>OZ017782.1:6472257-6498306 GCA_963969325.1 Lycopodina hypogea | reverse complement strand
ACAAAAATGGCTATTTCTGGTTGGAGAAAAAAAAGGTTGTGCTGCTACTCTTGGCACAAAATTTGTTTGGAAGAAATTAAAATTTTGGGAAATAAAAATATTTTGGTGTTTGGTTTTTGAAATACATGTTACAAGGTTTTGGTGGGTGAATAGGTGATTAGTATTGGTGGCACAAAATAACTTCATTCTCTGAGAATAATGGTTACAGAATACAAATGAACTAAGGAAAAAAAGAATAAGTATGGGAGGGACTTCCATTTGGAATGCTAAATGAATTATTTGGCACAGAAAAAGGGGGTGGGGGAGGGAAAATGGGATCTTAATTAAACAAACCAGTTTTCATTGGACAAGTGTTTGTGGCTGCATCTAGTTGCTATCCCATGTTACCCCACACAACCACCAATAGATCCTCTGATTAAAAGATAATAACCTATAAATTCTTAATACTTACTGAATTATAATTTGAATTATGGAAAATTGAGGGTAAAAAAAATATTAGATGGGAGATGAACATTCCAACCTTGTATGTGAATCTGCAAATGGTCCTCTAGTAAGACCCAAATTACCTCAAATTTGAGTGGTTTCCTAGTAACACTTGGCATGATGTCCTAATGTCACTTATATTGTGTACACTATAGAACTATGTTTCAATGGTGTTTTTAAAAATGGTGTTTCTTAGTGTCACAGTGATTTCTGGCTCTTCTGGTAGTAGTCAGGGGAACAAGGGGTCATTTAATTTGAAAAGTGACCAGATGTCTTGTTGTTTTTTTATTATAAGATACAACTTTGGGGTGCCCAAAACACCCAGTCTCAAGGTACCCCAGTGGTGGATCTATTTGTAGTGGCTGATGATAGTTTAACCCCTAAAGAATGAATGGAAAAGTTAATTTTTGATAAAATCATGCATTAAATGCATTAATTGAATTTGTAATAAAACTTATTTTGGTGAATTCCTACACATAGAGGTATGAAATGAAAGGTTTGCTTCTACTTTTTCTGAATTACTATTAGAGTAGGACCTGGCTGTGATACTACCATAACCACAACATGTTAAGTAATTGATTCATGATAAAGCTGCTCATTAATGAAAATTGTGAAATGTTGTCTTTTTTCTCTCCATACTTATAAATCTCTGAATTCACACTGAATATGATATTTTGACTGTTGTGTAAACTAGCATGAAATTTCAGCCTTCATCCTCATTGCTAGCTGTGGTCACAAAATTGTCTTAAGAAAGAACGTGTCTTATGGGAGGACATTATTTTCTGGATTACATGTCTTTCAGGATGACATGTATAATGATAGCATATGTCTTGAGGGAGGTCATGCTTCGTTGTAGGAAATGTCTTATGGGATGTCATGTATTGGTGGAGTGCATGTCTTCAGGATGGCATATTTTATAATATGTTGTGTTTTACTGGAGGTCATGTTTTACTTGAGGGTATGTATTATAGGAGGTCGTGTTTTGTTGTTCGAGATGTCTTACTGGGGTATATGTATTACAGGAGGGCATATCTTACAGGATGATTTTTTGTAAAGGGGGACACCTTATATGAGGACAAGTTCAACTGAAGGGTATGTCCTATAGGAAGCCATGTATTACATGAGGGCATGTCTTGCAGGTAGAATTGTCTTGCAGGAGTACATGTAATATGAGTATTCATGTATTGCTCAAGCACATGAAGTAAAGTAGGATATGTCTTACTGGAAGGCATATCCAACATGAGGACAGGTTTTATAGGATGACATGATATGCAGGAGGGCATGTATTATCAGAAGAGATGTGTTAGTGGTGGTCATGTCTTTCATGAGAATGTGTTATGGGAAGACATGTGCAGTAGGTAGGCATGTCTTGCAGATCTGTGCAGAAGCAACCATTTAAGCTGTTGTGAGTTTAGTCAATTTATTGTTTGAATAGTTCTTCTTGGGTATGTAGGTTTATTTTTGTGGTCTTCATGGTTGGTTTGTTTTTTTTTGATAGCCAAGGCTTCATGTATGCTTGATAAACATATCCCCTCTACTATGGTGTGAATTTTCATTACAATATTATGTCTGTGGCTCTTTTAGCAGTAAGCTCTTTTGGCGCACTAATTTTGCTTTCTTCCAACATTGATCCTCCTGTGAAATTCTTAACAGTCATTACTAAATTGTGCAGGAAATTAATTTTTTTTACAGGAATAATGGTGAGTTAAGGTTTGGGGTAGGGGGAAATGGTTGGTGGGAGCACAGAATTCTGTAGTTTCAGCAGCTGTCAAGAAGCAGCAGTCCCTTGAAGCAATAGGATTTCATAGAACAATTCTTCAGAGTTCACCACTTTTTTCTTTAAAATGCTGATAGGTTTTTATCTGGTCAACTTGTCTGGGCCATGTTGAAATGCATTAACATCTCTTTGAAGTGATAGCATGTGAAAGGCTATGCATTCCCTTTGATGAAAACAAAATGGTGGATGGGGAGAGCCATTTTTTGGGGCTTCTTTCAGTTACTACACTTGAACAATGGGGTTTGGACGAAAGGGACATAACCAGGTTACTTTCACTTACCTGGATATCATACCTGCCAATTTTCAATGGGATTCTTACAGCCATTTGGCAGGTTACTGTACACATATAAATAAATAAATATATAAAAAACACTAGCTCTATTAGTATAAAATTTACTCAGTGTCCATTTTAACACTAAAGCTGCAATATTATAATCCATTTTAGCCAAGATATTAGATTTTGAATATGGTCCCTGTTTGAATTCTTCAGCAACTGGATCAGCATTTCAAGGAACCTATGAAAATGTTGTAATTGGAGTGCTGTGGCAAAGAGAGGATGGAGCCTTTTGCATCTATTGAAATGTTTTCTTTTTAGGTAACCATTCATTGAACCAGATGCTAATACTTTAGAATGGCAGAGTACTTCAAAGGCCCCAGAAGACTCTTGAATTCAAATATGAAATAAACCAAAGCAGATGAAGATATTATCATACTGTGGGGTTCTCTGCTTGAATCTGGAGAGCTGGCTTAGCTATTGCCAAGTTATAGTGAACATGTCAAAGTTTTGACCACATTCTTTTGCCTCCTTCTATGCTTTTCTGATTGCTTCTTGAAGGACATCCAGTCTGGTTGATGGAAGTGCTATATTCTTCATAATATCCTATATTTTACTGTGGAAAGTTATCATGGGAAGTTGGCCTTTTTAAAGCTACTGGCAGGCTTGGTGGTGGACCTACAGTTTACTTCTCATATTGGAATTTTGTGACTTGGGACTTCTTCCTATATGGGGTAACAGCTTTCTCTTTGGATTCATACCTTTCATCTTTTAGTGTGTTGCTCTTCATGATATAATCCTTCCTCAGGTTGTTGTTCATCAAGAGGAATTCTGGTAACATATGCCCACAGTGTCATACAATGTGCCTTTGCCAGATAATGTGTCAATCAGTTCATCTTGGTTGCCCAAGGCAAGGCATATTGACAACTCTGCCTGATGTAGGTGTCTAGCTGGATTTACTTGGTTCTTTTATGATATAGAAGTAGCCCGTTCAGTCTTGATCTCCTCTACAATATGGTAGCTGATATAATGTCCAAGATGATTCAGTACATAAAGAATTTTTTGGCTGCCAATAAATCTTTTCATCTCAAGTCCTAAACACTGATGATTGGAAGGTTTCTTTTTTTCCTTGGATACTGCATATATGACATCATGATCTGAAGAGTTGGTGCCTCTCAATACCAACAGACATCTCCCACTGTGAGTCATCATGAAGAGCTTCAGAGAATTTGATTAGCATATCTGGGCATCCATTTGATCATTTTGGAAATTTTAAGTGTTAGAGAGGTAGCTAAATCAGGAGCAGCCTTCATTAAATTATTATTGTTCCTGTGAAGAATGTGGGCAGCCTCTTTGATAGTGAATTCCTCTGGAGAGCTACATGCTGCTGTTATCTTGAGTACTTTCTGTTTTGGATGTGTACTTGCAAATATTACTAATCCTTCCCTCTTACTATGCTTATTCATGATAACCATTCCTTCAAAATGGTTTTCAAACTTGTCTTGAAAGGATTTCATTGATGATTCTTGGAAGTTTTCATCACTGGTGAACTTATTAAGATCACAACAATAGTGCTGATGCAGACATTGCAACATTTCTTGACAATTTTTATCTGTATCTCTGAATATTGAATGTAGGCAATGACACATTGGAAGACATAACATTCAGTATCACCTTTCTTATCACTTTGAGACACTCTTCTGGGAGCACATTCTTTATTGAAGTAGTCTCATGTTTGCATTTATGGGATACTTGACTTTCTTTGAATGGAAACCTATGCAGCAAATCTTTGCAAGAATTGCACTGTCATTCGACTTTTGTGCTACATCTTAACATTGAACTCAGCGTCATTATATTCACATGATCCAACAGAGCTCCTTGCCATTCTTTTTCCTCTTGGCTCTATCACAGAAGACACAAGATAGAACACCACTGTCACTTGCACATATCAAGCTTTCACTCTTAGTTAAGCATGTTGATAGCTTGATTCCTGTTTGTGGGTACCTTGGAGTGGAGATATGGCAATGAAATTTCTGTAGCAATCACTATGACAACCACTAAAATCACAAGAATTAACTTGTAGCTTTGTACAAGTGGCCCACTATTTTGAAGATAGAGCTTGAGGTTATGCTCTTCTTATTGAAGGAATTTAACTATTGAATGATCACACCTGCTCATTAGTTTCTCTGCACCAACATGCAGGGTACACAGTATCTCTGACATCTTTTCTTCTTGAATAGAATAAAATTACTAGCTGTTTTCTCCTAAAGTAGAAAGGGGATGTTGTCTAAATTCGGCCCTGTAATTGTGAGCTACTACACATGTTTCCAAGCTTAAAATTTAATTACAGTCTCCTTATTGTAGTGGTAATTTATTTTCTGCACATAGGACCACTATATAAATAGTTATATCTTGGTTATTATGAGTAACATAATGAGTTTTGGTGTTAAAGAACGTTTTAAACCTAGCATTACATAAAATATTGTCACCAGTCAAATAACCCAAGAAATGTGCCTACTAAAAAGAAACCACTAAAAGAAATTAACTTATATGAACCAATTATAATTTTAATCATGGTTATTTTGTCTTCTGTATTATGGTAAGGATAATGTCATGAACAGGGCATATTCTAATAGCTCACAGGAAAGAGCAGAAGAGGACCTTTCATTTGATACCTCACTATCTGTATGCATGAGGAAATTTAAGTTACTATTGTAAATTTAAATAGTGCTTGATTATATTAAATTTTACGTTTTTTTGATTCACTTTTTTAGGGGTTAAACCATTATCAGCTCCTGCAATCAGGTCCACCACTGGGGTACTTTAAGATTGGGTGTTTTGGACACCCCAAGGATGTATCTATTTAAAAATAACAACCAGATACCTGGTCACTTTTTGAAATTAAGTAACCCCTAGCTCCAGCTCTTCAGTGTTATCATACTTGTTAGATATTTTAGTGCCACTCAGAGTAAAAGAAAACACTTCATTCATTGCATCAGTCCACATTGCCATGATAATAAAATGTGGTAAGTGTGGTTTATGTGGTTTCTATACAGCAAGAAGTTAAAAACATGTTGGAACAGCAACTGGATAGAACTCATCTTCACATGTGGATCAATGTGCACTTAATGTTATTTTTGGTTTGCCCTTCTTTCCATTACAACAATAAATAAATTTTTATGGTTTTATGGTTTCAATAATGTAATACCATGCCCACCCTCATCCTATTTTATGTATCTGGTATGATGAGAAACAATGAATCATATTGGAATGACCTAATGCAACTACATACTCTGTTACTATACAGTGAATAAGTAGTTAATCTCTATACAGTATTGCATATTTAAATATATAATAATTTCTTCAGGTACACAGCATGATGGCAAGGAAATATAAGTTACTATAGAGCCCAATAACAAAGAGGTCTGTGCTTATGAAAAAAGGAGGGAAGATCTAGATTGTGGCCCATAAGGTAAATATGGTAAGTACAATAGCTGGGGATGACAATTTCCAGACATATGCTTCAAGGGTATCATCCTCAGATAAACTCAAGCAAATACATATCGCAAGATTAGAACACCTTTCTATAGCCGATTTCAGCTTCAATATCTTCAAAGATAACCCAATAATAGAGGCTGGTCAACGATTACATCAAGAACTACAAAATATAGAGTGGACAAAATGTTCAAACTGTGAGGATGTCTTCATTGGTCAAAAGGGAAGGTCAAGAATTGGTGATGCCATTGCTAAAAATACGACAAAAAAGACACAGGGAATTCTTCCACCCACAAAATAGATCAAAACCCAGCTTAACTCCAGAACTTCTCACAAAATTTGACACCAGTCAAGAAATCAGTCATTTCAATGATAGCCCAACTTTGGTTGCATTTAAGCAAGATATAGGACGAGCTAGTAAAGGCCATTGCATCAGCTTTGTATAAAAAACAATGCATTGGCAACTGTTCTACCCCAGTTTCCATCTGAGCTCCATTACATTTCAGTAGAACCTTGTGATATAAAAGGTTACTATCCAAACTTCAGGGTTAGGAGAGATGTCATATTAAATGGTCTGAGATAGTTAAAACTCCACAATCAACATTACAAGGACATTGAAATATCAACTAAGAGAGCAGATGCCTACCTAGCTGATGGGCAGATAGTAGGCCTGGAAGATCTGGATGCTAAGTAGCATTGTATACCCAATGAACAAGTATCAGTTGCCAATGAAGAGTTGACCAGGGAAGAGGAAAGTATAATGGACTTGCCATTGCCAGGAAAAATTGCAATGGAAAACATAGGGCACATGCTGAAGAAGGCTCAGATGAAGAAACAGCCAACTGCTAAAGCTCCAAACTCACATTATCAATAATGATGTCAACCAGCAGCAACAACAGGGAAATGACAAAAACAAGATCAGCACCAGCATTTAACTCAGCCACAGAAGAAATTAATAAGAACAGACTGGCCAGCTAAAGGAACAAACCTATTTCAGAGTTTAATGCACCTGGACTTTATTCAATGGCTTTTCCTGACCTTTTTGAAGATAGAATGGGTGATGCAATAAAGAATAGGCCTGGTGATAATATACCCAAATTAAGAGTCCACTTTCAGCATCTACTACGGTCCAATAGATAATTCTCTAAGAACCATTCATTTGTGTTTGTAGCAACCAATATGTACTCAAGAACTGAGGCACTCAAAATGGGCAATGTTTTTGCAAAGAACTTTGTTGATGGCATTTCAATGGTAGACATACAGTCTGTGCTTAAGATGGAAATGGAAAGGTCTTCACAATTATACTAACATACAAAGTTGGTGTGACAAGACAAAATGTTGGCACTCATGTACAAACAGACTCGTAAAGAGTGGTCTCAGAGTTTATTCACACAGTCCAATGCCCTCTCCTGATCAAGGAAGATTATTTTGAAAAAGCCAATATATTCCAGTAATGAAGGAAGGCTCTCAGAAAATGGAGGAGAAGGTGATGACAATGTGGCAGATCAACTGTGCATTCAACCTGAGTACAATGAGCCAGGATAGGAGCAAGATGAGACTAGAAGAAGTGATGGCCCAGGTTGAATTAAACAGCACCAATTTGAAACCAGTTTTGATTTCCAGAAACATGTCAAAAGAATGAAGCACTGTGAGCAGCTGCCCTAGCTCAACTAATATTATTCTGCAAGCTAGGATAGCTGCCCCGCTCCCTAGCCTATAAACAATTCTACCACTGTAAATAAACTAAGGCTACCTAACTGTGGTTATGAGTAGCCAACAGTAGGTTCACACACTCAGTCTCCCTTCAAAATAGATAGTATTAAATACTGGTCAGAGACTCTCTGTACCAGCAACAAAACAATGATCTTTCCAATATTCAATATACAATATGACACTTTCAATTACAACATGGACACTCTACATAATAACAGTTTAGTTGTATCTTTTTATAGTCAGGCCATTCGGGGGGCCCTGCTCCGGCGCCCTGCCTGGCCGGCTGTTTTTTCATTAAATGAGTTTATTGTAATTACTTCCTTTCTTTGTTCTTATAATTAATTTCCTTCACCAGAAACCCATAACACACATTATCTCAATTAGCTATCTTAATTAACTTTGTTATTATCATCTTTCTTATTCATTTCTTTATTCTCTTTCCTATTATTAACTTTTTGATGTCCTTTACTTGTTCCCTACCTTGTCACAGGCAGAGTCACTGGGAGTAGTCTTGGTGGCTGTGACAAGCACTCAAATGAAGATTTGAAAGAAATGTCAAAATTGCTAAATAACATCAAGGATGTGACTGATCACACAGAAGGCTGTGAAACTACATGTATTCATCTTGGATTGATGAATGAAAAACAAAGGATAGCCTTTGGTATAGTAAAGAATATCTTGGATTCCTGTACAGGCAATGATGGACAGAGTGGGAAGGAGCAGCTATTATTGACTTTAAGGACTGCAGCCATCCTCATTGATGGGGAGACATTGCATGGACTATTACAGTTGCCAGTCTGTTCTACTTGAGAAAGCCTTGGAAGTGCCAACTTGGCAGTGTTTCAACAAAAGTTCAAGAACATTAGACTACTTGTCATTGATGAAAAATCTATGATAGGGCTGAAGATCTTCTATCAAATTGAAAGTACGCTGAAGAAGGCAAAACATCATCAAGTGGATAAACCCTTTGATAACATGTCAATAATTTAGATGGGCAATTGGAAGCAGCTTCCTCCTATTGGTAACTCACCTTTGTACTTCAGGCCTAGTATTCGAGACAAGTGGACAGATGCCAAAGAGAAGGCTTACAGATAGAGAGTATATGCATTTAAGCTTTACAAGATGGGTTCTAGAAATTAATTACTCCCATAGAAGTCAAAAAGCAGTATGGAGATAAATGGTAGGAATTCAGGGAAGAGTTGGACTTTCTAGGAAAGGGTCAGTTCAGTTTTCGTCCTGGCTGGGAGAAGTAGGAGGAACATTGGACTTCAATGAATGCTCTAAGGAAAAGCAATATATTTTCAGGAGTAAGGGAATTCTTGCATGTGTGAGAAAGGCAGACATAATCTCATACAATTCCTCCAAAGTTGCTGAAATGGATTCTCCAGTCGTCCTGATTCAAATGGAGGGCAATGTTAGAGGCACTGACTCAAAGAGTATAGAAAAAATTGTTGGGTGCAAGAATACTCTATTCAGATTAATGGCAAACCTTAGACTATTGCTGGCCTGACTAATGGTGGTGTAGGAACAGTGCATTCCATCATATTAGAGGATTGCAAGAAACCTCCAGCTCTTCCTATTGCAGAAATTTGTGTGTTTGATGTATATAAGGGTGCTGGCTACAAAGTCATACCTGGAGCAGTTCCCATTAAACCAGTCACTCAAACATGGATAGAATATCATGGAGGAAGTAAAAAAAAAAAAAGAGGCAAGAGTGAAATGAAAGAGAATTCAAGGAAAATGCTACCAATGATTTTTTGAATGCCCCCTCAATCCATAAATTGCAGGGAACCACTCTTGAAAAGTCATTGGAGAAAAGGAGTTCTCACATGGCCTCACCCTGGTAGGAACAACGTGGGTTAAAGGGTTCCAGATCTTTCATTTCACCATTTCCAAGTTACACCATGATCAAGCAACTTAAAGGCTAGTTCACAGTTAGATGCTCAGGCCCTGCTGTAGTGTAAGGTATCTCAATATTGTTGCAACAAAACATTGTTCATGGTTCACGAAGTTGTGAAATATAGCGTTTGGGTGTTGGTTACCTACCGACCCCTGAAAACAATGGATATCAGTTCTAGTTCTTGTCAGAGTGTTCTAGTTCTTGTCAGAGTAGTTCCAGTAGCACAAGCAGCTGAAGAAGAATGAAATCTCACACAACACCTGTTCGTGTGAGCCAATAACCCGACAAACCTCGAGGTGGGGGCCCTCGTGGCCCACTGGACGATGAGTGACTCTGGCTACAACAACAACAATGGGGAAAATACCACAACCTCTTGCAGGAGAGATAAGGTGTGACCCAGACAACCACTTCAGATACCTCTGTATGAGGAGGGAGAGATTTGACGCTCTTTCAGCAAGGATTCAAACTTAGTAGCCACAGTTAGCTAAGTATGTGCAGGCACTACACACTTTGTTAGGAATACGTTAGTCCATACCTTATTCATTGGAGATATAACAGCTGCAGCAGGTCTGTGGGAGCTGAAATTCTTTCAGCAGAAAGGTTGGCTCTTACCCTGCCATACCTTGCTACAGGCAACTCCCAAGTAATTGCACTATTGAACATTATTCATCATTGATCATTATATTTTAATCTTTTTCTCTTTTTTTTTGCAATGTCAGGTCTCTCTTTTGTTCAGTTTTCAGATAGGTTGGTCCACAGTTAGCTTTAGCTCTATCATGAAGGAGACCTGTAAGGTCATCTGGGATGTCCTCAAAAAGACACACATGAAGACACCAGCATGTGCTGCTGATTGGGTGGGAATCACCAGAGAATTTGAGCAGCTGTGGTACTTTCCTAATTGTATCAATACATTATTGCATAGAACTTCATTGCTAAATGTGAAAATATTAAGTGATGCTCCTATAATGTGAACATACAGGAGCTATTGATGGGAAGAATGTGGTCATTCAAGCTCCCATTGGTGCCAGTTCCTCTTATTTTTAACTGCAAAGGGGCCCACTCTATTGTTTTGATGGCAGTTTGCAATGCTCACTATAGGTTGGTTATTTATTCAGAGGTAAAGAAGGAGCCAGGGAAATGAATTTCATGTTTATTAATTTAGGTTCATTCTCGTGGATATTGGTTATTCTGAATGCCACAGTGATGGGGGAGTACTTTCTAATCCTGATTTTGGTCAAGCTTAGGTAAACGACTCTCTTTTTATTCCTGATCCATGCCCTCTCACAGGTATCATGCAACCAAAGCTTCCCCATGTAATTGTTGCAGAAAGCATTTCCCTTAAGGATGAACATGGTGTGACCATATCCTGGAAAGAAATTCCCTGGCATATCAAACATCATTTATTCAAATATGCTTTTTACTTACTGGTTATTTCATTAATGCCGACGATCAGCCCATATTCAATTAAAGATTGAGCAGGGCATGCAGGATAATTGAAAATGGTTTTGAGATAATGGCAGCTAGGTGAGCAACTATAATTGCTGCAGTACAGCCATGCAAAACATGTTATTGATTTGATTTATATCAGGTAGGTGGTGCATTTTCAGAAGGCCCATCATTTCAGAACCAAGTCAAGTTGGAGTATATGTTAGGGCAGCAGTAGCCCTACATAACTACCTTAGGGCAGAAAAGTCAGCAGTTTATTGTCCATCTGGGATTATTGATGGGGAAGATGGGAATGGCATGCACATTGATGGAAGGTGAAGGGCAGACAATGATCCTTGCAGTGGTTTAGAACCTGTGTCATGTGCTGGAAGTAATAGGTTAGTTCTGATTATAGTTCCGTTGATGATGTTCAAATTAAATATATATAATAATATATGTAGGTATTCAAGATCGGCTGTTTCAATGCATGATGCCTACAAAGATAACTTCACTAGCAGCATTGGAGAAGTCTCTTGGCAATACTCGCATGTTAAGACATAGATATAATTGTATGTATATATAAACTAGTATTATCAACACCCATGTCACATTTACCATCAGCACATGTTACATTATCTCTTCACTCACAACTACTTCTAACATTATTGGTAATTGGCACTCATATTGAATCTGCAGTGAATGCTTCTTATAGAGACTGTAATTCAACTAATATTATTCATACCTTTGAAATTCTCACTCATTGTACTCCATTACAAATAAGTATTATATAATCCAATTTCATTCAAAAATTAGTAGTTATCTTCATTTGAATGTTCGTTATTCTGGGGGTATGGCATGGGTGAATGGGTTGGGAATTGTTGTTTGGGTGGGCAATGTCAGGGAAACGGGATTCTAAAAATTAATTATCTTATTTCAAGCTTACAAAATCAATTTTAGAAAGGAGATATTTTCCTCAGACTCGCTGCAACCTCCATTCCAAAGAAGTGCTCTTCATCATGGGGATTTCTTTTTTTGGTTGCTATTTTCTCCCTCCTTGCCTCCTTCTTCTCCTCATTTAGTTGAAGTATAGCTTTGTCAACATCATTTACTGGCTTCTTCCCATGCCTTGCCCTCTTGTAAGGTGATGGTTGTGCCTAAAATTCAGCTTCATCATCTTCAGTTGCACACTGAATCAAACTACGTACAACCAAAAAAAGGAACAAAGAGCTAATATATCAAAATTATTTGTCAAGCACAAATATACTGTATCTCTCCTCAATGTCTGAGTCCAGGTCATCTTGCAGGGAGCTAAGGAGATAGGGAGCAGTGGAGGTGGATGGAGTAGGAACAGTGGAGGTGGATGAGGTAGGAACAGTGGAGGTGGATGGGGTAGGTTCTGTGGAGGTGAAAGTGGTAGGAGTCGAATCATTGGAGGTGGATTGACTGGAGTTCCATGAGCGATATTCTCAAGTGAGAAGTTTGAGATGGTTCTACATTTAAAAAAAGAAAAAAGTTGCTTTTTAGTAACTGCCAAAATCATCATTACCTATTGGTCATACACTTATTTTCTGTGTTTCACGGGTGTCTTTAATAAAACTAAGGATAGTGAATAGAGGCCAAGTAGATACATAAATTGACCCCTCTCTACCACTTTGGCCTGCCTCCTTCACCTGTTATGTCATAAAAAGAAAGAATTAATAGTTTAAAATTTGTGGCAGCAGATTCATAAGCAATGCTACCTATATTTACCTTCTTTATCTCCAGCACAAACCTATCCCTGAGGGCCTTCCACTTCTTAAGGCAATCCTCTGCTGTCACTTGATTTCCAACCTTCACAAATGTAATATTATAGCTAGTCAGCTCTGTAGATACAACTAGCTGTATCAAATTGCTGGTAGTTTACCTCCTTATAGTTTTGTACCTGAATGGAAACCTCTCTCCAGGCATTATCCTTAGCCCTACATCTCTGTATTTTGTGGCAGAAACCTGCCACAAGTAGGGGTTCTTTCTTACAGATTCAACCTGTTTTTCTTCCTCCATTTTAAGAGATTCTATGTTTTGCTGCTTTGACCTTGGAATAAGGTTGAACTCCTTCCTGGCCAATGATGGGCTGAGCATCATTCTGTGAACCAGCAACCCCAATCTGTGAACCCCCTTAAGTCCCCATACCTGCAAAAGCATTGGAAGAGAAGAAAAAATTGAAGCAGCTGAAGCAGTGACCATTGCATACTTTCACTAAAGAGGGCAACACCAGTGGACAAAAGATAAATAAATATGCTTTAATTTATTAGATGAGCAGCTTTTCTGGACACCAATAACAATAACAAAGGAAAGCTGCTTACCCAGATTTCTTCTTCTCCCAGTATTCCCTATATCTCCCTACATGACTGTCAAGAACAATTCAAACAAATAAATATTCATAATTAAAATGAGAGCACTTGTTTTATCCTATTTTAGTCAAGTTCTTGGATTGTAGCTTCCTCAGGTTGTTTCAGGCAGCTCTCCTCATTCAGCCTTTCAATTGGGCTTGTCTTTCTCTTGATCTGAGCACACTGGTCAAGTTTGGGAAGAGTTGGAAGGGAAAGGTTGGAAAGCAAGTCCCTCAAAGCTCTTTAATTCAGGTGTATTAGAGCAGCTGCATTGAAAAAGTGACATTGGTAAGGAATCTGTAGAGTTGACTGAACATGGACTCTGGTATCTGTACAAGATATTAGAGTTTAATCCCAAATTGTCTGCAGATTTGAACAACTGTGGATTCTGTATATGCATACAGCATACATACCACAAATATATACTGCACAGTATGAGAAAGAGAGATTAACCCCAAAATTGTCTGCAACTTTAATCAACTGGATTGGATGAAACAACTACAGCTAGATTGGAAAAAAATTAGCACTGTAGCTGTTGAACATAATCTGTTTTTGAACATTGATCGCTATAGTGAGGTATTTAAAGAGGAACTTGGCTCTATATACCACTTTGAAGGGACACTCAAGATTAATGGAGAGGCAAGACCAAAACTCTGCAAGGCTGGGTGGGTACCTTAAAGCATTGGGAAGCTGTAAGTAAGGATCTGCATCATATGGAGGCTCGTGGAACCCTGGAAAAAGTTGTTCATAATGAGTGGGCTACAAGAATAGTGGTTGTGCCTAAATCAGATGGGAGATATAGAATATGTGGGGATTTTAAGGTGACCCTAAACCCAATTTTATCGGTTGACCAGTACCCACTTCCCAAACCACAAAATATTTTTGTAACTTTGGTTGGGGAAAAGAATTTACAACCTTAGATTTGTCCCAAGCCTACCTTTAACTCAGGCTGGATGAAGGATCACAAAAGATGGTGGTAATTAACACTCACCAAGGGTTGTACAAATTTATGAGGTTACTTTTTGGAGTAGCCAGTGCACCACACCTGCCATGTTTCAGAAAATCGTGGAGACTATTTTACAAGGAATTCCATGGGTAATGTGTTCACCTTGATGACATTTTAATTACTGGTGCTACGCTCGAGGAGCACCTCCATAATTTGGAGCAAGTTTTGCAGAGGCTTCAGACACATGGCCTACATTTAAAAGGTTGAAGTGAAAATTTTTGGAAACATGGGTAAACTATTTGGGGCTGGTGGTGAATGATGGAGTACATGCTTCTAATGAAAAGATTAAAGCAGTGATTGAAGCTACCCAACCATGTATTGTGAAAGAACTACATTCATTCCTGGGCATGATGAACTATTATCGCAAATTCATTCCCAATTTGGCTATAATTTTAAAACCATTAACCAACCTACTGCAGTTTAAAACCCGATGGCATTGGAATGCACTCTGTACTAGAGTTTTAAAGCTGCTAAGGAGTTTCTCACAGTCTCACCAGTTCTCATACATTATGACCTCACCATGTCAACAAGAATGGCAGTGGATGCTTCAACACATGAAATTGGCACAGTCATTTCTCATGTTAGAAAAAATGTGGAGGAAAATCTATCACCTATGCCTCACGGATATTGTCAGCAACTGAGTGCAACTGAGTGCAACTGAGTACAACTATGCACAGATTGAAAAGAAGGCCTTAGGAATTGTATATGGAATTTCAGAAATTCCATGAGTATTTATATGAGAGAAAATTCATTCTGGTTACCAACCATAAACCTCTAACTATCATTCTGGGACCCAAGAATGGTGTTCCTTACCTGGCAGCAGCGCAATTACAATGCTGGGCTATCCAATTGTCTGCATACAACTATGATATAGAATTCTGTGTAACAGACAAGCATGTGAATACAGATGGTCCATCTCGATTGTCATTACAGGGAATATTTGAAGAGGAAGATGTGGATGTTAAAGTATTTCAGATTCCCCAGTTACAGTAGTCTCTTCCTGTCACATCTGAGCATGTCAAGAAGGCTGTTCAATGCAATAGCGTTCTTCGCAAGTTTTGCAGTACTCTCAACAGGGATGGCCTGTTACACCTCCACCAGAACTTAAGCCATACTCCTACAGAAGACAACAATTTCTATTGAAAATCAGTGTCTACTATGGGGAATTTGAGTAATAATTCTGGTATCTCTCCGGAAATAACTTCTCGCTGACTTACATCGTGATCATTTGGGCATGTTGAAGATGAAAGCTCTTGCCTGTGGGAATTTCTGGTGGCCTGAATTGGATGGTAAGATTGAAGAAATGGCTAAGTCATGTCAGTGTTGCCACGAGGCAAAGCAAGCACTGCTTAAAGCACCTCTACAGCCTTGGTCATGGCTCAACAAGCCCTGGCAGTGTGTGCATTTAGATTATGCCAGTCCATTTATGGGAACATAATTTTTCCTTGCCATCAATTCTCATTCCAAGTGGGGTGAAGTTTTCAAGATGACTAGCACAACAGAGGTCAGGACAATTGAAGTGTTACATCGGCTATTTGCGGCTTATGGTTTACCACAACAAGTGGTGACTGATAATGGACCACAGTTTATGTCAGAAGAGTTTGCAGCATTTTTGAGAAATAATGGAATTAAGCACACTAGAAGTGTACCATATCACCCAGCTTCAAATGGGGAGGCAGAACGTTTTGTATGCACGTTCGAACAGTCTATCAAGGCCAGTAAATATGATGGTCTTACGCTAACTCGTCCTCTGCAGAATTTCCAACTCTTTTATCGGTCAACTCCTCATTCCACAACCAATGTGGCTCCATGTGAACTCTTTCTTGGAAGGAAATTCTGTACAAGATTGGACCTGATCAAACATGAAGTTGGTGATCAGGTAATGCAACGAGAGGCACAGCAAAAAGCTCAGCATTATTACTGGGCAGTATATCAGAATATGCAGGTTAGTCAGAAGGTCATGGTGAAGAACATGCATCCTGGACCAACTTGGCTTCCTGGTGAAATCATCCAGAAACTGTGACCAGTGACTAACTTGGTAGATGTGTTTGATGATCACCCCTGGAAGTGTCAGACCAATTGAAGGAGCATGCAGACGTACCCACCAGTACTTCTACAAACAGTCCTACTCCAACATCTCACACCAAACTTGTACAGACTTTGCAACCATTCCAGTAGAAAATGAAGCTGTGGATGCTGAGGACAGGCCTGAAGCAGTTTAACAGGCAGAAGGACCAACCACTTCTGCAGACGAGTCTATCCTACCCTCTGAAATTACGGGCCACCAGTATCCATTAAGGGATAGGGCTATTCATCAGTGTCACATCTGATATGGAACAATATGACAATTTGTTTGTTCATTTCATGAATTTATTAAGGGAGGTATATAGTATCTGTGATTGGGAATTATTAAATTTTGAATGTGATGTCATTGTATGAACTGGCCAGCTTTCGGCCATTGTGCGTTATATGTGTGCGCCCTCATATATACCACATGTTTTTCCTTTGTTAATGTTATTCTTTGATTAAATGCTATTTATGAAAAAATATTTTGAGGTTATTATGAGTTAAAACAGGATTAATCTTGGACATGAATCCTACACTTGGCATGCATACACATCATGGCACTGGAAGTGACATTGATGTGGCCGAAACCTCTTCTTCTAGGCATGTCAGTATAAAAATTCTCAATTTGCTTGTTTTCTTCTTTGTTCATTTGTTTAATCATTTCTTTCTTTGTTTTTATTGTGTTGGTTGGTTCGTTTGGTAACTATTCCAAACTATTAGGCCTAATGAGCTCAAATTTTCAGGGTTTGATGGGGGTCACCCAAGAGATGTTATAACGAAGTTTGGTGAAGATCGGTTTGTTTACTAATTCCTCCCACACTATTATGCCTAAAGGGAAAACATTTTCTGGGTTTAATGTGTCACCCTGAGGTGGTTATAAGGAAGTTTGGTGAAGATTGGAGTAAAAACCTCTCCGTGGGCTTTTTCTCTTTCCAGGTTGTGCTCACAACTCTATGTCTGAGTAAACCTCTGCACACCAAAAAAAAGACATGCAATTGTGCAAACGTAAGTCAGCAAAACTGTGTTGAACTACTTCCAGCTCTTTTTCTTTAATTCTTTTTTAGCCCTGTAGGCCCAAGCATCTGGGATGTGATAACAAGTGACAGATCTACAATTATATTAAGAGGTCATGGTTGTCTCTATCAATAGGATGGGTGCTGTGCTAAATTATCCTTCAGGAGAGGGGGAAGGGGGGGGGGGGGTGGTGGGCTGTTGTCTTCGTCCATACAATAAGTACCTTTCTATGTGGCAGAATAAAAATGAATAAAAAAAAGAATAAATGAATGAAGGAAGGAAGGAATGAAGGAAGGCAGGCAGGAAGGAGTGTGTGGGTAATGAGTGAGTGAGTGAGTGAGTGAGTGAGTGAGTGAGTGAGTGAGTGAGTGAGTGAGTGAGTGAGTGAGTGAGTGAGTGAGTGAGTGAGTGAGTGAGTGAGTGAGTGAGTGAGTGAGTGAGTGAGTGAGTGAGTGAGTGAGTGAGTGAGTGAATATATATATGAATCAATCAATAATAATAAATAAATATATAAATGAAAAAATAATAAACAAACAAACAAATAGAAAATAAACAAACAAAAAACAAACAAACAAATAAGGGTATTTGCTCCTAGTGTTTAATGCCTATAAACAAATTATATGGATAGCTATATCCCAGAGAACATTATGCAGCAATTAACAACCACATATCCTTCAGGATGAGCCTGTAAACTTGCTACTGTAAGGAAACTGCACCACTTCACAAGTCACATATATTGAGTGATGTCCTTGACAAAATTGCATATTAAAGGTTTTATACTTTTCAGGTGATCAGTTTCAAAATGTGAGAGTCACAATTAAAACACCTTTTAATCATAAAAACATATTTTTTTTTTTTTTTTAATCAACCATAGCAAGGCACTCAACCAAACTTACAGATCAGGTTTCTTAATCTGATGGAGTAATACATAATGGACAGGAGATAGAACGCAATCTTGGAAATCATAGACTAAAATAGCAATAAATAAAATTTATCAACCATTTCTAAAATTTTCACTGCTTCTTCATTGACTTTCAGATAACAACCACCCCCCCCCCCTCCCCCCCATCCACACCCCCCCCCCCCCCCCTTACTACCCCATTGCCACTGTAAGAAATATCAGCAGTGGCCACATTCTTTTATCTTAGAACTAATGATCAGCTTGCAATGCTTAAAACAAAAAGGGGAAATATTTCCTGTATCCCTTCAATAGAACAGGTATGGTCACATTGTCACATGTTGAGTGAGAACATCTTAATGCCCATTGGCATAAAACACTACCAAATGATAGTTTATCGATAATGCACAATAAATAAAAGAAATGCATTACTACAGATTTCCAACCAGAAGAAGCAGTTCCTACTAAAATAAGGACATATAGTCAAGTTAGTCCAATGTTTGTTTACGTGCCCAAGGACTGTAGGTTGATCTCTTTCACCCATTTCATCACACTTCATGATACGGGCAAACTCCAAATAGTCAACATTGACAGCATTGTCTACTGGAACCAAGCGCATCATCTCTGTAATCTGAGAAGGAAAGAGTTAAAATGTATAGAGTGGGGAAGAGCATAAAATATTAAAGATGAACTAAATGATATTTTTAATAGCGATAATACATCCAAAAATTAGTGGAACCTAACCAAAGTGTTCTCAAATATCTACACATCTTCAACCCAGAAAATATCTACTCAGAAGCATAGACCAATCAAACATCTATCTCTTTACTCACAGCCAGTTCCCCTACACTCACCCACAAACACACCCTTAAATTATTGACATGTCAATCCCCATCAACTCCACATCATCCAACCCACCTCCTTACCCCCTCCCCCCCCCCCCCCCCCCCCCACAGCACATACACATCATCACAGTTGCTAGTTAAAGGAAAAAATTCCCACACATTCAGCTATAATACCAAAAATGGATATTTCAGTCACTTCTTAATTGCATTTCAGTTGTGTGGATCCATCAAACAATAAATATTTATCTATCTCAGAATCTTTCAAATGATCACCCATGGTAGACAACATTTCTTTCAGATGATCTTTATTAATCTTGCCAGTTCCATGCTCGTCAAAACAAGCAAAAGTATCTCTAGTCACCTCTTCCGTATCAGTGCCTGGGGAATATCATTTTGATCATGTCGATGTCATAGCATTGTGCAAAATTGTGTGTGATGCTACACATTTAAATACCGAATATTTACTGACACACTTATAAATTAAACCAATGTTGCGCTCATACTTGGAACCCAATAACTTCTTGTGATAATGCTATATTTTCAATTATGCTGTATGGCACCATGCTATTGCTCTAAACTGTAAAAACATTGAAGTTCCAAATGGCACAATTTTATGCCATCAGTGAATACTCATTACCAGAGTACATGCAAATCAACTTCTAAGGCAGTCTGTGTGGTACATAAGGCTGTGTGCACAGTCACATGTCATACACCTGTGAATCTACGCTTAACCCAGCTCCAGCCAGTTTTTACTTTATTGTAAAGCTACTGATGTTTCAGACTTCACTCTTGTATCGCATGGAAACTCGACTCAATATTTATGGCAATATTCCAACATACCTCTCAGCTCTCCACAAAAAGTTTATGAAATGATGGGAAACTGATCGAACCAGAGACTTCCGACATCATTTCTTTCACACACTTTTCGATACACGGCTCACCTAAAGAAGTATACAAAATGAGTAAATCGTCATCTGTTGCATATATTGTTATAACTCCTTAGGTCCTACATTGAATCTGCTAGTCCAGTATTGCACAGAAATCAGCATACTCACTCTAGTTCAAATAAATAATCGTATTCTGACAAAGACATAAAATAAAGCAAAATATTCTGTCACTTACAACAGCACTGTTCTAAATCATAGCATCATCAGCTAACACATAAATAGAGACTAGTGCATAGAGTTGATACATGCTTTTTAAAGTATATATAATTACAGCTTTCATTCTGGAAATAAGATCTGTTGCATATAAAGGTGACAACAGATATGTGATCATGTTCAATATTCTACTCAAATTGACATTAATTTTTTCTCATACCTTCTGGTCAGCTTGGCCAACCATAGATAAATAACATAGGCATCTCTAATTTACCAACAGAGGCTGGCATAATCTCAAGGTCAATTTTATTGATCAAACCGTCATAGTCCATATCTATACAGTGGAATGCCTGTACAGTTTGCAAGAGTGCACAAATAGAACAGTGAAGTAAATGTAACAGCCACAATACTGATATGAAGTAAGGAGACTCCTGTTAGGCAGTAGGCTGTTCACATTTACCAAATAAATTACACATTTATACGTGTGTGTGTCCTTGATGGACAGCCAAAACATTAAATGGCTATTGACAAAACATTGAATGCATGGTCCTTGGATACTAAATAAGATTTATCACCCTAAAAGAATCTGAAAGTTGACCACTGCCTGGTGGGGGAAAGAGGAGCTTGAATTTTCCATTAAGAAATGCTTTAAAAACCGTGGCTCGGTGGTTAAAGCACAAGTTTCCCAAGCTGAAAGTCAGTGGTTCAAACCTGGACTAGATAGATTTTTTCCCCTTTCTTTCCCCCTTTTTTGTTCCTAAAGTCTGCCATGGTTCGAATGTTTAAAAAAGGATATGAAGTGAAAATTGATAGGCTACATAGAGAACACACAAGAATGTACACAGAATATTTTTGTTTCTTTTTGATTAGAGATCTGAGTCGATCATTTTTTGTATATTATGATGGAAATTCATTTATTATTTATGGAATTGAATTGTTATAGACTACTGTCCTTAGTAGGTGGAAGAATAATTGTACACAGATGCACATATATAATTGTACAGTGATTGATCATTAATCTTTTTTTTATTATTGTGCTATACAGTGATCTCCATTAGAGGAAAGCCAATTTATTTAAAGGAGGCAGATCTCTGGAGAATGTGGAGTAAGCTTGAGCAGTGTTGCCAAAATTTGTGATTTTTCCTAAAATTAGAGATTTTTAAAAAAAGAAGACTGGAAATTTCCAACCAAAAACCCGCTCACTTATGATTTAATGCTTTGACTTAATTGTGGGTAAAAAAGGGGGGGAACTCAACCATGACCAGGAATTGAACCGGGGACCTCAGTATTGGTGGTCAAAAGAAGTTTCACAACAAGAACAACAACAAGATTCCCAAGAAAGTAACATTTAAACTTCACGAACTTGTTAAAGTTCGTGAGTAAAAATAGGACAATAAAAGTCTAATTGGGAAATGACCAAAACCATCTAAACTTGGTGAATTTCAGCAGAAATTGAAGATTCCATACAAAGTTGGATCAGGACCAACAGCTCATGCAGAAGAAGAGGAGACTGGTAGAGAATTCCTTAAGGTTCCTTAGGAAGGTATTCATAAGGCTACAGAAGGGGTCAAGCTACTCAGGAGAACTGGAGTCTATGTGCCCCATGATCATGGAACTCGCCTGGGACCCCAGAAGCAGAGAATTTATGTCTGCATGTGCATTCACACAAACATCCAATGGAAGACTTTCCATTTTAACTGTTCAACTTGGGTGCGCAAAAAAAAAAATTCCTCCTCCCTTCATTGGATCTATAGATAGACAGGATCTTCGTTCAAAATTGTTCTGCCTTCCTACTTCAAATTCAGAGGAGATTCATTGAGCAACTAATATTCTAATTTTTAAGGCTAATAAAAATGCTGAGATCTGAAGGAAAAACTGTAATAAGTTTCATGTGACTAGGTATTATGTGGTTTGAATGCTAACCATAATCCGTGTTAGAGTATTTTGTGATGTTTTCAATAGTCAAATAAAAGAAGTACAATTTCGAGTGATTTTGATTGAATTTATCTGGTAAAACTGGTCTGGGTTATGAGTTTTTCAATAATACTTCCATGAATGAAGATGCTAGAATTAGATCTCATTAGGATACTCTCTACTCAGTGCGAATATTTCTATTCATATTTCTTTCTTTGGGTGTGTGAGGTTAAAGGTACCAAAATGGAACATGGTAAAAATCTTGGACCTAGAGGCCTAAACTTGGCTTGTACACATATCATGGCACTGGGAGTCACATTTATGGGTTCCACCATGCCAAACCTCTACTTCTAGATATGTCAGTATAGAAATTCTCATTTTGTTTGTTTGTTTGTCTGTTTTTTTGTTGTTTTTTTTGGTTCTTCCTTTGTTCGTTTGTTTGTTCATTAGTTAGTTTGCTTGTTGGTTGCTTGGTTGGTTGTTGGCTTTGTTCGATGACTAGTCTCAAACTATTAGGCATATAGGATTCAAATTTTCAAGATTTGATGGGGGTCACCCTGGGGACGTTACAACGAAATTGGTGAAAGTTGGTTTGTTTGCTAACTCCTCCCACATGATTTGGCCTAGAGGGGCTCAACTTTTCAGGGTTTGATGTAAGTAACCTTGGGGTGGTTATAAGGATGGTTGGTGAAGATTGGACTAAAACCCTGCCTGTGGGCTATTTTTATTTTATTTCCAAGTTGTGGTTACAACTTGATGCCTGAGTAAACCACCCCAATTACTAAAAACCATAATTGTATAAATGTAAGTCAGTAAAACTTTTCTGAAATTACTTCCATGTCTTTTCCATAACTTCTTTTTTAGCCCTGTAGGCCCAAGCATCTGGGATAAGATAGCAAAGAACAGATTTAGAATAAATAAATAAATAAATAGGTAAATCTGTTATATATTTTGGTTCATATGTATGTATGTATGTATGTATGTATGTATGTATGTATGTATGTATGTATGTATGTATGTATGTATGTATGTATGTATGTATGTATGTATGTATGTATGTATGTATGTATGTATGTATGTATGTATGTATGTATGTATGTATGTATGTATGTATGCATAATTGTATGTCTAGGCATCACGGCCAAACCCTTCGACCAAAAAGTCCAAAATTTGGTATCTGTTTTCCAAGTAACCAGGTGAGCATTATTAAACATGTGTGTGTGTGTGGTTTTGTCATAGCCACACACACACAGGAAGTTGTTTTGGCTACCTAAGTAGGGCTGCTTTATTTGCAGATTCAAAAGAGGACACTTCCGGTGAGGGGGTATCATATTTTGCTAGTAAATTTTTTGTGTGTGAAGGAGCACCATTAATAAAATGTAATGGAAGGGGAAAATAGCATCTCAAATCTTATGGTCCCTTTTTAAAATTCACCATAACAGAAGTCCAGGCTCAATCTTGAACCCTTTACCTGACTACAGTAAAAGTATAAAATATTCATAACATCAATTTAATGCAATAAAATCAATAATTTGGAATTGAAAAGATCCCACCTTCACTCACTCTGGTTATAGCTTTTTAGTCAACACGGCAGATGTGCAGTCCTGATGATGTTTTACTGCGTGAAATGATAAGTTTACTCTACTGCACTAATGACATTGTTACCTAATTTCACAAAATACTCAGTCCAAACACTGGGATTCTAATTCCTTTCCTGTTCTACCAAAACATGAAATATTTGGTCTGCAATTTTGGAGTGGATTTGCATTTACGTTTGGGCATTGTGAGCTTTAAAATAGAATCGTCAAATCAAGAAATCAGCCTTCACAAGAAAGGTGGTAGGATTTATGATAGCGCACTGCACACAGTCAGGATTATTTATCAGAATAGAAACTTAAAAAATTGGAAAATACCCACCACAATCCCCCACCACCTACCATAAGTAGTGGGCGGTGCATGGTGTCACTTTGCTTTTCCAGACCACCTCACTGCGCAAGTGTTGCTAAGCTGGAGTAGTTGGTAAAAAAATTTTTTTTTAAATGCAGCTATTTTATCAGCGAATATTTTTCAATAAAAAGACCAAAATCCTGGACATTTTCAGATATTTAAAAATCCTCCCAGACTGAAATATAATGACCTAAAAGGAGGACATGTCCGGATAAAGCCGGACTATATTTTAAGCCTAACCTAAGTCTAATCAAAAGACCAATCAGGCTGAAATTTGGCGTGTAGTCTCCAAGTATCCAGGTGAGCATAATTAACCACATTGGGTGTGGTCTAGCAATAGCCACACTCACAGGAAGTTGTTTTGCTATCACAAGCTAATCAAAGGACCAACCAGGCTGAAATTTGGCATGTGGTTTCTAAGGAACTGGGTCAGCATTATTAAGTATGTGTGAGTTTGGCAATGGGTGTGGTTTTTATCATAGCCACACCAACAAGAAGTTGTTTTGGCAGCCAAAAGGTAATTTGTGTACAAATCAGGCCAAAATTTGGCGTGTGGTCTCCAAGTAAATGGGTAAGCATTATTGACCACATTGGGTGTGGTTTGTCCAATGTATGCTTAACTAGCTCTGTGTGTAGTCACTTATTATTTTGTTATGTGTTGTTATTACTTAAAGGAGCTCCTGAGTGGGTGAGCCAGATTTCCCAAATGTGCATTTGCAATGAAATAGTTTAAACCTACCCAACTTAAGGATAGCTTAAAATCTACCTAGCAGTTAGGTTAATCTCTGGTGGCAGCATAAACTGAGGAGACAGAGGCTTAAAACACTCTTTGACCCCCCCCCCCCCCCCCCCCCCCCTTCCTACACTACTAAACTAAGGACATGTACAGTCCAGGTAGTTCAATGTTTGTGTAGGTGACAAAGGACTGTGGGTTGATCTCATTCACCTATTTGCCATGCTTCATGATATGGGCATACTCCAAATAGTCAACGTTACCAGCACTGTCCACAGGAACCAAGCACATCATCTTGGCTACCTGAGAAGGGAGAAGTTAAAATGTACAGAGGGGGCATACAAGCATATATACAGAGGAATAGGGGATTAAGTAAAGTGTACCATATTTGAATATAGAAGAGCATAAAATGTCTAAAATGAACTGAAAGATATTTTCATTAGCGTCAAAAAAGTAGTGGATCCCAACCGACGTGTGTTTAAATATTTACACATCTTTATCCCAGTATACTTACTCACTGGGTCACATTAGAAACTTGGACTAAACAAACAACTCTAATTTATTAACACGTCAATCTTCATCAATTCTACACCACCCAACCCCAACCCCCCCCCCCCCCCCCCCCCCCCCGACAAATAAACATCATCATCTAGGACCTAGTTAAGGGAAAAAATATACCATATGTTCAGCAATATTACCAAAAATGGAAATACTGAACATTTCTTTTTAATTGCATTTAGTTGTGTGGAGCCATTAAACTATTAATATTTGTCTACCTCGGAATCTTTCAAACAATCACCCATGGTAAATAACATTTCTCTCAGGTGATCTTTATTGATCTTACCTGTCCCATGCTTGTCAAAACAAGCAAAAGCATCTCTAATCACCTCTTCCGGATCAGTACCTGGGGAATAACATTTTGATAATGTCAATAGTATACCATTGTGTAAAATTGTGTGTGATGCTACACAATCTATAATTTGCACTTTGTCTCTCTGTATATCTGCATATCTGTCTGTATGTAGCTATATTCGCTATCATATTCCGACCCATCCTCACCCTACCAAAAAGAAAAAAATAGCCCTGGCT
>OZ017782.1:6379112-6472057 GCA_963969325.1 Lycopodina hypogea | reverse complement strand
AAAGTTGACCACTGCCTGGTGGGGGAAAGAGGAGCTTGAATTTTCCATTAAGAAATGCTTTAAAAACCGTGGCTCGGTGGTTAAAGCACAAGTTTCCCAAGCTGAAAGTCAGTGGTTCAAACCTGGACTAGATAGATTTTTTCCCCTTTCTTTCCCCCTTTTTTGTTCCTAAAGTCTGCCATGGTTCGAATGTTTAAAAAAGGATATGAAGTGAAAATTGATAGGCTACATAGAGAACACACAAGAATGTACACAGAATATTTTTGTTTCTTTTTGATTAGAGATCTGAGTCGATCATTTTTTGTATATTATGATGGAAATTCATTTATTATTTATGGAATTGAATTGTTATAGACTACTGTCCTTAGTAGGTGGAAGAATAATTGTACACAGATGCACATATATAATTGTACAGTGATTGATCATTAATCTTTTTTTTATTATTGTGCTATACAGTGATCTCCATTAGAGGAAAGCCAATTTATTTAAAGGAGGCAGATCTCTGGAGAATGTGGAGTAAGCTTGAGCAGTGTTGCCAAAATTTGTGATTTTTCCTAAAATTAGAGATTTTTAAAAAAAGAAGACTGGAAATTTCCAACCAAAAACCCGCTCACTTATGATTTAATGCTTTGACTTAATTGTGGGTAAAAAAGGGGGGGAACTCAACCATGACCAGGAATTGAACCGGGGACCTCAGTATTGGTGGTCAAAAGAAGTTTCACAACAAGAACAACAACAAGATTCCCAAGAAAGTAACATTTAAACTTCACGAACTTGTTAAAGTTCGTGAGTAAAAATAGGACAATAAAAGTCTAATTGGGAAATGACCAAAACCATCTAAACTTGGTGAATTTCAGCAGAAATTGAAGATTCCATACAAAGTTGGATCAGGACCAACAGCTCATGCAGAAGAAGAGGAGACTGGTAGAGAATTCCTTAAGGTTCCTTAGGAAGGTATTCATAAGGCTACAGAAGGGGTCAAGCTACTCAGGAGAACTGGAGTCTATGTGCCCCATGATCATGGAACTCGCCTGGGACCCCAGAAGCAGAGAATTTATGTCTGCATGTGCATTCACACAAACATCCAATGGAAGACTTTCCATTTTAACTGTTCAACTTGGGTGCGCAAAAAAAAAAAATTCCTCCTCCCTTCATTGGATCTATAGATAGACAGGATCTTCGTTCAAAATTGTTCTGCCTTCCTACTTCAAATTCAGAGGAGATTCATTGAGCAACTAATATTCTAATTTTTAAGGCTAATAAAAATGCTGAGATCTGAAGGAAAAACTGTAATAAGTTTCATGTGACTAGGTATTATGTGGTTTGAATGCTAACCATAATCCGTGTTAGAGTATTTTGTGATGTTTTCAATAGTCAAATAAAAGAAGTACAATTTCGAGTGATTTTGATTGAAGCTATCTGGTAAAACTGGTCTGGGTTATGAGTTTTTCAATAATACTTCCATGAATGAAGATGCTAGAATTAGATCTCATTAGGATACTCTCTACTCAGTGCGAATATTTCTATTCATATTTCTTTCTTTGGGTGTGTGAGGTTAAAGGTACCAAAATGGAACATGGTAAAAATCTTGGACCTAGAGGCCTAAACTTGGCTTGTACACATATCATGGCACTGGGAGTCACATTTATGGGTTCCACCATGCCAAACCTCTACTTCTAGATATGTCAGTATAGAAATTCTCATTTTGTTTGTTTGTTTGTCTGTTTTTTTGTTGTTTTTTTTGGTTCTTCCTTTGTTCGTTTGTTTGTTCATTAGTTAGTTTGCTTGTTGGTTGCTTGGTTGGTTGTTGGCTTTGTTCGATGACTAGTCACAAACTATTAGGCATATAGGATTCAAATTTTCAAGATTTGATGGGGGGTCACCCTGGGGACGTTACAACGAAATTGGTGAAAGTTGGTTTGTTTGCTAACTCCTCCCACATGATTTGGCCTAGAGGGGCTCAACTTTTCAGGGTTTGATGTAAGTAACCTTGGGGTGGTTATAAGGATGGTTGGTGAAGATTGGACTAAAACCCTGCCTGTGGGGCTATTTTTATTTTATTTCCAAGTTGTGGTTACAACTTGATGCCTGAGTAAACCACCCCAATTACTAAAAACCATAATTGTATAAATGTAAGTCAGTAAAACTTTTCTGAAATTACTTCCATGTCTTTTCCATAACTTCTTTTTTAGCCCTGTAGGCCCAAGCATCTGGGATAAGATAGCAAAGAACAGATTTAGAATAAATAAATAAATAAATAGGTAAATCTGTTATATATTTTGGTTCATATGTATGTATGTATGTATGTATGTATGTATGTATGTATGTATGTATGTATGTATGTATGTATGTATGTATGTATGTATGTATGTATGTATGTATGTATGTATGTATGTATGTATGTATGTATGTATGTATGTATGTATGTATGTATGTATGTATGTATGTATGTATGTATGTATGTATGTATGTATGTATGTATGCATAATTGTATGTCTAGGCATCACGGCCAAACCCTTCGACCAAAAAGTCCAAAATTTGGTATCTGTTTTCCAAGTAACCAGGTGAGCATTATTAAACATGTGTGTGTGTGTGGTTTTGTCATAGCCACACACACAGGAAGTTGTTTTGGCTACCTAAGTAGGGCTGCTATATTTGCAGATTCAAAAGAGGACACTTCCGGTGAGGGGGTATCATATTTTGCTAGTGAATTTTTTGTGTGTGAAGGAGCACCATTAATAAAATGTAATGGAAGGGGAAAATAGCATCTCAAATCTTATGGTCCCTTTTTTTAAATTCACCATAACAGAAGTCCAGGCTCAATCTTGAACCCTTTACCTGACTACAGTAAAAGTATAAAATATTCATAACATCAATTTAATGCAATAAAATCAATAATTTGGAATTGAAAAGATCCCACCTTCACTCACTCTGGTTATAGCTTTTTAGTCAACATGGCAGATGTGCAGTCCTGATGATGTTTTACTGCGTGAAATGATAAGTTTACTCTACTGCACTAATGACATTGTTACCTAATTTCACAAAATACTCAATCCAAACACTGGGATTCTAATTCCTTTCCTGTTCTACCAAAACATGAAATATTTGGTCTGCAGTTTTGGACATTTTCAGATATTTAAAAAATCCTCCCAGACTGAAATATAATGACCTAAAAGGAGGACATGTCCGGATAAAGCCGGACTATATTTTAAGCCTAACCTAAGTCTAATCAAAAGACCAATCAGGCTGAAATTTGGCGTGTGGTCTCCAAGTATCCAGGTGAGCATAATTAACCACATTGGGTGTGGTCTAGCAATAGCCACACCCATAGGAAGTTGTTTTGCTATCACAAGCTAATCGAAGGACCAACCAGGCTGAAATTTGGCATGTGGTTTCTAAGGAACTGGGTCAGCATTATTAAGTATGTGTGGGTTTGGCAATGGGTGTGGTTTTTATCATAGCCACACCAATAAGAAGTTGTTTTGGCAGCCAAAAGGTAATTTGTGTACAAATCAGGCCAAAATTTGGCGTGTGGTCTCCAAGTAAATGGGTAAGCATTATTGACCATATTGGGTGTGGTTTGTCCAATGTATGCTTAACTAGCTCTGTGTGTAGTCACTTATTATTTTGTTATGTGTTGTTATTACTTAAAGGAGCTCCTGAGTGGGTGAGCCAGATTTCCCAAATGTGCATTTGCAATGAAATAGTTTAAAACCTACCCAACTTAAGGGTAGCTTAAAATCTACCTAGCAGTTAGGTTAATCTCTGGTGGCAGCATAAACTGAGGAGACAGAGGCTTAAAACACTCTTGACCCCCCCCCCCCCCCCCCCTTCCTACACTACTAAACTAAGGACATGTACAGTCCAGGTAGTTCAATGTTTGTGTAGGTGACAAAGGACTGTGGGTTGATCTCATTCACCTATTTGCCATGCTTCATGATATGGGCATACTCCAAATAGTCAACGTTACCAGCACTGTCCACAGGAACCAAGCACATCATCTTGGCTACCTGAGAAGGGAGAAGTTAAAATGTACAGAGGGGGCATACAAGCATATATACAGAGGAATAGGGGATTAAGTAAAGTGTACCATATTTGAATATAGAAGAGCATAAAATGTCTAAAATGAACTGAAAGATATTTTCATTAGCGTCAAAAAAGTAGTGGATCCCAACCGACGTGTGTTTAAATATTTACACATCTTTATCCCAGTATACTTACTCACTGGGTCACATTAGAAACTTGGACTAAACAAACAACTCTAATTTATTAACACGTCAATCTTCATCAACTCTACACCACCCAACCCCCCCCCCCCCCCCCCCCCCCCCGACAAATAAACATCATCATCTAGGACCTAGTTAAGGGAAAAAATATACCATATGTTCAGCAATATTACCAAAAATGGAAATACTGAACATTTCTTTATAATTGCATTTAGTCGTGTGGAGCCATTAAACTATTAATATTTGTCTACCTCGGAATCTTTCAAACAATCACCCATGGTAAATAACATTTCTCTCAGGTGATCTTTATTGATCTTACCTGTCCCATGCTCGTCAAAACAAGCAAAAGCATCTCTAATCACCTCTTCCGGATCAGTACCTGGGGAATAACATTTTGATAATGTCAATAGTATACCATTGTGTAAAATTGTGTGTGATGCTACACAATCTATAATTTGCACTTTGTCTCTCTGTATATCTGCATATCTGTCTGTATGTAGCTATATTCGCTATCATATTCCGACCCATCCTCACCCTACCAAAAAGAAAAAAATAGCCCTGGCTACTTCCTTGATAACCACATACACAGGTGGGTAATAACACATTTTCAGTCACATGGAGAATATATTTTCAGTCACATGGAGACCACATGCTCTTGCTCTGCTGGACCAATCAGGCTCACACTTGGCAACTCGTTTACATGTGATCACAATTTTAACTACCCTCTCTCTGGCAGTGTGAGTGTGATTATGGGTGTGTATTGGTTAATAAACACTAGTATGATAGTATGAGAGCCAACACCCACATTTCATCCAAGCTACTACCAGAAATATTGTTTTCCTTTTTATAACGCTTCCTTTCTGTTCCATTAATACCATGAAGTGAAGCTGCAACAGGCACACTGATTGTTTCAAAAGTATCCCCCACCCATTCCATATGCTTATGCCAAGTTGCATCCCAATCTGTCAAGCATAACCAGCAGTTAAGCACAAATAGGTGAGAAAAGATAGATAACCAAATAACTTTGCATTTCCAAAGTTTATTATGTAAAAATTATCAAATCACCCACCTCTAGATCCTGTACCAAAATGCATCACAATTGTCCCTGTGATTTTGCTAAATGGAGAAAGATAAATAAGCCACAAAAAAATTACTATAATTTCAAATTTTATTATTAAAAAACCATCCACAACTCACCCAAACGCTCCTGCCAAATTTTGTCCCATCAGCCCAGTGGTTACACCAAATAGGAAAAAAGATGGATAGGCAGAAATACTTAAGTTCCATATTCAATTGTGTAAAAATCATCTATCACCCATTCAAAGCGTGATTGCCACCCAATGAACGTTGGGGTTCTCTAATTCCTGCAACCCAGAAAGAGGGCCCATGACATGCCTACAATACTATATGCCTCCAATACTATGTGCCTCCAATACTATATGCCTCCAACACTATATGCCTCCAATACTATATGCCTGCAATACTATATGCCTGCAGAAAGAGGTACGGTGTAGACCATTACTAGCACAGTTAAGTTGTGTTTGCATACCCCAAGGTCCATCAGCCAGCAGTGCAATAAATGGTTCACGTCAATTTTGGCCATTTGGCCAGACACGCCCACTGAAAAGGTGCGGTCAAGTACCTAAGAAACCATCCACACTAGGTTGCGTCCACCATGGAGCGCACTAGCGCAGTTTCATTTGACAAGTTGGTTTGGGGGAATGTGGTGTAGCAAAGTGTGACCCAGCTCATGGCCAAGGATTTGGATTAAGTATCCTTTTTTGGCATTTTTAGCCAGACATAGCCTAAGGAAGAGGTGTGGCCATGTCATACCTTCACTCTAGGGGTTGGTATGTGTGAAATGCCATGTTTTAGATCTCTGGGTCCAAGGGTTTGTCCAAGTATCATTTTTGGCATTTTTAACCTCACATGCACCCAAGAAGAGTTATGGCCAGATGGTCCAAAAATTTTGAAATAAAATCTGACCTTAATGTAGGATGTCCCTTCCCTGAAGAGTGGGTTTTGTTTGGTATGGTGCTTTGGTAATAGAGTGTATACACACAAGCCTAATACTTCATTCATGCAAACTATTCTTGGCCTGACACTAGCCACATTTAAAAAAAAAAATCTTTGACAGTGCAAAAACTAAAGGAAACTAATGAAAGGAAGAAAAAAAATTCTTTGAAATTGAACTGATAAGTAGGGATGACATGTCAGCAAAAAGTCCAGAAATGAGAATTCCGTGACAGTGTAGGTTACAAAATTCCCTACTTCACTGATTCCACATTCATGGCTAGAAGCGATTTGGCTATTGTTGCTAGCACAGTCATAATATATGTATGCCAAGTTGCATTTTCAGCCTCACACACCCACAGCAAGAGGTGTGGCAAGGCTAAAATGTAGCCTCAATGTAGGATGTTTCTACCCTGAAGATCGGGTATGATATAGTATGGTGGTTTGGTAGGAAGTGGATCTTACTAAAATTCATGATTTGTTTGCTGTTAGTTTGCTATCTCTTTCAAGTGATTGGCCTACAGGGCTCAAACTTTCAGGGGTTCTGAGTAAAAAACCCTGTCTGTATGTTGTTTGTTTGTTGTTTTTTTATTTCCTGTGCCCAAACACTTTTACTTCTCTTTTCTAATTCTTCTGTTTAAACCATGTAAGCCCAAGCAGCAGGGAGGAATAACAAACAAACTGCAAATTATAGTAAAATGTCTTTGTTGTTTCCATCCATAGGATGGGTGGGTAGTACACAAACAATTTAACATCACACTCAAATTATTCTTTGTCTGATATATACACCAAAAGGAAGAGGCATGGCCGGGTAGAGTCATAGATAGAGTATAAAGGGTTTGGAAACAAGAAATTTTGTGATTCCATCCTTGTTATTTTGACCTCGACCTCTCTTGAGTAAGCCTGTCTTCCAGTGCATTTTTTCTTCTTCTCAAGGTGGTGAGCAGATTGTCTCAGCCACTCACAGGCCAGTCAGGAAAGTGTCTATTCTCAATGCTAAACTATTAACTTACTTTGCAACCACTTCTGTGTGGATAATATAAATTTAGCTAACTGAATTATCATTTTCAAGACAATAAGAGGGAAAAAAGACTAGTGTGTCTTAGCTCTGATTCTGTGGACTACTATGCTCTGCACTCCCCTACTAGGTTCCATCCCATTCATCACTAACACATGCTCAGAAATTAAGCTAAGATTTAACTCAAAGGAACAAAAGGAGTGCTGGAGAGGAACATAAAACCAACCAAAACTATTGTATCAACATTTTCTTTATTATTTCACTAATTAAGTTTTGTTATGTATTTTCTCTGCCCTATTTCCATTTAGAAACATATCGGGAATACTTATATATGCTAATAAGAAAGCTAACTATGGTTTCTTAGCTGGAATAGGAACACAAACTATTCCTACCACCAGCAGTGATGTTTAGTCCTCTTAAGGACGTCAAGAATTTCACCTGGACTAGTGAGACTTTCTGCAGTCATACTTCACAATACTAACAGCAAGGAGGCCTTATCAGGGATTTCAAATTGATATATTTTGGAGTTTAGCTCCTTTTTCTGAATCTTTAAGTTTCCCTGGAAGTTAGAGGCCTATTAAATAAATATTTGCACCTTAACACGGATGTTCCCTGATGTTTTATGGATTTTGTACTATATCAGTGCAGTTCCAGTCCCAGTATACTGTGTCTATGGTGAAACCCAGTCCATGTCGCTCCCAGAGTTATACTGTGTGCATTCCAAGTTTAGATCCCTAGGCCAGTGTTTTTCTAAAGTCCCATTTTTGGCATTTTGCCTTACACATCAGGATGAAGAGATGTGGCCAGATGGGACCCAACTCGTGTTATCCTAGTCAAGTTATGTACACATACCAAATTTCAGATGTTTATCTGGCTAAAGTACCTAAGGTATTAAAATGTTCTCCCGGTGACACCGATTTCAAATATATGGTCACTCCAAATAATTTTTTTTTCTGCCCACATGCAGTTTTTTGCTTCTAGAATCCACCTGCATGGTTAGGACATGTCCACTCATAAAACATAATCCACCCATAAGACATGTCCTCCCATAAGACATTTCCACCCATATGACATGTCCTCCCATAAGACATTTCCACCCATATGACATGTCCTCCCAAAGACATTTCCACCCATAAGACATGTCCTCCCATAAGACATTTCCACCCATAAGACATGTCCTCCCATAAGACATGTCCTCCTGTAAGACTTGTCCTCCCATAAGATATGTTCTCCTGTAAGACATGTCCTCACATCAGACATGTCCACCCCTAAAACATGCTATGCTATTCCTTAGACAATTGTGTGACCACAGTCCACTGAAAGTGGGCCTAGCAAGGTACTGGTCTGATGGCCACAATTTCATGCTTGTTAACAGTGTAGGAATATAAAATTGCTAAATATTATTATAAATTTCCCTTGTTTGTGTTTATTTATTTGTTTGTTTGTTTGTGTCCTATGGACTCCTTCAGTCCCCACTAAAATTTGTTACCTTTGGTACAAATGGCCATGTTTGGTTTCAAAGACAATAAGTTTTGAATTTGCCATGACTAGTGCTATGATGAAAAATAAAAACACCATTTGCAAATTTGAATTAAATGGTGTTATATAATTTGAAAAGAACAATTTCAATCTTTAGGGAATTTGTTTATTTTTTTTTATCTGAACATTCCTGTTGGCATGGCCAGTTATTTTCTGAGCAAATGTGTTGGCAAGGCCAGTGCAGTTGGGAGGACCTGTGGGCTTATAAACTATGAAACACCAGAAAACATACCAAAAGTTAGATTTTTTTAAAAATAATAAAAGAAATACAATAAGGGCTCCATTTAGACATACAAAAATAAGCAAATAAATAAACAGCACTACATAACTCCATTAAAATGTTTATATGTAATCCGTATGTGTATGTGTATGTGAATAGAGGGAGTCATGAGGATATTAAAAACAAGGGGAAAAAATCAAACTCACTGATAGTAGTGTGGTAGTAAACTTTGATAAAACTGGATATAGCTGCAAAAGCAACAAAAATAGCTATTTCAGGCTGGCTAATGAGCAGCTGTATTGTGAAAAACAGGTTGTGCTGCTGCTCTTGGCACAGAATTGGTTTGGAAGGAAATTAAAATTTTAAGAAATAAAAATATTTTGGTATTTAGTTTTTTAAATACATGTTACCAGGTTTTCATGGGTGAATAGGTGGTTATGTATTGGTGGCACAAACATAAGTTTATTCTCCAGGAATAATTGCTACAGAATACAAATAAACCAAGGAAGAAAGAATAGGAGGGACCTTGGTTGGGCATGCCAAATGAGCAATTATTAGGCACAGAAAGGGGAGGGGAGAGAGGGAAATGGGGTCTTAATTGGACGAACCAGTTTTCATTTGACAACTCCTTGTGGCTGCATCAAGAGTTGCTACCACACCTCATCCCCACACAACCATTGATGCATCCTCTGATTAAAGACACAAAATGTTGTGCACCTCAAAATTCTGAATACTTATTGAATTATAATTGAGTTATGGAAAATTGAAGCAGGTGGAGCTGCAAATAGTCCACTAATCTTATTAAAAATTTAAAAAAAATTAATACAATTGGGAATGGCCATGGTGTTAATCACTGATGCATTATTCAGGCATGGTCAGTGTCCAATATAATCATAAGTATTCCTACAAGAAAAGAAGGAAGAGAGAGATGTTTGCAGTACAAGTAGTTCGTACAGTTTCTTGTATTGAAAGTACAGCACTTCCAGCATCAGTGCATCATTTGAGCTGAAGGAAAATAAGGGATATATATATATATATATATATATATATATATATATATATATATATATATATATATATATATATATATACATACATATATAACATATAGATATATACATATATAACATATATCTATAAATATATACCATTCCAGTTGTAGCCACTTCATCAGTATCATGTTCTGTACTGGGGCTCATGAAGCTGACTAACTCTTTGAAGAACTCTGAGCCCAAAAGTACCTCAGGACAATCTTGACTCTCAATGTAACTAAACACCAACTCCCTCACCTTAAAAAACAATAAAATAATTAATAAATTAAAGTAATGAATAATAATAAAAATTTTTTTTAAAAATAATATATATATATAGAGAGAGAGAGAGAGAAAGAGACAGAGATAAATGGATAGTTAGATAGATAGATAGAGATTGGATCATGGTCAATGTTAGTGGATCACAGTCAATACTGAGAGGATCATTCCATCATGGTCAATGTTGATTGGATCATGTTCAATGTTGAATGGATCATGGTCAATGTCAAGTGGGGACCTTGGCAAATGTTGAATGGATCTTAGTAAAATTAATGAACTATCCACTGCTATGCTATCCATAAAGTTATATAAACATTCAAACGAGAACAGCATCAAATTGTGTAATCAGGTCAGTAGCTGTTTGCTTCTGCTCAGAAAATCTGCACGTAAGCTTTACCCAATGATGAGTTCTGTGTAGAGCACATCATGAGCCAGTCAACTCATCAAAAGGGACTTCCCTTGCCAAAACATTGTGTGTGTGTGTGTGTGTGTGTGTGTGTGTGTGTGTGTGTGTGTGTGTGTGTGTGTGTGTGTGTGTGTGTGTGTGTGTGTGTGTGTGTGTGTGTGTGTGTGAGAGTGTGAATGTGCATGCGAGAGTATGAATGTGTGTGCGCGAGTGTGAACGTGTTGCATGTGTGGGTTTGGACGTGTGTGTGTGCAGGAGTTTTGAGTGTGAACGTGTGTAAGTGTGTGCATGTATGTGCACATGAGTGTGTACCTGTTGATTGCCCAGGATCAGTTTGGTTCCAAGTATTTCTGTATAATCTTCTTGTTCAAGGTCTGACAACACCAGCTGAATCAGAGACAAGGAACCATTGGAACATAACATCAATTCATACCCAACAGCAACTAAACACTAGCTATTTCTTCAAGTTTAGGTGTGCTTCCCTGTTGCACTATCACCATAACAACCAATCTAATCCCCATCAAGTCAACCACATGGAATGGAGTATCACATTCATACTGTCTATCCATCAGCAATGTCACTCGCACACATCAGAGTTTAAGGTATGTGGTAGCAACCTGACCTGTGTGAGTCTCTCTCTGTCCTGCTGACAAGACAACAAAGCCAGGCAAGCCAGAGCATGAGACTTCAGCTTCAGCCTATGATAGACTTCCACAAGTTTGACCATATCCAACTTCCAGGGGGTAGGACAGCTATGGAGAGAGAGAGCGAGTGTATTTATGTACGCAAGTTTGTTTGTTTGTGTGTGTGTGTGTGTGTGTTTGTGTGTGTGTGTGTGTGTGTGTGTGTGTGTGTGTGTGTGTGTGTGTGTGTGTGTGTGTGTGTGTGTGTGTGTGTGTGTGTGTGTGTGTGTGTGTGTGTATAATTGTTTTAATATTACAAGGTTAACGCATTCTTATTAACACAGTACTATCGTAAAGTAACGGAGGCGGTGGGTGGGAGGGTGGAGTTACTGAAGGGGTTAAGGGGAAGGGTGCTCATGAAAGATGGCAAGATTTTTCAATACACTCTTATTTGAATTTTATTAAAGTCTTGAAATCACAAGATAGTTTGATGTCTTTTCATTATTTTTTTAACATAAAACTTTAGAAAATTTTGACACAGCATACTTACATAGCCAAGAAATGTGTGTGCATGTGCATGTGCAGTGTTTGTGTGTGTGTGCGCAGTGTGCGTGTGTGTGTGTGTGTGTGTGTGTGTGTGCATGTGTTATAAGGTTATAGACTGACTACTTACCTGTACACCATCACAAGTAACTCATCACATTCCTTCTTATGGAAGGTAGACAATGGAGTACATTCTATACAGAAAGAAGTGTTATGCTATAGTTATGAGAGGATCTTATCACAACTACAGAGATTCAATCAATTGCTGTCACCACAAGATGAGGAAATATGCAAATATGAGAAAATGTATATCAATCATGTCATTCTGACTCACTAGCTTCCAGAAGTTCAATAATGGACTTCTGCCAGACATCAGATAGTGATGGGATCTATATGAATATGGTGAGAGATAGGGGATCAATATGGTGAGAGATAGGGGATCAATATGGTGAGAAATAGGGGATCAATATAGTGAGAGATAGGGGATCAATATGGTGAGAGATAGGGATCAATATGGTGAGAGATAGGAATCAATACGGTGAGAGAGAGGGATCAATACAGTGAGAGGTAGGGGATCAATATGGTGAGAGGTAGGGATCAATATGGTGGAGGTAGGGATCAATACGGTGAGAGGTAGGGGATCAATATGGTGAGAGGTAGGGATCAATATGGTGAGAGATAGGGATCAATATGGTGAGAGGTAGGGGATCAATATGGTGAGAGACAGGGGATCAATATGGTGAGTGGTAGGGGATCAATATGGTGAGAGATAGGGGATCAATATGGTGAGAGATAGGGGATCAATATGGTGAGAGAGAGGAGATCAATATGGTGAGAGATAGGGGACCAATATGGTGAGAGGTAGGGGATCAATACGGTGAGAGATAGGAGATCAATATGGTGAGAGATAGGGGATGGGGAGGAATTATGTGGACGCAATCCTTCTGCGTGAGAATTTAATTTTTCAAATTTTGATTAATTTTAAACTTAAAAATTAAAAATTTAATATTATACATATGACAGAAAGTGTGAGTGTAAAAACATTATACAGAAATAAACATTCAATACTTTTGCACTTACATCAACACCAGGTTTGGTTGCAAGTTTCTTCAGTAGCTGACGCAGGAAGGGAAACTAAAAGAAAATATCGAACAGTGAGACCAGCATAAATTAATTTAATCATGCTTAAATGTTATAATCACCATAGAGAGATGAAGAAGTTGGTAAAGGGTCTTTGTCCATAACTTGGAATCGCCAAGACCATAATAAAGACACAATTCACTCACCAAGTGAATAGCCTGAGAAGGGAGAAATATACAAGCAGGCGTTAAAAATACACCACACTCACATGCCAACACATTCACCCACACACTCACGTGCACTCACTCACCCGCACTCACCCATGCACGCATGCACGTACATGTACACACTATGTTGGTGCAGCATGAGCATAAATTAGAGGAAAGGTGGATCCAAAATTTGTTGCTGTCCTCTAAAGGGAGTAAGTATTTTAGAGCCAAGCCAGACTGAACCTAAAAGGAAATAGTGATGGGCATTTTATTGGAGATGACAATATTGGAAGCCAGTACAGCTGAAACATGTGGCCTATCAGAAAAGGAAGGAGGGGGAATAAAGGGGAAGGAATGCCATGTGATAAGTAGATGAGAACCTGACAAGCCATCCAAATGGGAAGGCAAAGTTCCTCCATTAAGGGGCAACATAATAATAATATGGAGTAGGAAAGGGAATATTTTATAAGAAATAACATGACTGGAAATTTTCAGCCAAAAACCTGCTCATTTATGATTTAATGTTTTGACTTAGTCACAGGTTAAAATTTTTTTTTTTTTTTTTTTTTTTTTAAGAGTGGGGTTCTTGAACCAGAGACCTTAGCACCGGCTGTCAGAGGAAGTTTCCTAAGAAGAACAAGATTTCCAATAGTTACATTTAGACTCCACGATTAATTATATAATCACAGGTAAATAAAAAATCTAATTCACAATATAACCATTTAAGAACCAATCAACTAATGGCATGGCCTCTCCCTCCTTCAAACCTCTACCATAACTCAGTAAGTGGGAGCTTGGAAAGAACATTAATATCAAGTTGCATACTTCATGCAGTCTTGTATTTTACTATGAGCAAACTGACATTTCATGGTTTGGCATGATTAGTACTGGGACCTCTGTCAAATAATGTCTGCACATATGGATACATGTATGTATGCATATGTATTAATCCTAAACATGTCAAATATGCACATGAGACGGGACACACACTCTCTCTCTCTGTATATATATATATAAGGCTTCCAAGAAACTTGGTGAGCATTACTGATCACATGTGTGTGTGTCACTGGGTGTAGTTTGGTCCTGGCCACACCCATAGGACATCAATATGCCTGCCAAATACTCATTTATGGACTGATCATGCTAAAATTTGGCATACTGAGTCTAAGTAATTGGGTGAGCACAATTAACTGCATGAGTGTGGCAATATGTGTTGTTTGGTATTAGCCACACACACTGGAAATTCTTTTGGCTACCCAAAGCAAATTAAAGGGCCAACCAGGCCAAAATTTGAGTGGCTTCTATAATGTTTCATATTGATATTGACCGGCAACACTGGGTATATGCTAATATACATATATATAAATATATGCATGCATGTATATACCTTTGGTTTCTGAGCATGGTGCTTCCAGAGAGTCCTGACCAGGCCTTCCTTATTGCACTTGAGGAAGCCAGTCAAACTGGTTGACATGTGCAGACTCTCTAACTCACACACAAACAAGGCACTCTGCATGAAGTCCCTGCAGCAAGAGGACGAGGGAGACAGGGCAAGTGAAGATACACACACATACATGCACACACACGTACATGCACACACACAAGCAAGCTTACACACACTTACACACACACACTTACACACACACACTTACACACACACACTTACACACCGTTTTACACATAACACCTACTAATTTGATTTCTCTTCATCCTTGCTCAATCATCCCTTCCCACTCCCTCCACCTCTCGTCCTCAATTACTGTATGTCCAGCTAGACTCTCCACCACTCCTAACTCTCATGCTCCCCATTCTTTCCTCTCCCACTACCACAACCTCCAGGCTGTACAACAATAAAGATTTGTCCACAATGCACACACAATACACACCACCCCCAGCAGTAACACTAATTACAATACAGACTGGTGCACAATGCATTTGTAATACTAATATAGGAGTTAATTTCACATGCACAATTTGTTCTATTGTTATCAATATTCTACTCTTGCATTTGAATTTAGACATCACCTTCATTGGAGGAAGGCCAGGCTATTTAAGGTCAGACGCCCTCTGGGAACAGACTTATGGTAATTAATGTGTGGGTGGAGAAACTAGTGTTCTGGGTGCATTGCAGATTATTTTTATTGAGTTATTGAGATATCATGATAGATCTGTGTAGTTAAAAGGCTTACTTGCCAAGGTCACAGCTACTTACTTTGATGTTCAGACAGCAAGAATTCACACACACTAGCACACTTTCATTGTATCCACACTAATACACTTTCATTGCATCCATATGGAACTTGCCTCAACCAGCATGGCAGCAAACTCACAGTAGCTCTAATTCACCTCAAGAAGTGGTTTGAATTAATGCAGAGTCATAAAAATAACTGGCAAAGTAATAATAAAACCGTTTTGATTTTTTTTCCCAATCTTTCTTTTTTTCCTTTTTAAACTGCTTGATATTTGTGAGTAGTTCATCTCTGTCTGTTGTTGTTGTTGTTGTTGTTGTTGTTGTTGTTTTAAAGCTAGTACACAATCTGGTTGGGATATGCTCCATGAATAGCTGCAGGATGACGTAAGGAAGAAAATCAGTAGTTCATTAATTATGAGGCCAGCTTCCCTCCTCTTTCTCTTCAGTCAATCTAGTCCTTAATATTGCTAGTTAGGTAACTCTAATAGTAGAACAAACATAATTTCCATTTTGTACTAGCTAGGGCTAGGGCTAGACTACACCTTGTACCTGGTGGGTTTGGTTTGTAGTGTTTGCTTGCTACACAGTACTGATGAAGACACTCACATGAACACACACCAATATGTTTTGTTCAAATTCAGTTTGCTCAGGTATATATACACCACGATTGGATGTGAATTGATGGATATGGATTCATGCAAAGAGAGCTCAAGATAATCCAATTCGCTGTAATAGGAGCTGCTGATTCAGCAGCACCATTTTTTTCTTTTCCTTCCTCCTTACTAACTCACCACCAATTATTAACTTGTTTACCTGATCTCTGAAACACATGTACCACTGACAGTCTCAATGGTGGTGGGACTCGCAATGGCAAATAGCACCTGGAGAGCCCTCACCCGAGAACGACAACTCACTGATGACGTCCGCTGTAAAGAATAGTAAGGTAGGGCAGAAATAAAAGAAAAAAGGGTGGGGGGGGGGGGGGAAATGAAGAACACGGAAAAGATGTGATAAATAAAAAGTAATAAGAGCAATCCCACACTAAGACCTGTGGCAAATAATTATTATAATATTTATTAAAACAGTGTTTTAAATAAGCCACAATAATTGTTTCCAAACAGTAAACAATTAGTTAAAAAACCATTCTTGAGCAAAACTTATGGGTGCATGTTGCCCCCACTCCCCCCCTTCACCCACCATTCCAAGTGTCCCTAGACCTGTGTGCCACAGGTAAAAATGGATTAGAGAGGGTATAACCAAATAGCATTTATTACACATATGGGAACTACTTTAATTAAATAAATCACAGGAAATATTTTAGAACAAAATAACAAACAAATAAATTATATTCATCATATATCTTACACACAAAGTGTGAAGGTCTCATAATTTTATGTCAACTCTGATTTATTTAAAAAAATTATTATTACTGGCTCACTTACTTAAAGGTGTGTGTGTGTGTGTGTGTGTGTGTGTGTGTGTGTGTGTGTGTGCGTGTGCGTGTGTGTGTGTGTGTGCGTGTGTGTATGCATGTGTGTGAGAGAGAGAGGAGGCCAGGTTGGACCAGGAAACAATAACACATCAATAATTCATTTTGTCTTCCACAATCTTGCTTAATGTGTTTATGAAGCTTTGAAAGGAGGGAAGGGATAGAAAACAGAAAAATACTTTTCCCCATCAGCAATTGAACCAACAACCTTTGCTGTGATCACTATTACACCACAGAGTGGCTGAGCGCAGAAAATGTTTTCCTTGCTCTATAGCAGGTACAATGTATTGACCGCATGCATGCAGGTGTTTTATGTTTGTCCTTCCTGTGTGCGTAACACAAGATGTCAAACTGTTCCCTCCTGCAAATACTTGTGAGGATGTTGTGTCCCAAGGGTCATAAAGTGAACAAGATTTAAGTGCTCTGCTATATTCATAGGATATCTGACCACATCATTTTGTGGTCCTGTGACTCATTTAGTATGGAATGGAGACTGTGTGCTCAACCGATCATTAATTATTGCTGCTAATCTTTCCCAGCCATGCACCCCAAACTCACCTTGGCCCAATTCAAGAGTGTCACAATATTAGCATCCAATTTGCTAGGATTATTTAGCAAGTACACCAACCTACACACACACACACACACAAACAGGTACACTGTCAAGCTACAAGTAGTATCATGATATCGTTAGATATAAAAATAGAGCTACTTGTCATTCATAGGTCCATAGGTCAATATTACAATACAATACCACTCTGGTGGCCCATCTAACATGGCCTTGGTGCAGGATTGAGTAGAGTGGTAACTCCATAAACTTTAAAGATTTCAGTTATAAGTGCTGACTGGTACACTTCCATCCAGATAACTGATTACACCATATATTTAACAAGAAAAATCAACCTAAACATATGCTTTTGGTTGGGCTCATGTGTGATGCCAGAGAGCTATAAGTCACCAACTAAACCCACCCCAGTTGATGCCACTCAGTTGCGTGCTCTAGAATACAATCCTGCCGTGCCTACAGATAATGCAATATATCTGTACCTCTCCATGGTGAGTTTATCTTCATCCTCTAGCCCAGTCAGAAACTGAGGGAAGGAGACTGACTCATCCAGAATACTCACCTATAAACAAAAAAGTTTTAAAACAAAAAAAAAAAACACACAAAAAAACACACAAAAAAACACACACACAAAAAAAACACGTATGCATGCACACATGCATGCACACATGAACACATCATTAATATATCACTTTTTTCCCCCTCAAGAAATATATTGTAATTTAAATATTGAGATGTAGTTTGTAAACATGTAACTTATTCATATCTTGATGTGGCTCACTAAAATGCATCAACTAAGGGAGATTAGTGTCATGTAGTTCAGTGCCATACATTTTCCACCTCAATTTTATTATTATTGTTGTTGTTGTATATTCCCCACTCTATAAGCAACATGGGAAACACTGATGGTGTGACCTGGTTCATTCACACCTATTGTGGCATCAATGATCCTATGTCCCTCATCAATATAATAGAGCTGAGTAAATAATAGGATAAAGGAAACTCCATATAAGGCATAGTGAAATATGCAATGAAACACCTACCACCACCCCCTCCATATCCCACAGGTACACAATGAACAGACCTGGCTAAGAGTGGTATCCAGCACTGAGTTGTCATGTCCAAGAGAAAGGAGCCATTGCTATACAATTACAAACAACACAATAGCAATATACAGAGCTGTAACAACAACAGAAGCAAAAATAGATGAAGGACAACAGCTTTGAGGAAAACAACAGAAGAAATCATCCTATAAAAAATTTTTAAAAATGTGTATGGCTGTCTGTCCGTAACAGGAAATGTGCTCACAAATTAAAAGGATACTTCCTGAGGTCCAAGGCAGATGAAATTTGGTGTGGAGATAGGTGTAGTGGCAATGTTAATACCCACTATCTTAGAATTTTGTTAACATAATTTCAACAGAGATAATTAGTATATAGTGCAATTTTGACCAGTTTTTTTTTCTTTTCCAGGGATAAACTCGCCACAGCCACATAATCCCCTGTTTTTCTAGTCTGGAGGCCCCCACATTCCCACCCTGGGGTTTTAACATTGCTCAAGTTACTACCCTGGTCAAGTTGTGTATGCAAGCCAAGTTTGAGGTTTCTATGTACTAGGGTTTGGCAGTGCATTAGTCACATAAGTGGGTACATAATACAATTTAGTGGGTCTAGCAAAGTAAGATTGTACAGTTTTTAAAAGTTCCTTCTTCAACACTTCAGCACAGATACCAGGTGCAATTTTAAATAAAGTTTGCCCTTTACAATATAATTATAAAAATTTTAAAAAAATAGAATACAACATGTAGATAAAATTAGAAAGAAAAAATCCAGGTGGAGTTGTCTCAACCTCAGCTTTTGGATAGTAGCAGGGGTTGTCTGCTCCTAAACAGATTGGTCTCTCTGTCTGTCTGCTGTCTGTCTGTCTGTCTCTCTCTCTTCCTATCCCCCCCCCACAGACACTCACAGTGGTGTAACAGCTGTGACTTTCTGGTTCTGAAAAATATTTCTAAAAATTTATAGCTATGAAAATTAAAGAGTTCTTCCTGAGATAGCAGGTAGATGGAATCTGGTGTGAGGATAGGTGTAGTCACAAGGTTAATGCCCATTCAATTCAAATTTTCTAAAGATAATTTCAACAGGGATAACTAGCATTCAGTGTTATTCTGACCAGTTTTTTTTTTAATTGTGTGGTCAGGAATAGACTCACATCACCCACTTAATCTCCCATTTTTAGTGTTTGAGGCCTTCAGAATCCAGCTATTGGATTCTAACATTGGCAAGTTACCCGTCTGGTCAAGTCGTTTATGTAAGCCAAGTTGGCATAGAGCAAAGTTGACACTCTTGTGACGAGCAGATAGCAGATATAGTCCACTGGCTAGTAGAAACAAAAGGAAACCAAAAAAAAAAAAAAAAATAGAGCATAACCAACTAAAATAAATACTTTAAGTTACTTTAAAGCAAAGAAGACAAGTTAAGATTAAGATATTATTAGTGACCAGACTGTGGCTACACATTTTTCTTTCTTTTTAATTTTACTTTATTCCTATTTATTATTTCAATATTTTTTAATTTAATTATTTATTTATCTGCTGATTGATTGATTAATCGATTAATTATTGTTGTTGTTTTCTTGGTTTTGTTCTTTTTGGGGAGGGAGGGAGACTGAAACCAATGCACATGTGAGACATTCAAAATAGAATTAATCATTCCCTCATGCAAATACTTCATACATGCATGCAAGCCTGTATGTATGAATACATTTAGAAGGCTGCCCTCAAATATGTACTTCACAGAGTTTGTTGTGTATCTTGTTGAGGCTGATTTTGTACAGTTGTGCAAGCTCTGTAGCAATGTCATGGAGAGGTGGAACTGCAATGTAGAGATAGAGAGAGAGAGAGGGGGGGGGGGGTGGAAGGAGTAATAAGATATATAATGTGCTAGTATTCTTAATTAACCCGTTACCATTTCCAGCTGCAGAAAGCTCAGGGATATCTGTGTATAGCTTCATAATAAGGCCATGTCCAGTCATATTGAGGTATTGGGGCCGGTCCAACTGGTACTGTCTGAGCAGTTCCTCTGTCTGCCTGAGGGATAGCATGATCCTCAGGAACTGTGCAGCCTCATCTGCACTGGCTCGCTCAGGCTAGGGAGAGGTCAACCATAGTACAGTGTGATTAAATTTTAAAAAAATATGATGCTTTCCAGTCGATTGAAAGGGAGAAGAGAAAGAATTGAAGAAATGGACAGGAAGTAGAGGAGGGAGAGGAAGTAGAGGAGGGAGAGGAAGTAGAGGAGGGAGAGGAAGTAGAGGAGGGAGAGGAAGTAGAGGAGGGAGAGGAAGTAGAGGAGGGAGAGGAAGTAGAGGAAGGAGAGGATTTAGGAAAGGAAGGGGAAGGAAAAAAGAAAGGAGGGGATAGGAAATAGGGAGGGAAGGAAGAAAAGTAAGAAAGGAAGTCAGATAAAGTAGGGATGAAAGGAGAGGAAGTAAGGAAAGGGTAGAAAGTAAAAAAAAGGAAAGATAAGATATAGGGAGGGAGGGAGGGAGGGGAGAAAACTAGGGATGGAGGGATGAGGAAGTAGTGAGAGAAAAGGAAAGAATGGACAGTTGAAGTAAAATGAGCAGAAATGGGGAGGAGGGAAATTGAGAGGTATATGTAGACAAAATGTGAGGGAGAAAGGAGGAACTAAAGATGAAACGAAGTAAGAAGGTGAGGAGTTGGGAGGGACAATAGGAAAGAGATTCAGGTAATGGGGGGGGGGGGGGGAGAAGGGATAGATAAGGTGTGGGTGCATACTAAGTCACAATACATACTTGAGAAGTAGCATGGCTGCTTGCATGCTGGGCCATGGCTAAAGCAACCTCCAGAGCTCTGCCTTTATTCTCATCTCCCTGTAGGTGTTCAGCTAGCCAACGAGCAATCGTCAAGGCATGAGTGGTGTCCTCTATGCCGTCCAACAGAGGAGCAACATCTTCAAACTCAACTGAATCTTTATGCTGTTGTTGAAGATGTGCATCGGTGGTGGTTTGACTTTTACATGAAAGTGTGATATTTTTTATGGCGATGGCGTAAAAACTGTCCATGGGGAGCTAAAATTGATGTATCCAAAAGTAAACAAGCGCTGCTATCTACTGTTATTGTACATTATATTTTTTGCATACCTTGAGCAGTTTACTAATTGCAGTCAGCTTAGTGACATTAGATATTGATAACTCCGGACCTTTATTCCATGAAGAGAATTGATTGATTATACAACATAATGGGCAAACAACACTATGATCATAACAACATCATGGTCACACTATATCACGGACAAACTAGACTAGCGGGACCCAAGATTTCAGTCGTTATATATTTATTGGACACACCCCCTAATAAAGTACATAAGTTAACATATTACTATCAACACCTTCCATTTGCATCTGAGAACAGGTTGAGAACTTGAACTCTCACTACCCACAGTGCAGTTCTTTCTTTTTTTCTCTCTCTCTCTTTTTGATCAGTGGGAAATGAACTAACAAACCATTGGTTGAGAACTGTGATTTTGTTACATATTCTACCAATGAAGGACAAGCTACCCATCACAGGATTGTAGGAGTACACTTAGTGAATTATGGAGAGTTTCATGCAGTAACAACCATAGACGTCAATGATACTTCTTCCACTCCCCTCTCCAGAGTGTGGCTTGAGAATACCTTCACACTGCCTCACACCTTTACTGCCACAGTATGACCAAAAGTGCACATTTACCCACACCTAAGCTTGACATTGATCACGAGAAGGTCTAAGTGGGGATCACAGAGAGACATGGAGACTCACCAATAATCTTCATGGGGTCATCGCCATAGAGAAGTGGGTGGAAGGGCAGGAGACTGGACGCCTTGGGAGGTAAGTCTATCATGCCATTCTCACTTTGGCTAGCGACAGCACGATCCTGTACATTTACAATTTCAATGTAAATGAATATTGCCCTGTTATTAATCTATACTACAGCTCTTTCATTACTATTATTCGCACCCATAAAATCACTTAAAAACCAAATAAAGAAACACCAGCTATGTTGAAAGTGCTGGATAAACTACAGCCATTCAGCTAAGGGAAAGAGTGTCAGCCTCTTGTGCAGTTGGCAGGGGTAATGACTGGGTCTGTAAAAAGAATTAGTGATGGGTGTGAGAATATATTACACATGCTATAACATAAATTCAATTGACTTAATCATTAGCACTTCGGCAATTTCTCTGGTTATTGTTGTGTCTGTATCTCATCTGATAGTTCCACATTGAAATAGCATGGCCAATATATCAGCACAATCATTCTGGATGTCCTCTACAACTCACCACTCCAACATAACTTATAGAATTATTTCAGACATGCTCTACACTTTGCCAAACTTTATTTGCTTCATTAAAAAAAAAAAATGTTAAATTTGTCTCAGGGTAGGGTAGGAGAGGAATATTGTCGCTGTACCATGTTAATTTTAATAGCTCTTTAGACACGTGATGTCCATATTTAATATCCTCCCCCCCCCCCCCCCCCCCCCGATGAGTGACATTATACGTGCTTGTTACAGAGATGCGAAATGATGTTGTGTGGCAAGTGATTTAGACCACACCTTACCTTAAGTTTCACATGATACTCATTGTACCACTGCTTCTCAAAGTCTGAAGGAGCACATGAGCGCCTGTAGTGTCCCAGACAATCCAGAATCAACAGTTCCTGCTAATTGAGCAAGATGAAGTGAACCAACTACTAGTGATGCCTTGTCTCTCTCTTCCAAGAGATCATTACCTGAGACACTCTGGGAGAAGGTGGAGCCTCACCCGTCTTCTCGAGAAACTTTAGCAGGAAAGAAATCTTCTTGTAGTCGTAAGGATCAGTCTACAAAAGGAAAATAAAGAGAGCAAAGGGATTATAATTTAAGTTGAAAGAAGTGAAGGGAAGAAAGGAATCCCTGAGAAAATGAAATAAACAGAAGAAAATAGAGGAATGAAAGGAACTAACACATTAGAGGATGGATATCGCTAGAAACACATAATAGCAACAGTATTAACAAGGAAATGAAACGTTTGATTTGGGTGGCTCATTTGAATAAGATATGATGTTCCCAGAGTGTGTATCTCTACCTACTCAGCTAAAGCATGACATTTCACACACTTCCTGAACATGAGTTGCCATTAAACTTTATGTATGTGTATATATATATTTATAAACATACATATATACATACATACATACATACATACATACATACATACATACATACATACATACATACATACATACATACATACATACATACATATGCATACATACATATGCATACACACAGAATACCTCACTAAGATGACGCAAAATCAGCCTTTTTTAGTGCATGCATTATCTTCTTTGGTTCTTGCAGTAGCTTTTCACTTAGCATGTTTTACTTCTAACTGAGATTCTATAGCTTCCTTCTCGGTATTACACAGAACAAAAATACGTTTTATTTCTTCCAGAAATATGTAAGTTATATAATTAATGGAAGGATAGGTATGAATTGTTCTAAAAACACCAAATTCTATTCACATCAAATAATCACTAATTAACTTTCTTTTTATGTAACATACACAGTTTCTATTCTAGAACATACAACAAAGTGAGGTTTCAAGGGGGAAAACCGGAAAATAAAGGCTATTTGTTAGCGTAGAAGTTACCACAGCCTGAATATTGTCCAAACCAAATTTAATCTGGATTGATTCACCAGGTATGATGTGAAGGTAGAAGAGACTAATCAACCTAACAATCTTAATGTACTTGAATATATAGACACAGAAAGAACATCTGTTCTCAACTTCACTCACTGAAGAAGTTATTTACTTTTAAAAATCCAGGAATGATATTAAAAAATTAAAAAAATTAAAACAACACAACACAACAACCAACACACTTTAATTAAATGTACAGTATATGAAGCAGAAGCAGAGCTGGAATTATGGGGTTGATTTATAATCAATTTAGGTGGGAAACATTTTGGCTAAGAAATATACTTAATTCATTATCAAGGTAAAACTGTAGTAATAAATGAATAGTAACTCAACTACAGCCAGCCTCATTAATATCATAGGCTGACTTTAATTGTGTAAGGAGTAATAATTATTTCAAAGTTTGTTATGTAAGGTACAATTGGGGTTACGATAGGTCTAGTTGGTGCCATGGATGGTGAAATTGGATGCCAGTAAGGTACAATCGGATGCCCAGTAAGGTCTAATTGGATGTCAAGTAAGGTCTAATTGGATGCCAAGTAGGGTACAATTGGATGCCATGCAAGCAGAAATTTTTTTATTACAAATACATTAGTGATTCGAAAGTTGATGCTAAAACCAGATAAAATTGCTTGCTACGCTCGCATTTTCTAACTCCTATAAACAGCTGGGAGATGTTATGCGCCACAGACACTCGTTAATTTGTTCCCATTTTTGTTAACTACAGAATAAAGACAGATCCAATTATATTTCTATACATATACATAGCTATAAATTGTGAAAAGATTTAAGTGCAGATGAAATCGTGAAAGGTATCTACAAAACAACTGTGTTATAAAAGAAATGGTGTTTTAGGAACCGTCTAAAAATGTATTAACAATCTATTATACACCATGCAAAGATTCATCTCAGACCATAGGTGGTACTACATAGTATTGATATTACAATTTCTAAACATGCTTACTTAACCTAAAGATATATCAAATTTTGAAATTTTTAGTGGATGATGTGCTACTTGTACCTTTGAAATGAGTACTTTAGAGAAGAGATCCATGATTGCTTTCTTATTGGTGATATCTTTCATCAATAACTCCGCCCTCTCCTTATAAGGTTCCTCCCACTCAGTCAAGACAACTTTCAAGTACGTTAGGAGGATAGATTGTAAATCCTGTCCCATCTCCTCACTAAGTTAGTAATGTGACAATAATGCGGGGGGGACTTATTATAAATGAAAATTACATGAATGGGGTTCATATATGTTATGAACACTAGCGAATATCCCACCCTATGGGCTGTGTTTTGGCCCACCAGTCACAAAAATGTCTCCATTAAAGACATATGTTGTAGACTTTTAAAACAAAAGGGAACATGTGATTAGGTCAAAGCATATATTGGAAGTATCATTTTGGACATTTTAGCCTTATACACAAAGAGGAAGAGGTGTGGCCAAATGGGACTCACCCTATGTTATTTGCAGAGTCAAGTTATGTTTACATGTCAAAATTTTAGGTCCATCGCTCAATTATTTTTTTCTGGCAAAAGTACTATTTTGACTTTATTAAAATACAGAAATGGGTGTGGCCATATGGATATGCTTATGATGTTACCCTGGTGACACTGATTCTAAATAAATATGGGCTTGTGGGTCTAGCTCCTTTTTTTTTTCTGACAAAAAAATACCATTTTTGGCTTTTTTAATATAGAAAGGGGTGTGGCCATAGACATGCTCATGATGTTCCCCTGGTGACACTGATTCTAAATATATAAGGGTTCATAGGTCTAACTTCAAGCGTGAATCGCAGACGGACAGACGGACTATTCACACTTTATAGAATAGATTGGAATACATGTGATATAAACAACACCACCTTCACATCCCCTCCTTCCCTCACCCCACCTCACCTTTTTCTCTCCTCTGTTCAACCTTACCCGAAATATCGGAGCACAATATCCATATCTGCCTCTCTGGTCCGAAGTAAAATACCAGCAACTTTCCACTTCTCCACTCCCCCTCCCCTGAAGGCACGTGTGAAGGAGACCTTGTATTGACTCAGTGTCTGGCCCCACTCTGCCTTCTTGAGCACAGCCAGGGACTCGGTCAACAGGCCGAACTGGTACCCCACAATGTTGCAGTAATCCAAACTTAACCTGCATAAAGCCTGCAACAATACGGGCAGTCACAGTACTATATGCCTCTCAACAATCACGACTCAACAGTTTGAAAGTGCACCCACCTTAGCCCTGGAGTAGTTGGTAATGTTGTGATGAGCCTTCATATCCTGCAGGTGCTGGCTGGCTTCTCTTGGAGGCAAGGCAAGCAGCAGACACAAGCCATAATCGTGGTCCAGACACTTTGACAACACCACCTAGGCAGCAACCACAGAGAGAACATGAGCACATAGCACACAGCAAGATAAATTAGAGGATATTACAGATGGCCAAAGGGGTGGGCAGAAGAGTAAAGATGTGTGCTGTGTGGGCAGGGATATGAACATAATAACTCTTTATTAACAAGGTAGTAGAAAACTTGCATGCTTCAAAAATTGTAAAAACAGTTCATTGTTCTTCAGATTGTTTCAAAATGCCTTTGATGTATTCCCCTGTAACACCAAATCAGAGAGTATGGATGTACATAAGTCAGGGCTTGTCTATGGCCTGGGTTAGGGCTAGTTGTCTGTTTTTTCTTTCTTTCTGTAGTAACAAGACATGTCCTGGTTTTGTATTGCAATATAGGGGTTTTTGGGGGTGAGTCCAAGCAGCCTCCAGGTGCCCCCTTCTCTGTTCCTCCATATCCATGGCTTTGTCGCAATTAATAGGCCAATGCTGGCTCGCTTTCTTTTTTTTTTGGCATGGTGGACTGAAAGAGAAGTGGGATGATTGCTATAGAGAATTAATAGCATCGCTTGGGAATGTCTTTCAGTAAAGTTAGTCTGGACAGATAGTATGCAAATGAGAAGCAACGGTTGAATGGTCCAATGAGGTTGTGGAGTTTTTCCTTAGTTAATTAGTTTCATAGTTGTTCGGTAGCCAGAAATTTAGAACTTAATTTTTTTTTTTTTATTTAGCAAAATTAGTTTTTCGTTTTGTTGGTTAATGATCTAATTAGTTAGAATTCCAGAACAGGACCTCATCCAGCTGATCGATGGCAAAGAGTACTTAGTAAATTAGTTTTGTAGTTTGTTAAGTAGTTAGCGTTTATTTATTGAGTTAATTCATTAGTATTAGTCCTTTTTTTTTTTAAGTTATTTAACGAGTTAATTAGTTAGAGATAAGATAAAATGACAAAGAATAGAGAAAGGAAATGTAATATTAACATGCAGGACAGCTATATATTAGTTAGAGGGTTTCAGCCACTTGGTCTTCTGAAAAGCATGATGATCAACAAAAACATAGCAAGTGCAAGCCAAAGAAAGAAATAGCTGCTCAACCTGGCAACTTAAGAACAACTGTTTGTATATGAAGAGTGCCAAATGTACTATAAAGAGTAGTGAGAGGAAATCCAATATCAACATGAAGGTTAGCCAGTTATTAGTTAGGGGATGCACAACCAACCTGCTTCCCTCCTGAAATGTCTTACAAAAAAGTTACTCCAGTTAATACTCAAATGAGAAGGAACAGCCTTACGGTTCAATGGCATTACAGAGTCTCTGCTACAATAAATTGGAATACTCCAGCGTAAATGAGCTTTTCAATGCTCCATCCCCCATTTTTTAATTGCAGGTGAAATAATAAACATTTGGCTTTTTTAAAAGTAAAAATAGTGCCATGAAATTTTCCCACATTTAAAACTCGCCATTTCAAAACTGGATTCACAGAATTGGAATCTGGCCTCAGATTTTCTGGTCGATGACCTGCTCTGGAGCCATTAGAGGACAAAACACATTTTGATTTTATACCTATAAATATCTATATGCTAGCAGCATATTCCCATCGTTACCTGGTATAGTGACGTGAAAACAGAAAAAAGTGTTGCCTAGTGTGACCCAACTCATTTTCCTACCAGACTCAAGTAGTGTTTGCATGCTTCTAGGTCTCTAGGTATGCGTATTTAACTGTCTATTATAAGTACCATAAATAAATTGCATCATTTATTGGCTTTTTTTTTTGGTAACCCAATTTTTTTTATTTTTTGGGGGTGGAGGGGTAAAGTAAAAATCATCTGCTGTGTAGGATACATCTATCCTGAAGAGCGGTTATAATTAATATAGCGGTTTGGTGGGAAAGTGGTGTGGCCAAGTTTGTCCAAGCATGTCCAAGAGTTATCCAAGTATGACTTACAGCAGTTTTAGCCTCACAAACTAACATGAAGAGGTTCGTTTGAATAGGAATAAACACATGAATAGAGAGTATCCAATCAAATGTAATCCAAGCTTCTTCATTCACAGATGTTTTATTGAAAAACTCATGATTCAAGACTAGTGTTACCAGATGGATTCAGGCTCCCTGAATTTTGTTCAAAGCTCTCCCTTCTACTAATTCAGTGATCCACCACTGTAATTATTCCACAGTAATCATTCCACAGTAATTATTCCACAGTAATTATTCCACAGTAATTATTCCGCTGTAATTATTCTGCTGTAATTATTCCGCTGTAATTATTCCGCTGTAATTATTCCGCTGTAATTATTCCGCTGTAATTATTCCGCTGTAATTATTCCGCTGTAATTATTCCGCTGTAATTATTCCATGGTAATTATTCCATGGTAATTACTCCATGGTAATTACTCCATGGTAATTACTCCATGGTAATTACTCCATGGTAATTACTCCATGGTAATTATTCCATGGTAATTATTCCATGATGGTGAAATAGTTGTCTTCATAGTTTCTCCATTATTTTTCTTGGAGGTAGATCACGAAACTTTTTTTTCCCCTTTGTTATTCGCCATTCTAAAAAATAAAAAAAGGGTGTTTTTGTTGACCCTTTACCATGAACACACATAGATGGACAGGCAGATGGATGGACAGATGGACAGACAGACAGACGTAGAAATACAAGTGTAAAAAATAGTGATCAGGTATTTTAAACTTGAGTCAACAAATGTGGCTCCAGTATTAATTAACATCCAACATTCTGAAGGTACACATCAGTATCTACAGGAAGGAATGTGGGGATAGGAAGGGGGGGGGGGGGGGGGGGGGGAAAGCATACCCACACGATTATGTTGGGAGGCAGTGATGTAAGGGATTATACCTAAGACACTGGAGTTGTTGACAGTATAAAATCATCTCTATAGGCCATTATCATTTCAATTCATATTTTATTCGTCCAGTAATGTTTATTTATATATTACTATAATAATTTGTGTATGAGTGACTTTTGTGTTTGTGTGCGAGTATGTATTTGAATGTGTGGGTGTGTTGATTATATGTTATGTGTACCATATGCTTTAATCTAATATGACGTTTTCAATTTATAGATAAAAAAAAAAAGTTTCCTGATAATCTAACATGCTTCTAAAGAACATTTTCTATGAATTGGGGGATGATATTCCCTGTAGAAATATATTTGTAATCACTGTGATTGAATTACCTGGACCGCCAAAATTCTTTGATAACTTCATAAAAGTATTGTGACTTCAGAGAGTAGTACAACTTGTAAACATGATTAGATTATCACAAAGCCTACAATAGTCTTCAAAAGCATTGCACTAATGAGATCACAAAGTGCAGCACAGCTTATTAAATTAAATAAAGCATCACTCGAGAAAAAACATGCATTTGGAGTCACATATCACTTAGGCTCTAGATTATCCTTTAATGAGTTAAGTAATCTGATGCTGCACTGTACAAGTGTAGCTAGCTCACATTAAGGAAATGTATACAGGTGTGGTTCTCCTAATAGAAATATGAGACTTTAAGTGATAGGAGACTATTCCAGAAACAGGCCAATTTGTTCTCCAAGAGAAAATGTAAGATGTGTGAGAGGTCCACATCATTTCTCTCCATAATATATTTTGGAGTAAGGCTCCTAGTTACCATTTCAGTCATTTTACAATTTGACTAATCCAACTGTTTACTGGGCATGTGCTAGCGATGTTCAGGATGATAAGGCATTCCCACAGGGATAGTTGTGGCCAAGTGTGACACAGACCATTTCCTTACCAGATTCAAGTTGTGTTTGATGGCCTCTAGGTCTCTGAGTCAATGAATTTGATGACACACCATAAATAGATAACATTTTAGGCTTGACACACCCTCAGGAAAGGGTGTGCTCAGGTAAAAAAAAAAATTTGGGTGGCAAAAAAAAATTCTCGGTGTATGATGTGTCTACCCTGAAGAACTTTTGGTTCCAGGAAAATATCATTTTCCAGGTAGCCGGTGGTAGTCCTTTTGGCGATTGTGGAACAAAAATGATCATGATTAGTAGACGTACAGCCACACAATGCTAACCACAGCTACAGTATGTTTTCTGATGATGCAATAAAATTAATGTTGCAGTTGCTAAAGGGTCTGTGCTTGAGAGATTACAATTTTATCATCCCACCAAGGAAGACGCAGGGGATTAGCATGAGAACATCAACTGCCAAGGGTAGGAGAGCAGTCCCATTCCAAAAAAAAGAGAGAAAAGATAGGGCTTACCAACCTACACTAACTCTGGAAAGGTTTGAGGCTATCTCATTCAGAAGGAAGTAAAGGTGGAATAAAAGGGGGCTCATAAACCTACCAGCACACTTGTCCAGTCTGAATTGGATCTGTCCAGCTCATGGACAGATAACTATTGTTCGTTAGGCAATTGCGGTATTTCATTCCTAACTATTAGTGTTTCATACAGAGGAGAGGGGGCACCCTGGGATTCCCCCCCCCCCCCCCCCCCCCAAAGAATTTCTTCCCCCAATAAGTCAGCTTATAAAATATATAGCACACAAAAGTAGTTTTAGTCAGCAGGATACCCAAAACACACCAGAATTCATATCAGAGCACCTAGTTTCAAAATATTCCTAGGGGGGCATTCCCCCAAACCCACCTAGGACATGCTCCTCATGAAAATACCCTGCATTATAATATCCCCCCCCCCCCCCAAGGAAAAAAAACTGTATTCTAGCCTGCCTATCCATACTTTCGTACTTGTGCATATTATTTGAGAAAGAGTAATTGTATTCTGAATGTTTGACTCTAGAGATTGGTATCAGTGAATGTGTTGTGCTCAGTGGCTATCTATCAGTTTAAAGATTAATTTTTTTATATAATCACAAATATAGTTCTGGCTCAAGCACTGCTGGGTATATTCTACTAGCTGTACATGTATACATATATATACATGTGAGCATATATATGTATATCTGTACATATACAGTATGTGTGTAATATGTATATGTAAGTATGCAAAAAAAATTACCTTAGTAGTGAGCCTTTTGAGAAGACTAGACCACATTCTCTTACTCAGAATCAGTTCAGCTGAGGAAGAGTCAGACGACCTCTCCAGTAAGCTCCTAGTAGCCTCTAGCTTGCCAAGATGAGTCATGGTCTGCAAGCGTAATGAGACGGGCTTACAATTATGGAGTGTCAAAGTGAACTACTACATTGATGAGGGTTTTATATCAATAGAAAGATTTTTTTTTTTAGGGAATATTTCCAGATAAAAAGGTTTATAGGCCCCACATCTCCATGACATTCACATGGCCCACAACTCAAGCAACAGCTGTGTATGTGTGTGTATGTATGTATGTATGTATGTATGTATGTATGTATGTATGTATGTATGTATGTATGTATGTATGTATGTATGTATGTATGTATGTATGTATGTATGTATGTATGTATGTATGTATGTATGTATGTATGTATGCGCATGTGCACAAGCTTGTGTGTGCTGTCATTTGCCATCAGGTAGAAACATGCTATAAAAAAAGGCATCTCATCCAATGTCTGAAAGCTCAACTGAAGGTTCCAGGAATGTGCTTGGCTAGGCCAGGATTTAATGTTAATCACATTAGTGCATCCCACATAACCATGTTAGAGCTGCCAGGTGTCTTTGAATGGGAAGACGAAACAATAAATTGGGGGGGAAGGAATTCATCCTTCAATGCCAAGGTGGAAAATGTTTTAATTTTTCAATACCCACTTAATGGTTGTTTATGCCACTCCATGCAATTAACTTGGCAAATGAAAGAGAAGTTTAAAGTGGTTAGCTTCAAATATGGGCATATTCTTTTTGTTATAAGTCATAGATCTGGTGGGGCTTAGGTAGGCTGTGATCAGGAACTGCTGGGCTCCGGTATAATCACTATATTGTAGTCGAGTTCAATGCAATAACTGTACATGGTATCAAGAATTCATGCAAAGCCAAAGTCACATTGATTAGATCAGCACAATATTTATATTTTCACAATTAGATCAATGCCAAAACATGACTACTTCCACCCCCACCCTACCTATCCATCCTATCTATTCATTCTTTGTGTAAATTTTCATTCTTATAATAAAAAAAAGAAGGCATGATAGTTATGCTTTCTTCACTGAATAATAAGTTCTTTCCTGAACGTAAACTACAGGAATTTGCTTCACAATCAAGCCTGGACACAAGGCCAATGTTGAGTTTGGTTACATTGTGTGGCACTGCGTTATATTACATTATGTAGTTCAATATTTAGAATTTATTCTACAGTTCACAATTTTTAATTGTGTTAAATTAGAAATGAACTCTTAATCCACTAAAAACTGCATTCGGTAACACAGTGTGACCAAATTTGGCACTTAAGTACAGTTGTGGTGAATGATGCAGTGTTCCTCTCCTGTTTGGCTAGAGCTATGATTAGATCATACCAAAATGAGGAGATCAAAGTTAGAGGAAAGAAATCCTTGGTTATCATGTCAATAAGACTTCAGAAAAGGCTCAAATGTACCATAGGAAAAGTTAGGAGTGTCCACAGGTTAAGCTGCTAGCTATTTCTAGAGAATGTGCCTCCGATCACAAAGTTTATTCAACCCCTTCTTTTCTGCAAAAGATGGAAGAAAAGCTCCATGATCTGAAGATAATGAAATTTGATAATAAATACAAAAAATTCTTTTGGCTTCCAACTACATTACCATAAAAAATTTTCTTGAAGAATTCCCATTCAGAATCATTTTTTCAGGAGTGATGAAGAAGCTTACACTGCCTTATGCAAAGAGATAAACATGATGGCTGATCTATTAGAAAGCATTATGTACTGCAAATTCAGCATGCCAATGTTCAGCCATTTTATGAGTAAATCTGTGGCACTGTTGGGCACCTGATTGATGCATGATGCATCCATCTATGACAAATAACTCAATACCATAAACCTTTGGAATATAATATGCTATCACACTCTGATTTGCTGTTGATAAACCAAAATGTTTTTGTTTCTGTTTTTTTGTGGTTGTTTAAAAAAAAAAATTTTTTTCCTATGTCATATTAAACATACATTGAGCATGTGCAAAAAACATTCCGTCTTAGAAGTAGCTACAAATAGTGCCAATTTTATATTATTAGAATGTTTTGGTGCTTAAAGCAGTTAACAATTCAAAATTAGTACTACTGGGAGCGGTACAAAATTGTTGGCAGTTTTGAGGGTTACCCTGGTAATTTCCACCCTTAGCCATACAATCACACTGCTTGAGTAATAGTGACAGCAGAGAGGAAGAACGGGAGCTCATTCACCTCCTAGCTGGTAATCTAGATATGTTATAAAACTTGTTGTTTGAGATTCTGACAGCCTGGTGGTGCTTTTCTCAGATGTTATTTACTACAGAGCCAGACCATGTTGTTTTCGAAGGCCAGACTGGCTTGTTGTCTATACTGAAGCTGCAGCGATTTGCATAATTGCCTTTGGACAACTAGTCAGCCATATGCTGTCCACCCAGCTCTACGAATGAGTGAGATAGGGCTGGCAAAACTATCAGTGGAAGCTGGAGAGCAGAGAAAGAGTCATGCAATAATTAGGACCTAGAGCACACAATGAAAGGAACAGGTTTGTTATCTTCCTCAAATATTGTGGAGAATTCTGTGTCCAAAAGAATTTTGTATCTGAAATTTACCCATGGCATTGTGCATGAGGCTGAAGTGACGAAGAATTGCTGCCAGCCTGTGCTATAGTAGTACTCATCCTTTACAATGAGGTCCTCAGCTTCCCTTCATTCACAAATACCTTCTCTCAGTTAAGTAGAAAAAGATTTCTATGGTTGTTTGTAACTTCACCTACTGCGTGGAAAATTTAAAAAGTTTTTATTGTTCCATCACAAAGCTGCGGACGATGAAATTGAACTTCTGAAGTCAAGCGCTTGCATTATGTGGCCTTGTGTCTTCACTATACTTAGCATAATTGCATGCTCACAATACAACTTTGCAACACAATGCAACACAATGGAATGCAACAAAATACCAACGAATGCAACAAAAACAAAATACAACACAATGTAAAGCGTAACAGACTGGGCCAGCATCATATTATGAACCTAGCTTTAGTCAATGGAGGCCACAAAGAGGAAGAATTGAAGGGGAGACCAAATGCATATAGATTATTGATGCCAAGCTGCCACATATCTGTGGTTATGCTGCTTGCCATAGGTCTGGGCATGTATTTCAGCTGGGCAGGCATACTATCATTCCATGCACCCACTTGTACATAGTAATACACAAGCAAAAATTTGGAAGAACTAGATTTAAGTTATAGGTAGCGTATTATTTCACTCAAGAGTACATACACTGATGGTGCATTGTAGTGGGAGTTGTGTGTGGTTGTTTTCCTGCAATAGATTGCTGAGTTCAGCAGCAAGACTTGTCAAAGAGACTGAACTAGCTTCACTGCCACCAATTGTAGCTACTGCATCAAATAGAAATATAAACAATAATATTAGAAACATCAATTGCAACATTAGAACAACCATCAAGTGCAACATTAAAACCACAAATTGCAACTTTACAAACATTAATTTCAACAATAGAAACATTAACAGTAAAATTAGAATATTTATAACAACATTAGAAATATCAACTGAAACATTAGAAATTTCAGATACAAATAAGAAGCACCATTTTACACACCAACTGCACCACTACATCACTGCAGCATGTATAAACAATAGGAAATCAATAAAACAAGCAACAAAATGGCTGACTGCATTAAAATAACTTCTGAGAATACAACACTATCAGAGCTACAACAGTATTACAGAAATTGATATTTAATAACCACAATGATAAACAGCACATAAAACATCTACAAACCTCCAAATATGCTGTTATATGTACGATCATATGAAGAAAAAAAACTTTTTTTATAAAATATTAATTTTGATTTACAAATCATTAGAATGTCTAAAGATCACATCCTGAAATTTAGAAACTGTGTGAGTATGTTGCCTTGGAGCAATGCCATGAAATAGCTCACTTCTAGCTCTAATTGCATTGAAACTGCAAATGCAATTACTGTTTTGTTGTTTTTAGAACCATTTACACATGTGATCACATGTGTACCTTCTGGGTGTGGCTTGTTCCGAGAGCATCCCTCACACCTGTGAGGGTAAAATCTAGCTTGTGGTCGTGGGAGGGGCGGAGCTCTGAAGAGGACATACTGAGCCAAGACCAGAAGAAATGAGTCCTGGTCCACCACCATCCCATCCTCCTGGAAGCACTGCACTTCTCCACTCCATGACTGAGTAGAAATGTCCTCACTGCATGAACAAACATTAGAGCATGGACGACGAGCATGTGCAATACTTGAGTTTGTTGAAAGGTTGCACCCACCCATATATAAAGTGCATAAATTGTTCTTTTTTTGTTTCAACAATGTTTAATGCAAAGATAATACTACACAATGATAAGTTATATTCTATCAGAAGGTCCATCTAACGTCTTGCTGACACCAACGGTTGAAAATTCAACAATTTAAAGCTGATTTAAACATATCTAGATTGTTCAGCTAGTAGATATAGTGTTGCTGCATCTATAGAGTATGAGAAATTGATCTTACATTGTCTTTAGTCCTTCCATCTGCAAACAGACTGAGTGATGGACAGAGAAAAAGACGGAGAGATGGTAGAATTCAACTGCATCGGGCAGTAGAGCTATAAAAGAGTAAAAACAACTACTATCACTTGTGATTGATATAAAACTTAACAGTATCATCTGAAGTGTGCTTTAGTAGTTGGGAATGATTAACATGCTTTAAAGCACAGTTTAAATTGTGTAAAGACAGAGTTTCATAGAATTTGCCAGTGGAACCACCTAACTCCACAAAGAGGACAAGGAGACCGACACGTAATGATCCTTACCAATAAGTAAACACTTAAAATTTGGTGAAAAATTGTCTCATTATTTAACTTTAATTTACACAGTAACATTGTGTAGAATTGTGATAGCTTTACTCACGCCCACAGGAAAAAGAGACAGCATGTGAGGAAAGGTTCTTGATGAAGTTGACATCATCTTCTGTCACAGCTTCAGGACACATTCGGGTGTGCTCCCAAAAGTCCAGGATCATGCAGAGAGACAGAGCAGAGACATCATCAGCACCTTTCATATCTTTCCTGCATGTGCCAGTAAATAGTGTGTGTGTGTGTGTGTGTGTGTGTGTGTGTGTGTGTGTGTGTGTGTGTGTGTGTGTGTGTGTGTGTGTGTGTGTGCTGCGTAAGCATGCAAATATAAAGTGAAACACAATCTTAAGATGTCAGAACTTAGTTTCCTCACGCTATACATGGAGCATGAAGCATATAACCTGGACTCACATTCTACATCAGTGAATTCATATGGAAATGAACACTCCCATACAGGCAGAAAAAAAAAAAAAAAATTACTGGAGGTACAAAGTTGTTTGTTCATCTTATCATAAATCATTATTTGTTATTTGCTTGTCTCTCTGTCTGTCTGTTTGTGCAGACTCCAACTCCCTCCACACCGCTGGAGGGATATTCAAGAAACTTTCAAGGTTAGATTATCGCACCTCACCGCACATTCTTGGGAAGGCTTTGTTCATATTTACGGTTGTGTCAGTATAACAAACTTGAAATGTATCAAACATAACCTGCTTGCATATTTGCAAATTTCTCATATTTTGCATGTCACAAGAAGAAAGGAAAAAATATATGTATAAATAACTAGCTTGAAATGTATAAAGCATAACCCGCTCGCATATTTGCAAAGTATCATAAGAGAGTTTTTTTTTAAATGAGAAAAAAAAACAAGACTAGAGACCTGAAATTGATTTAGAAGTGGAAAATCTGAGAAGTGTCACAAGAACAACAATAACAACAAAGTAACTTTGAGACTCTGTGAGCTCCTGGAGCTCACGGGTTAAAACGTCAAAAATGGTACTTATGATTGTTTATTTGATTACACTAATGGTTCATATTTATTTCATTAATGTGGTTATTGTTACACTAATGAGGTTTATAGTTACACTAATGAATTTAAACTCAACCCACAGGGCGGGTTTTAGAAACTTATTAATAAACACCAAATCTTCATTAGTGTGGGTTTTAAAATTTAAAAAAAAAACAACAAAAAAAACAAGAGCCATCCGCACTAAAACCTGTGGATAATAATTACTATGATATTTATCATTTATAATAAATATCATAGTAATTATTATCCATTGTAATTATTGTTTTAAACCAGGCATAATAATTATTTAAAACACTCGAGATGAGGTAAAATTGTGGTACAATTTACAACTTTTGGGTTTCCTTTTGTAAACCACTTAGTTGTAACCGCAGGTTTTTCATACAGTAAAATCACTTAGTTGTAACAACAGGTTACAACTAACTTTTGCGTTTTCATACAGTAAACAATTTGTTTAAAAATCCATTCCTGATAAAACAAGACTGGAAATTTCTAGCCAAAAACCCGCTCATTTATGATTTAACGTTTTGGCTTAATTATGACTTAAAACCCACTGAATTTCCGTTAGTAAAAAAAAAAAAGGAGAAAAGAAAAAGAAGGAAAAAAAACCCAACTATGACCAGGAATTGAACTGAGACCTCACTGGTGTTCCTGTGCAAGTTTCCTAAGAAGAACAAGATCAACAAAAAAAGTAACATTTAGACTCTGCGAAAACAAGTTTGCGGGTAAAAATATGTGAATGTATCTACTCCCCCCCTCCCCCCACCATTGCAAATGTTCCTATCCCTGTGTGCCACAGGTAAAGAGTTAGAAATGATTGTAAAATAATATAGTTCTCAAACATATCATCATTTTTTTGTAACTTGGTGAAGAAAAAAAAACTTTGCTTGGGGACCAAACCTGCTAGCAAATTTAAACTGATAAGTGCAAAAAATACTTAAGCCGGAAAATACGTATCTTGTAATCAATTCCATATTGATTGCTATATTCTCTTGAATCTGAATGGTAGCAATATCTTTTTAAGTATATTCTTTCTTTATAAAACATTCTTTAAAATAGATAACATGCTAATATCACCTAAATAGGAAATGAAATCTTACCTTGTTCTTATTTTATTTTGGTTGGTTACACTAATGGGTTGTATTGTTACATTAATGGGGGTATTGTCCATTAATGAGGGTATTGTTACATTAATGGGGGTATTGTCCATTAATGAGGATATTGTTACATTAATGGGGTACTGTCCATTAATGAGGGTATTGTTACATTAATGGGGGTATTGTTACACTAATGATTTAAAACCTACCATAAGGGCAGGTGTTTGTTGTTTTGTTTTTTTGGCTAGCTATTAATTAACTAATGACTTCCACATATCTTCATGTATGGCTAGATGATATATCTATGTGTTCCAATTTGATACTACAATAAGGATATGGATATACACATAAAGTTGGCTATAGCTGAAAATGGGTTATCTCTGTGACTGAATTCCAACCAAAGTTGTAATAACCTACTAGTATGTGTGTCTGTGATGAACAGCTGATTAAACCCTTCCAATTCGATGTAGCAAGAAACGGATGTATTTGGTTGTGCTGTTATTTTTCATAAGTGTGTTAATGCCTAAACATACACATTTTGTATAATTGAAAACATATGGCTCAGGGAGGGGTCGTATATTTCATGGTTGGTCTTATAAAACAGACAATCAACCCACTATGTCTTAACCAATTCAACATTTATATATATAAGCGAGTTGATGATCCTTTACCAGCCACATTACTAAATGTATTAAATATCTAAAAGTGCATTCTTTTTCTTCCTATGAGGTTGCTCGAGATAATGTCCAAACAGCTTAACTGATCCAATGCAACTTTGTGTGTATGGTTTTATGGCACCAAGAAAGGTATTAGTCTGTCTTGGATTCTGAAAATCTGTTTTCCAGGGCATTGGAAATAATTCTTAATGATTGTGACAGAAAATGATAGCGATTGGTAAAAGGACAGCTTAGCGAGGCTAACCACAGAAAGGGAACTCTTTTCTGATGATCAGATGATGCAATACAATATATTCAGAGCTTTTGGTAAATGGTCAGTGCTTGGGTGACTAAATTTTGCCATCCATCCAAAGTAGAGGTTGGTATTACGACAATGTCAACTGCAAAAGGTTGAGCATACCCATGAAAGTGAAGAACAAACAAGACTAATCAACTTATCAGCCTACTGGCTCACTTAACCACTCTGAATTGGATCTGTCAGGCTGAGTAGCAGACAACTATTGTTATGTGAGGCAATTACAGTATTTCCCTATTATCTATCCGTCTTTTTGTATTTGCAAATCTTTGCTTGTTTGGAACACCATGTCCATTAATTGAATCATGTGAATATAGATATTAATTGCATTAGGTATATAGAGATTAGTGTCAGTGATAGTATTATGTATGGGTGACTATCTACCTATTTGTAAGAAAGTCAAAATCATGAGGTATATCAAGTCTAAAGGCACGGCTGCACTAAAGCGATGATTTCTTTTACCTTGATTTGATTGTGATCAATGGGACCCTGATTTAGATCAATTGTGTTCACAATATGAACATTATAAAGTGGGAACTTGGAGGAAGGAACCAGTTTTCACACATGGGCAACTCCTTGTGGTTTTGCATCAAGAGTTAGAAGCCCTTCTCACTTCCGCATAATTATCAACAGATCCTCTGTTCAAAAGACAAGAAACATTGTGTGCCATAAAATTTTTAACAACTGATTGAATTATGATCATGTTATTCATTCAGTTGTGGGAAATTGAGGGTCATACACAACTTAGATGAGTAATTTAACTTTGCAAGCAAAGCTGCAAAAGTTATTCTAGTACCCCCAAATAGCATCAACTTTTTTTGCTAATAAAATGTATCCCTCCGTTTTCTTGACACAGAAATCAGTTACACATTGTCAATAAATTGTTTCTTGTTACTGAAGCTTAGGACAATTTTCTTTCGTACACAAAAAATTTTAAAAGAGTATATCAACTACACTAATTAAGTAAAAAAAGATCCTAAACTAAGATAATAACTTGATACCAATATATCTCAAAAGCTTACCTTCCTAGCTATACCTCTGGGTGATGTGCAACACTTCAGTTTTTCACTGCTGCTGTCAAGTTCTGCAGTGCCCAAGGTCTGCCATGGTATTGGCAATGCCTTAAACAAAGTTGTGTTCGAGGATTATCAGCTCCCCACACTCCTATCTACCAATGCCTGCGTCTCCTCACCTCCTGATATTTCAATAAGCTAATATTTTCTCCTCAGACTGAAATAGTAGGATGGGATTGGTATGACAACTAACTGTCTATGTTTCTCTCTTGGATCATACACATTGTCTAGATCAGGGCTACCAAAATAAGTGGATCAGTTGGATCACGATCAGATATTTTCCTGAGAAAAATGAGTGCAGTGAGGAGACGATCTATATAGATTGGATCACAACCATGCACTGGTGCAAACAGACTTTCAGCCACACAGAAAATCAAGTCTAAACAAGAAGTGATCAAGTTTAAACCATGAACAAGGTGGATATCAGAACAAGGTGGATATCAGAACAAGGTGGATATCAGAACAAGGTGGATATCAGAACAAGGTGGATATCAGAACAAGGTGGATATCAGAACAAGGTGGATATCAGAACAAGGTGGGTATCAGAACGAGGTGGATACCAGAACGAGGTGGATATCAGAACAAGGTGGATATCAAATAAGGTGGATATCAGAACCAGGTGGATATCAGAACCAGGTGGATATCAGAACCAGGTGGATATCAGAACCAGGTGGATATCAGAACAAGGTGCATGGTATTATGTGTGTATACTATATATCAATTACGTACCAGAAAAACTCTTGGACATGCTCAAACTGGTGTCTCTGTGAATATGCCAGTGCCACAGAGTAGAGCACTTCCTTCATTGGGATGCCAATCAAGCTGCAGAACCTGATGAGAGGAGCAAGACATGCATGACACAACTGACACATGCAGCAAGACATGCATGACAAAACTGACACATGCAGCAAGACATGCATGACACAACCGACACATGCAGCAAGACATGCATGACACAACCGATACATGCAGCATGTAGCTATCCCAACACAACCAACTCGCCATGCACCTCCAGTTATGCATTTTGCAGATAAAAGAAATTTTCCCATCTGTTTCAGTTTGATGCTTAGTGAAACTGATTAGATTTTTTATCTTTAAAGGAAATAAACTTGAGTTATTTTTTTACTAGAAAAAAGTTTAAGCACAATTTATTATTATTATTTTTTTTATTTTTACTTTCATCCATTTAAATTTGATTTCACAAATAACAAGGAATGTTGAAGTCTTTAAGAACACAAACAAGTCCTGCACACCAACCCTGGAGATGGTGGAAGTAAGAGAATAATATTTTCAGTTTCTGATGGAAAAAATCGGAAGCCTGCCTCTCTCTCTCTCTCTGCTATGAAGCTATCTCTGACTACTGTGACAGTTCTGCATATAATTGGAGTACCTGTAGTATAATTTTAGCTGGTTTTGGATTCAGTAACACCACAATTGACTTCTAACTTCCAATAGTACACAGTTTTTCCATTAATGACCACACCCTGACACAAACTGTCTGGATTTAGAATAGTTATGTGACCATGAACAAGATAAAAATGAACTTTCTTCCATGAAATAAATAGTGAAATTCTCAATTGTTGCCATGCCAAATAGTAGTATAAAGTAAAACTGTCGGGTTTCCCTTCCTAGATGATTGGTCAAATATATGCTAGACTTGGCATGCATGCTCAGTGGACCCTAACATAGTACATAATACTTTTTAAATATATTTAGACGTTTACATGGTCAAGTAATGAAGATGTAGAAATAACTTCTAAAAGAGAATCATGGATAAAAGTATGCTTGTCCCTCCCAAGCTATATTACTTTTCCCACAAAAAAAAAATTAAATAAAATTTAAAAAATTAATTAATAAAAAAATTTTAATTAAAAGAAATTACTGCCAAATTTTGAAATATCTCTCTCTTTCCATATAAACATATATATATATATATATATATCATAGTATATATGGATTGGAAACTGTAATAAAAACCCTACGAAGCGACGTCACATCCTGTTTCTATCTAGGTTACATCTCTAAAATGGAAAAGAACCTTAGCTCTCAACTGATTCACTTGGTTATTAAACCCTTTCTAGTTCCTAGAAAAGGGGGGGGGGGGGGGGGGGGGGATAACATAGGATCCCCTTCAATTAGTCACACTGTTTACATACCCATTGCAAATTCATGGATTTTTATGAAGCGGTATTTCTGGAGTTTGTACTCTGGATGGTTTGTGCTCCTAACCTTTGTGTAGTTGTTTTTTTTTTGGTTTTTTTTTGGTTTTTTTTTTGATGCAGTAAGATTTGGATACATGTTTACATGTTTATTCATTGTAGCCACAATTGTCTTAGTTAATTGCGTCATTTAGCGGAAAAAAAAAAAGAAATGTTTTTTTTTTTCATTTTTTTTTTTTTTCATTTTTTTTGGTAGCTACACCACAAAAGGGTCAAAATAATCCATTCTTTTTTTGTGGAATTTTCTTCTCAGAATCAACTTGCTGCTCAGTAATAGGGAGTTTTGATCCCTAAATATGTCTAAATAATTGTCTAAAAGTATTCATTACTTTGATACCTGCCAGAAATTCACTCACCAGGACAGTGCCACACTATGGTACTTACCGACTGAACTACCAATTTAGCCATTTAGGTCACTGCACCTCAAGTATATGGATAATATTCTCATAATATTCAGTATAGTGTAACACGGATATTTCATGTAATCTTTACTGTTTCCAATCCATATACTACAATATCTATGGTATAACAAAGAACAAGCATGAATGGGGATTTTTTTAAAACAATATTGGGATGAAGAGTTTTGTTATGATAATCAGAGTTTAACTCAACATTTTACTTTTTTTTATAGTTTTCATTTCTCAGCAACATGTAACAAGCTATGTTAAATCTTAAATATTGATGAAGGCATCCTATAGTTGATATAAACATTAATATGTATATGCATGCTAAGCCCATGTGGTATTTAATGCTATATTTACCTTGTTAGTTTGTGGATAGTGATGGCTGTCTCACTATCTTTGCTCTGCTCCACAAACTCACTCACTTTCTCTTCAAACATTTCCCTGCATACTTCCTTGCAGCCAAGTTCCTCTGGACTCAGATAAAGATTGTGTGTCATCTGAACACCATACACACACACACACACACACACACACACACACACACACACACACACACACACACACACACACACACACACACACACACACACACACACACACACACACACACACACAAATATAAATATACATGAGAGAGAATGAAAGGGAGACATTGAGAGAAAGAAAAGTGGCTCTTTAATAATACAGAATTACATACAAATGGTGATTTATAAAGTTTGTGAAAGTGTGCTCAACCAATGACTAAAGAAATTAATGTTATTTGTAGTTAGTTAAATTAATTGAAATAAATAAATTCATGGAAATTCAAAAACACTATGTTCTGCCCCAGAATAGCACTGGAGAGAACTGCGTTTACACTGGAGACATATTTGCATACAGCCCATGTATTTATACATTGTGTGTTACAATTGTGCACAGCCATTGTAAGCATGCATTTGTGCATGTACATGAAATATAACAGAAATATACACAGACACACATATATGCACATACACATACCAACATTTCCACACACACACACGTATGCATGACACACACACATACATGAACACAGTTGTTCTTTTTCATTGCTGGTACACATTCAGCTGAGATCAAATAATCAAGTAAGAAACACTTTTGATTTACAAGGGTTAGCAGGAAAGGCTCAAACAGAATCATGTAATTCATGACAGAGAGGGAAAGACCAGAAATATGAGAGAAATAACAACACACACTGAGGCAACGCCATCACACAGTAACATGAAAGCTTAAAAACATCAATTTCCAACAATGAATGTGCCAAGAAAGGCAGGAAGGAAGTACAGGTGACGACCAGAGAACACGCCAGGAGGAGCAGGAAGGCCATACAAGTGACAACACAAACAGAGAATATACCATGGGAAACAGGAAGGTCTCACAAGCAACAATTTTTACCACATAACATGTCCACCAAAAAAGAGTAGGAGGATGCTGAGCAGCAGCAATATCAAGCAAGTACAAACAATATTATTCCTAAAGGTAACTCCTATTTGTGATGAAATGGTGGTCACACATATGTAAATAGTAAACTCCGCAGTTTGCAAACTAGATAAGGTTAGAAGTGGCCAATTTACATGCAATACACAAACATTGCCAACCTGCAATACACAAACATTGCCAACCTGCAGAGAAAGGAGTCTCTTGTGGAGATCTAAAGCAGCAGAGATGTCTGGCCACTCCTCACTCACATAACAACTATCATTTCCTGCTATATATATATATATATACACAACGACAACAAAAAAAATAAAGATTGCATCCCTCCATATTGTTCAAACATGTGTACTGTTGGTATACACAAAAGAAATCCCTGTTCATTTCAGCAGCTGCACCTTGTCCCAGATATTTCCCCAGAGCTCGCAAGCTCACGATTGCCAGGTGAATATTTGCTACACGCTCTGAGGCACTGTCCTGGAAAGTGAAAAGATCATGGAAAATGTGACATAAACAAGGAGAAAAAATTAATGAATATCTTGGTGAAAATAAAACGCTAATTTATTTTTTTAATCTTTATCTGCACACCCACCAGGTTTATATAAAAAGGCAAATTGAGTTTGCAGGAAGCCAAAGATAAGATTGCGTTTGCTGTCTTGAGACGAATATCACGAGGAAGTGATTCTAAAATCTCAGTAGCTTCATCAACCTGCAGAACAAAAGAAGGGGGAATGAATAGGAAGGGGGGGGGGGGGGGAGAGGGAGGAGTAAAAAGAGAGGAATATAGATATCAGAAGATAAAGAAAAGAGAGAAAATATTTTAAAATATGACAGAGATAAAGAAGATCAAAACGAGGATTAGGTGTAAAAATAGAAAGGAAGGTAGAAGTGAGGAGAAGAGTGCTAAATATGGGAATAGGAAGAGAGAATACATTGTAGGAAAATAAGGAGAAGGAAGAGAAAGAAAAGACAAAAAAATAAAGAGGCAGGACCTTCTCCTTGTGAACGAGGCTGATTAAATGGAATTTGTAAACCTCAGATTCCTCCAACTGGTACAAACCAGCAACCTGGAATAGGGGGGGAAAATAAAATTTAAGTGCAATAAAGATGTGGACATCATGTCGCAAGCATCTCCAGTTAAGTGTTGCTCGCTATTAGGTTGCACACACTCTACCTCCAATGCATCTTTCAGTGCTGAATTGTGGTCAGACGATAAGATTTTTCGGACATAGAACTACATAGGTGAAATAGTGAGAGAAAATTAACGCAATCACAAATGTACCCAGATAAACATACAAACATGCACACACACCCGTCCATGAGCAATATCTGAGAAGTTAAAGAACCGAATCTCATATCCTTGAAGCAGCTTCTTCAGCTGAAGGAGACGATATTGTCTCTTTAGGGTGGAGCATTCAGAAAGGCCTATTTCTAAGATCCCCCGAATCAAGTCCTCCACTTCTTCACTCCAAGAGACCGGAACATGCCTCAATAGCTCCACACAAGCTTCCATGTGGGCCTGCAATAGCAGTCAGTCAAAATATAGACCAATCATTTATCAATACCCATAACAAAATAATACGACGTGCAGCATTATTGAGCCTGCACACTGTTTTCACCTGTGTAAACAAATTATACTGTCCCATTTAGGACAAAGAAAGATATTGTTCTTTGTATCTAAATTGGAACTACAAGAACGATTAAGGAGCTAGCAAATGAGAAATCACAGCATGTCATTAGCTTATCCTAGTCATGTGCACAACCTGTTTGAACTTTTGCTTGTTCTGATGGTCAATAAGAAATAAAGATACACTTATATTAGCAGGGATTCATCTCAATAGGTATAAAATTGATTTTTGATCTAAAAGCAATATTAAAACAAGGTATGTTCAAATGAAGAATGTACCAATAAGTGCTGCTAAAAAAGTGTCTATTCATGACCCTCCCCCTCCACCCTAAGTAGGGTTCCAGTATATGTAGAAGGTAATTTTTATCACTGGCTTTCCACAAATAAAAGCCATATTGCTTTCCCTAGTCTAAGCAGGATATAGCCGCTGCACATGCAGCATAATTTGGCCTGTGTAATCCTTTACAGCCACTTTAAAGGCAGGTTGAAATAACATAAGGTACGATTGCGCACAAGACTGTGCACATACATACCTCCACATCTTGGATGGTCTGAATGAGGGCAATGACCTTGGCCTCCTGAGGACCAGTACTCCATGTGGGTGGCAGACGACTCAGGAATAACTGCAGGGCAGAGAGGACAAGATACGCAACTTGTACTGAAAACTTTCTCCATATAATAAACTCTTTGACAACAACTGGTTCAATTCAGAATTATCAAGTATATGTTAGAGTACAAGATATGCAACTTGTATTGAAAACTTTCATTATTAACTCTTTGACAACAACCAAATAAATTTGGAATTTTCTGGTCTTTATTTGCCCTCAAATATCCCTCATATTTTACTATGAGGTTGAAAATATTTGATGGATTTGATTGCTTGATTACATACCACATAGCCCTGATTATCATTTTTAACAAAAAAAAAAGGATGTAGCAATGTGGGTGTGGGTAGGTCATCAATATAATTAACCTCACAGACTAAGACACAACCTAAGGTGTTTTTTTTTTCATGCTCACTTTTTAGCAGAGCTCAACTCAGCCTTAAACTGTGTTTTAGAGTATAATCGGCAGATTATCACCAAGGCCAACATCAAAAGTGAAGCTTAAAGTACAATTCACTCTTAAGATTGCCCAGGTAGTGATCCAATTCCCATTCAGGCAGGGAGTTGTTACCATCTCCATAAATTGTGTGTGATGTTCAATCTAGTGCTAATTATTAGATAATATCAACAAATTCCTTCCTGATTGGTCAAAATTCAACTAAATCACAATGCATCATTTCATAATCTGTTTTTTATTTGTATATTTGTTGTTGCTTTTTTCTTTCCTTTTTTTTTTATCAGATGGGCATTGCTATTTCTGTGTGATAATCTAAAATACTATGGTGGTTGGTTAGGTATCTGTTGCTAGCAGAGGTATAGAGCAGGAGCCCAGAGGGGTCAGCCTAGCTAAAAAGTTTACCAATTTTCACACATGTAGTAATGATGCATGTGCATGTTTGAGTAAGGAAATTTAAGTCTGCCGACCTCACTCTGATGGGCATGGTCAGGAGGGACATATTAAGGGACCCCAAAATTGGTCTAGATCAGCTGGTGAGATAACCAGATGAAACCATCTGGAAATTGTCCAATACTGTCCCAGATATCATGAATGGTCTCTGCCAGACTTTTTCTGTGGTGGGTTGTGTAGGCCAGACACCAGAATGCCCCACCCCAAAATTGAGTTAGATTAGCTCGTGAGTTAACTAGATAAAACCATTGAAAAATGTCCAACATAGTCCCAGGCATCATTGATGGGCACTGCCAGACTTTTCCTGTGGTGGGTTCCACCCGCCACACAGCCATGAATACCATACCCCTAAAACTGATTTAGATCAGTTGGTGAATTTACCAGACGAAACCAACTAGAAAATGTACAACACTGTTCCAGATATCACGAAGACCACTGCTGGACATTCTCTGTGGTGGGATGTGCCCACCAAAAACAACACAAATATCTACATCGATACTTACTGGTCACTTAACAATATTATTTCACAAAGACAAATGAATACAGCTCATCATAGCATCATACATTCATGCTCTAGATTCAAAATGAAAATAACGTGTTAAATCCTGTCTGATAAGAAAAGTTGAAAGGTCCATGTGACTCCCCTAAATCATCCTGGTAGACTATTATATATCAGTTGGGGGGGGGGGGGGGGGGGGGGGGTTGTTGTTTCTAATTTAAACAGACCCAGAATAGAATCGGAATTCAGGTGCAACTACGGTCCTTTACATACCCAATGGGAATGTACTGGATATCAATTAGCTAAATTACAGGGAACATTTTAGAACACAAAACTAGTTAAAAGTTCTTCTGTATGGTATACATAACAAATGAATGCAGCTAAAAATGGATATTTTTGGCCTATCCGATCCCCAGCTATCTATGAGATCAACATCATCTATCTTAAAACATTCCCAAGACCAAAACAATCAGTACAAAAATATATAACCAAATTCAGTCAACTGCTCGACTGGTCATTAGAGTCTGTACATAGTTTATATACATGAACAAAATTGTGAAACACTGGTATAAATGCATGCACCCCTAGCTCTTGCCCTGAGATATTCATACACAGATGTATATTACAGTTTACCTGCAATGTCAAATCTAATGGGCTATTGATGTGTAACCAAAGGGGAAAGAACGCACCTTGATGTAGCTAAGAAGAACACCATCTAAGTTAAGGTTGTGTCTCTGCACATAAGGAATGATCTTGGACGTCATCGTGTCAGCTACCAGCTCAACGGCCACCAGTTTGTCTAGGATTCTGTGTACCACAGCCTCACGAGGCTCCTATTACATACATAATATTAATATATTTGTATCTATATTTTCACCATCATCACTATCACCAGCATTAAAATCAACAGCATCACAGTCATCGTGATTTAGTAATCCAGCTTTTTCTCTTCCTTAATAGGCAATTAATAATAAATAATGAAGATTATTGTTATAATTTATAACAGGTTTTTGAACTATTCATTAGTGTGTGCGTGTGTGTGTGCGTGCGTGTGTGTGTGTGTGTGTGTGCACGCGCATGTGTGTGTATACATATATATATATATGTCTGCCTGTCTGCCATCAGCCTACTGAGTCCACCAATTCCTTCAAAACACATGAGTTGATAATAAATTCCATACAGCTAGGAGCTAAGAGGGTGATAGAGGGTGCTAGTGGGAGTTCAAATATAGGAACATTCTATCTATAAGATAGAAATATCTGAACACTTCCACTCAAACAAAATGAATGTATACGAATATGGTTCAGTAAATAATAAATGCATGAGGGTGGAATCTTAGCTAATGCAATAATATCTATCAAGCACAGTGTCCCAGCACAAGCACTTCCCTGACATATAAAAAGAATTTCACAAAACAATGCAGAGAAATAACTTTGTGTGCATGCACATATTATTAACAAAGCTCACACTCTGGTATTCAGAGAGAGAGATGTCCAACCATTGGATGTCAGACTTGAGGAAAGCCAAGTCCTCAAGGCAATCGTGTAAGGATTTCATGGCTGACAAACCAGGGAAGTTAGTCATTTGCACCTGCAGAAAGACAAATGAGCAGACATTCATTTTTGTACACACGTTGAAGCTAGAATAGCCAAAAGACAATTCACTGACAGATAAAGTCAATCTAACCAGAGTCAACATACAGCTATGACCTGAAAGGTGAAATGTTATAAAAAGTCAAACAAGCCATAACCACAACACAAAAATAGTCAAAAGTTACCGTTTGATTCACTCGCTCAAACTGTAACATAATTATTTGAGAGTTGAACATGGTCATCCTAGCCTAACACACTGACTAATCTAGAGTTAGAAGTGAGATCAAAAATGAATAGTCTACTTTCTAAAATGTGTGAACATGCCTCTAGATTTAGGGGATCTGGCTGCAGATTTGCCAGAGCCTTGTAAGATGTGATACAATCCAGAACTTCACCAGAAACACGCAGTCCGTTACCAGGCCAGTCCTCCTGCAACCAGCATCAATCCAACACACCCAATAAACATTGCAACACTTGTGTTAGAGAGAGAGAGAGAGACAGAGAGTGTGTGTGTGTGCGTGGAAGGGTGGAAACACAGAGGATGTAAAGGTATGTGAAAGAGAGGAGAGAGGAAAATAGAGTGAGGACAATGAGAGGTGAGTGTAAGATTATTTATGGGGAAGGGGGTAGTAAGAAAGAAAATAATGAAGACGGAAAAAGAGACAGGTGGAAATAAATGTACCTTTTCTCCAAGCTCCATCATTTTTATTCTTTCTACAGTCCATGTCAAAACTTCATCCTACACATCATACAAAAACACACAAAAAAATATATATAAAAAACATACACTCATGGGGGGGGGGATACAGATAGGCAAAGAAAATAAGGTCTCACCAATATATGAACAAACCAACAAAAACAAACAAACAAACAAAATATCTGATATCGTAACTACATGTACAGTATTTCTCCCTTACCAGAGCATGTGGGATGTGCTGTAAGATGAATGGAAGGAGATACAGAGACAGCCATTGCTCCAGAAGCTGAGACTTCACTACCTCTGGCACACACGCAAGCAGAGAATGGACGTTGGTTGCATCCACTTCCTGCATCAAAGCTCCCTAATGTGTGAAGCAGTCACTCAGTGGCAGTGTTGACAAGCATGTGTATACATGCATTACACTGGAGTTACATGCACAAATTACATGTACATGCATACAAGCATTTACATCCACAGGACAGCCTCTGATCATTATCTAACCAACTCTGTGGCCCCAAATATAGTTACTGTTGTGGTACTGAACGTACATACAAGAAAATCTTCAAAAAGTTCTTCAGTTTTATTTCAGGGAACGTTTTAGAATTCTACTTAGTCCTTTCGTATGGTACACACAATTCTCTTTTCTTTTCTGTTTTTGTCACTTCTCTTCCATATGAGGCTAAATTTTATTAAAATAAGGTGATTCCCTGAGTAGTTCAGATAGTTTCCCCTTAGAGTGGCCATGAATGAAGAGTTTTTTTTCATGTTATGACTTGCTCATGGTCATTTCGGAGTACCTTTTCAAATTTTCAGCAAACTTTATTCAGAAATTAGGCTGTGCATCCACTCTATTTCTATACAATCTGCTACAAACACTCAGACCATGTATTAATCAGAAGGAAAAATTTTTACAAATATTTCCTTTCACTATTTTGGACTGACGAGTGAAAAAGTCAAGGAAATAGACCATCTGTTAATTAAATCAACCCTTGCTCTAAATAGAATTAGTAAATGATTAGTGTACCACCTATAACACACACACACCCCCTCCCCACATCACATAGAAATATATAATACCTACAAAATACAAACACACATGCATAGAGAGAGAGAGAAAACACATCACATACCATGTGCCGATCATGCACCAAAAAGACACTCTGCATGTCTCCAACAGAGAGGAACCGCCTCATCAAATCCAAAGATGTCGCATTTAGAAATGAGCGCCATGATTCTGGGCTGAAATTAATACCCATGCAGTAAACATACATCACACTCCACCAACTCCCTTACAGGACATGTAAGAACAGCATATATGCGTCACGGAGTGAAGGGCTGACAGGTGGTTGCACACATACACAGAGATCACACTAGACCAACATTACACCAGGTTGAGACAGGTTGAAGTTTGTTCAACAGTCCCATGGGAACTCATTGAATGAGTTTAACACTTGGCTGGAGCAAGCTAAAGTTGACTAACAATAGTAATCCAATGGGAAAAACACACACTAGAACATTATCACAGTAGAATCAGGTTCTAATCAGATGACATTAGCTGTCGTGGGAACATGGGCTGGGTAACCATCACACTGGGTTGAGACATAACGAAGTTGACTGATTCAATGGTTCTATTCTGATACTGAATCGATATCACATGTTGAGACTAGTAATGACTACCATAGGCAAAGGAGAACCCACATACATGTCATCTTCATGCCACAAGTGTGCCTGCACTCAGTGACTCACTCACCTGAAGGTCCCCTTGCCAATAATAAGTTTGTAAGTGGTCAACCAGTTCAATGCTGAATTTACCTGCAAAATCAATAAAGTTTGTGGCTAGTAACAACATTAGATTTCAATATACAAGTGTACTCTATGTCTCACCTTCTTCAGTAAAGTTTTGTTCGTCATCTGCAGATAATAGCAAATGTTATTCAGTTACCCTATACCAATACTGCCTACTGTTTAGATACACACATACACACTCACTCCCGTGCACACACTAATACACACCCACAAACATATACTCATACACATACCCACATGCACACACCTACTCACACTCCACTCACACAATCACACACATTTAACACACACATTTAACACACATGCACGCACGCACACACGCACACACGCACGCACACACGCACGCACACACACACACACACACACACACACACACACACACACAATATATTGTATTGAGAAGAACCATGCCTCCATGAGCTATTGCTGACCTTATTACTAATGGAGAAAAGCAGCTGCATTGTCAGGTCAAGGTTCAGGTAAGGGAAAGCAAACACCAACTCCAGTATATACTGCTCATCCTAGGAATGAAATATGCAAGATATAAATTTCATAAGACATGGCTAAAAATGGATGCGTGTTTGTGTGTTCTGCATGTGTTTGTGTGCATGTAGGCATATATGTGTATGTGTGTATATATGCATGTTTACATGTGCGCACGTGTGTGCATATTTGTGTGTGCGAAGCTGCTCAAGTGGTTGGTATTACTAGTCTTCGTAATTGTCTTAGTTATTCAAATTCAACAATTAAAACTCAACAAATTACAATAACAAATCAGGCACAATAAAAATGAAGTAAAACTATTCCATTAAAATCTTTACACAAATACAGAGCTAATCTTTATATGCCTAAGAGAAGCTTCGAGAATTAATTAAATTAATTGTGTGACTGTTTTTAACACCAAACCATCGACTATATAGAATATATTAGTGTGTGCAAGAATACTAGTTTCTGTACATCGGGTTGACTTACCCTACAGTGTGTATCCCTGTGTGTGTGTGTGTGGGGGGGGGGGGGGAGGTGTATGTCCAAATGCATACTGACTGGTCGGGCCATCCATACTACTACTGCCCTGGTAAATGATCACATTGCTTACGCACATTGATCTTCAATAGGCACTGCGTAAGTGAGGTTAGCACTTGTGAAGCCTCTGAGTGACACATCAGATAGCCACTGAGCTGCAGGTTCAGGATCTGGGACTTGCTCTTATAAACCAGCTATGCATGTGTGAGAGGGATTGTGTGTAAGGAGGTATGTGTGTGTGTGAGAGAGTAGGATTAGAGCAGGAGAGGAGGAGGGGGAGGGGAAAGGGGAAAGCAGGAGAAAGGAGGAAAGAAGAAAAGGAGTTGACGTGAGGGGAAGATAAGACAAAAAAGGAGGGGAAAGAAATAGTAGAATGAGAGGAAGGTGAACAGCTTCTTTTTTTTAATTCATGAAGCAAAAGGACAAATGTTCTCTGACACACAAAGAGTAGGCAAACACATCCTCTCTCTCTCTCTTCCTTTCTCCTCACTGACTTCAAGGTCAATATCGTGCTCATTTGCAAACTCCTCAGCTTCTGTGAACTTGTGCTCAGTGAGAAGCCAAGCAAGTCTATTTCCAGGAAGAGAAGGGAAAAGATGGACCACTTGCAGACTGTCATCACACACACACACACGCACATATATAAGCACGAGTACACACACACGCACATATATAAGCACGAGTACACACACACACCACACACACAAATGCACAGAGAGAGAAAGAGAAATATGGTGATTAGTAAAAACTGCAACCAACAACAATTAAATGGACATGTTTTAATTGAACAAGTCAGGCAAAAATAAAGACTTTGTTTGACCTAAATACATAATATTTCAAAAAACACCTATTGGTCCAAATGATTTCATAAATTAGTGTTCAGACTTTAAAAAATCACACAAAGCAACACATGTTGAGTCTAATTGTTCAATATAATTTGGAGGCAATCGCAATACCTAAACAGCTGATGACAGGTACAGTAAGAATAAAATGTGTGTGATCTGTTTTGACATGTCCTAAATGCAAAAAGAACAACAAATAACAAAATGGCTCAACGATACACAATGACAAAGCAATTAGCTGCCTCACAACTAAGTTACTAATCCAGACTAGGCCCAAGAGTACAGCTTGAGATAATTTCACCATTCACTCACCAATACTGGCCAAAGTAGAAGAAATATGCCTAAGAACATTTATATCAAGCTTTGCCCTGGAACCTTGAACAACTGAGGGGGGGGGGGGGGGGGGGATTTATCATCAAAAGTGGACTAATTTCACTTTACCTGATATATGGGCTTTTTATGCCACCACTGCTGACTTTTTGTAAGAAGATTAAAACAAGTAAATGAAACAAAGGTGCTATTATAGAGCATGTGAGTCTGAAACTTGCAGGATTTACAGGTGAGATTCCATTTCTGCTTATGCAAATTGCTTGGTTTCCCCAAATCCATATGATGGATTGTGTTGTTGGATTTCCCACATTTAGTCAGAATATACGAAGAATTCTTCTGACCATTTCTTCTATTGGTGGGGAAACTCCCATGCTAAATATTTCTCTCTAAAACAGACCCTCTAAATATTCCTCACTCCTTTTATCTTCTTACAACTTGCAGATAATGTCGAATAAATCCCCCCCCCCATCTAAATGCATAATATATGCATACAGAAACCTGAATTTACTAATATATGAAGCACCATAACAAAAGTTTTAGTGTTTCTCGAGACTTCCAAGAAATGCCAAATGCATAACATGATTAAGAAAAACAAACATCTTTTCTTTCCTATCATTCTTTAAAAAAAGAATTTTAAAAGCCCCACAATTTAACTAACCTACAAATTGTGCAAGGTTTCTGTATTCTTGGAGGTGCTCCCACAATGATTGGAATGCTGAATCTCAAACTGTGGTCATTAAACAGTATGACCACACAATCAAGGCTTGGTGAACACACAAGAAAAACAATCTAACTCTTATAATGTTATAAAAATGCAGCATCACACAGGATTCCATCACACATGCATTATGGTGATTGAGTTTAACCATTAAATGGAGGGGGTATTCAAACATCACTTTAATAGTGAAATATGATACATTCCCCATTCTTCTGGATTGCCTCCCAGAAGTAAAATAATGTAATTGATATCTTTCATCCATGGGTGATCAAGATATGCATTAGTTGATCACTTTCAACCTCATAAAATTGGGTGATAATTTATATCGAAAACAAGCTAAACTTTTGCTTCCTTTTTTATTATTTAATGTGGATAGAGTAAAACTGTATACTCCATGATTTTAAATTCATACGCTTTTATTTTAACACACACAAAAGGGTTTGTTGTATTATATTTAATTATGCAGCCATTTTTTTAGGGTGGTGGATTGGGGGAAGGAGAGAGGGGGGAGAGGAGAATGTGATGATTTTCTCTGTGCAGAGATATTTGTAAGAAATGGAAGTTTCAAAATCAAAGATGTTCACCATGTACTATTGAAGTAAAACATTTTTGTATACCTTACGGATTGTAAAAACACCTCCGGTTTTATATCTACTAACTCCTACTTTAAATACACGAGGGGTTTTTTAATTTAACATTGTAAGGGTGGTGGAGGAATTAGGGGGGGGGAGGGTGGTATTTACTTCATTCCTCAAATACTATAACATTTTATTTAATTTTTTTTAAATTTTTAATTGTTTTTTGATTGTTTAATGTTTTTAATGTTTAATGATTCAACATACACAAGGGTTTTTAAAAATTTAATATTGTAACCCCACTTATTGAAGGGTGGTGGGGGGATTAGGGGGATGATATTTACTTCATTCTTCAATTACTATAACATTTGTATTTAATTAGTTTTGATTATTGTGATTACTGTGTGATAAGTTTCTGTGCACTTCAACATACACAAGTGGTTTTCAATTTAATATTGTAACCCCACTTATTGAAGGGTGGTGGGGGATTAGGGGGGTAGGGTGGTATTTACTTCATTTCTCAATTAATATAACGTTTGTATTTAATAATTTTTTTACAGTTAAATGATTGCCGTGTGATGTGTGATGAGTTTCATGCACAGATAGATAGATGATGACATATCGTGAAAAAAAAAGAATGATGTTTCAAAATCTAGGATGTTCACTAAATACTCCTAAGTTACAACAAAATAGCTCCTCGCCTTATCGTCACCCAGGGGAAATGTACAGATGACATACACATAATCACAATCAAGAGATCTACAGCAAATTGACCAGCTTTGCACTGAGTATAAGTTAATTACCTTGATGAAGTGCTATCACTGTCCAAATAATAAAGACTGTCCTGTAGATGACAACACAATTAGTGTATTAAGTAAATAAATTATCTCATCAGACCAGTCAAATGCAGAATCCAGCCAGTAAAAATGTGTATATACTCAGACAGGCTAGGTGCAGCACCATATTAAAAAAACAACAAAACAATCACATCAAGGAAAGCTGTGCTAATTGATGCCTCAAGTAGTTTGACAACTTCACACAATAAGGCTGTTGAGCATATGTACAGACCCATTAACATGTTGGTTTCACTTCAGGAAACATGTAACCCTCAATTGAGATTATAACTGCAGCGGTTGTGCTGTAACTATCATAACACTAGCAATACTCTAACTCTGTGGTGTTGCTACTTGTGGCACACAGATCTAGGAACACTTGGAATGGGGAGGGGGGCAGCCACAAGTTTTACTCAAGAATGAATTTTTAAATAATTGTTTACTGTTTTTAAACACCAATGTTTGTTGTTAGGTAGTTCCTCTTTTGAGAGTCAACCCTTAAATCTGACAAAAATTGTTCTTACAAAAGAGGTGGTCTTTCAATAAAGGTAAGTTTATATAGCAAATGCAACATTTTGCATGAAAAACGTGATTTCTCATGAAAAATGTGGTTTCTCAAAAGAGGTGGTCTTCCAATGGAGGACTCTAAAGAGGAATTACTGTACAATTAATTGGTTACAAATAAGTAGTCTTACTTATAAAGAAACCCTGTGGTTACAACTAAATACTTTTTACTATATAGAAACCCAAAAGTTGTATATCTCACCACAACTTTTACCTCACCTTAAGTGTTCTAAACAATTATTTTGCCTAGTCTATAACACTATGTTTTATAAATATTGTAGTAACTATTTGTCACAGGTCTCAGTGTGGGACCACTCTTTTCAATTAGAACATCCTCTTGAATATACAGTGGTTAATACAAGCTTGGGCTTATGTTGGGAGATTATTAGGCAATAAGCAATTGTTATGTAGTTATATATCATTTGTAAGAATATATAAGGACAATGTTTGGTTTATTTTATTATGTGAATGGTATCTAATGTTTAAAGAACAATGCCTGTAATTCAGTTAAGCATTTCTAGAAGTTTCTATCCAATAATAATGTCTGCTATGATATTGTCTAGGAGAACTGACCTGAATCTAAATAGAAGCGAGTCAAGTTGTTGTTTTTTCCTTTGTCCATTGCATGACCCACACCTCATCAAATGTCCTATATAAAAATTTAAAAAACTTCTGCTGATAGAGCAAGATTCTACAGTTGTGTTTCTGGAGCCTTCCTGCCTAGAATATTGGAAACATGTCTACAAAAAAAAAAAGAAAAATGTTCTGGCAGAGAGAATGGATTAGCGTAAAATGGCTGCCACTAGTAGTAGGGATTAGTTTGTACTACTTCTCATCAGACTTGGAGTACAGCCAATTTAGGCTCATTGAATCACAAGTTCTCAGGACCAGTCTCTGCATCTTACACAGCTAATACACTGAAAGTGGAAAGCTACTTGGCAAACATAGCCACTATGCTGAACATGTACATGAGGATGCTTTGAACTGACTGGATTGTGCGTATGAAAACCAGCTGACTCAAGCTGAGGAAGCCAGCCACTTACACATGAGGAAGTGTACCGACTCAAGCATGAGATGGGAGATGGGAGGAGGTGAAAAGACTCATAGCTTACGAGGTTAAGTTTAACATGAACAGGATGTCCTTGGTAAAGTAATCCATTAACCCTACAAACTTGCTGAAACTCACAGACTCTAGGATAAGAAAAGTTGAGCCAAAAATAAAATCACTCCATCATGAGCCAAGGCTGAGTCCTAATACACATGTATGTATAACACATAGTTTGGTGTTAAGTAAGTATTGGAACCCAATCTCTCTCTTCTGTCACCACCTCAGGTTCCAAAAACAGACTTCTGCAACTCTTGATGGACACAGCTTATGACTCAACACAGGTGCTCCCTAAATGTTGGCAAAGGAACCACTAAGTTGATTGACTACTAAGTTGTGACTATCCATCATAGGTCACAACCACCATGGTCCGACTTTGTGTGCGAGGAATGACCACACCACTGCAGATGGCAGTGAACTCAAGATTGAAAAGGTTTAATGGTATCCTTGGAACAGATATGCATTAATTATTTACTCTCCATTTGGGTCCAAAAGAAAGAGAAAGAGAGAGATAAAAAATAGAAGTCCATCCCTTCCTGATGAATGAGGAGATCCATACAACAAATGAATTGCGTAGAAAGCATGTCGTCCACTGATTTAGAGCAGTCAGTCACCTCCCTAACCTACAGAATTATTAGACCATGGACATGGACCAAGCAAGAGCATCAACTTTTAAGGTCTACAGAGCTGTTAACTCCCTTTGAACCACATCTATCTTTGTCACACAAGAAAGAAAAGACCCTGATGTCTGAATGTGGGTAGGGAATCCTCTACCTCTCCCTTCCCAAACACTAAGATCTGGGCATGCATCATGGGACTCCTGGCCATCATCCACACTCTATCTCACTAGAGGATGGCTCCTGCCAGGGAGGAGAGTATAACTACCACAGAGAAAACAATGGCATCGATCACCAAAATGACTTACCTTTACTTTCACTGCAGGAGGAGGAACGGAGGAGTGTTGGGGGTCCCAGTGCCATGGATATCTTCAGAACATCAGTTATTTGAATATGATTAAGATAATGTGATATGCAAGATGTATATGGACACTGATTGGTTCTCATAAGATCAGCCATGATATTGTCTGGCAGAGACAGCCAATGTGAATCAAATTTAAAGTAATGCTATTATTTTTTAGCTGTTAATCCCATGACCCACCTAATCCATAACAGCAAGCCTACCGTCGCTTGAACAAGTGACGGGGGTTTCAAGGAAGCCAGAAGGTATCGCTCACGCACTGTGTGAGTGGGGTAGCAATGGGACCACATATCGTCCTACAGCTAACTGGTACATGGCATGCTTTTGAAAGCATCTAGCACTTGAGGGAAATCTGACATCCTGCACAGTAGAGATTCCCTTCCGTTTTGGCAGAAAATTTTCCCCAGGAAATAGTGTCAGGAATATTCATTGGGACTGGATAATGCATGATATATAATATTATGTAATATCTATAGCTAATTGAATAAAAAAATTTTAATAACCTGATGGCTTTAAAGTAATTCTTGAGACATTATTGCTACCTCAAGCTTGGTCCATTAAATTAAGAATGAGCCCTAAAAAAGTTTCCTTTGCAGCTCTTGACACAGAGATATACACGCTGATACCTAACTAAACATAAAGTAACTCACTACTGGAAATATCAATGTGCTTGTTGTTTTTTTTGTTTGCAGCTTAACCGAATACACTTCTGTGAGCTACAAGAGTGGAGCAATGAATCTAAACAAGGAATTCAGAGTGTTGGCCAAGAGGTAAATCATAGACTTTGGTGGTTTATTTATCTTGAGCATGTTGAAAATATCATTTCAGTCCAGTACAATCCCCTTTTAACAAACCACTTACACTTGCACACATTTATTGTTCAATAGGGCTGAGGTGGTGCATTAAGTTAGAGAGTATGGTTGTCAAGGTCTAGTGAATGCCCTTACTTCATAACTGACCAGAGAACAGATTGAATCTAAAATCATTATAGCAATATTAACCTATCTCAACACAGTATACATTTTGTTAATCCTGTGTATGCGTGCGTGCGTGCGTGCGTGCGTGCGTGCGTGCATGCGTGCGTGATTACATGCGTGCGTGTGTGTGTGTGTGTGTGCATCAGAAATAATAGATACACTGCTGCAAACAGAATGATGGTTCAAGCTGTCCACTAAAGACAGATAACGACACATGCACAATATGAGTCGACTAAAAGAACCCTGAGTTACCTCAGACACATCACCATGGACCAGTTGAGAAGACTTGGACACTTCTGCTGAGCAGCGCTCCTGAAGGGAAGGCAGACTGACAAGGTTCAGCAACACCTAAAAAGGACCACCAAAAAAAAAATTTATTTTTTTTTAAATTTAGTTCATGTAACAACTTGATGCTGAGCATACTCAGGGACCTGCCAATATTGAGTGAGGCAACCCACCACACAATTTTCCCCCTATTCATTTTACCTTTTTTCTTTTCATTTTTTCTTTTTAAAAATTTAATAATGTGCTCTGTAGAAGTCAGTATCATGGATTATGCATGTCACTGGTATTTAGCAACTATATTTTAAAAATATTCTGATCTTATTCCCCAAATAAGATACAACTTTATCTTCTCTACATCAAAACTGTTCAAAATGTATCTGAAATGACTACTGCTGACTGTGAGAAGGCTATATAGACCATGAAGGAGATCAAAATACACATACGAAAGAATGAACAATAGACCCTTCACCATTTGAATTCAAATGGAAGGCATACAGTTCTTAAGTTTGAAGAATCAATTGAATGGTGATCTAAACAGAAGAATTTATCTATATTAAAACATAATTAGCTTGAGGGATATCCCATAACTTTCAGAATTCGTGTACTCAGAACACACGATTCTTGATAATCATTTCTCGTGTCAATTACAGGTAAAAATACATGCTCCTATCAGCTTTAAATATAATAGATGGGTGTGGTTAAATATTGTGTGTGTGTGTGTGTGTGTGTGTGTGTGTGTGTGTGTGTGTGTGTGTGTGTGTGTGTGTGTGTGTGTGTGTGTGTGTGTGTGTGTGTGGCTAATATTGCCACTCTACTGGAGAGGGGGTATGATGATGGTGGAAGTAGTGGTGGAAATGTTAATGCTCATCTTTATTGAAACCAACCCAAAAAAAAATCACCTTTCCAAACTCATCTTCCATAAGAATGCATAAACCATCCACTTCATTGCCAACTCTCTTCACTGTGTGTTCTGATGACAGATCATAACCACATCTTTTGTAAGCACAGAAGTCCTTCACAAGCCGACCAGGATGAGCCAAAACATTGACCATTATCAAGAATGAAGTCATCCAAACACTGAGTGCCTCCTGAAGGTGGAAAAACAAATGAACAACTATTGGGATTAACATTTCTGATTTAATGTTGCACAGTCAGAAACATTGTATAATTGGCATCTAAGCAACACATATACATAAATATACGCAAGATTGCACAAAAGATATGACTACATAGAAATATGTGTAGAAAAGGGGGTTGGGGGGGGGGGGGAGGTGATTTTATGATTGACCAACATGTCTTCGTGAAATGAGCATGCATAGACAATAGGAATCACTGCAATTAAATTAACTATTGCCTCTTTGTAACTAAACAGGTAAGGAAATACTTCTAATGAGAACAAACAATTTTCCACACACATTGATTATATCAGCAACTGCTGCATACAGTGAAGTAAAACTAGAATCTTCCCAGATTATAAGGTCAAGAAGTATTCCTTAATACCATCTGGGAAAAGCTTCAAATCAACATCCATATCTGGACAGCATTTTTTGTGAAAACAATTAGATATAGATCAATCATTTCACAGACATAAAGCTCAACTTTTGAGACATAAACATTGTTATATCAACACCTGTGCCATCAGAAGTAGCAAATATTACCATGTATGCATTTCAATTTTAGGGCTGTTCAATTAAAGGGAAGAAGAAAAAAATCCAGTTGCTAGCAACATTGAAGTAAACATTAAAATTGTGTACATACTATAAATGGATGTGTTATTTTGGATTGAAATTATCTAGATTCTGTAAATGCCATTGTTTTCTTCTACAATCAAGCAGGACAAACAAACACAACCATACAGGATAATACACATGCACGCACATACATTACCACAAACGACTAACCACAAACACACCACACAAGACGAACTACACAAATGGAAATAGTGCCGTATTACTTACATTAACTGCATCAGTGAGTAGGATCACATACTTGCCACAAGACGTGGCTTCACATCGAAGCACCTTGGAACCTAATATAGCATATAATAAATATCAAATCTATCCCATCAAAAGCTCACTCCCATATTTATAAGGTTTTTTATAGTTGACATTTCACCTTTAGTCCATTGACCAATGGAATCGTTCCATTCACACTTGCCGCCTGTCTCCCGCCACACACATAACAGATGCTCCCTATGTCCCTGTAGTTCATTGAAGAAAATAACAAAATAGGCAAGTGTTTGAATACACTAAATTCTGGATTTAAGAATGGATATTACACATTAAATTCGGGGAATATCCAGATTCCACAAATGTTTCCTGCACTCTTTATCCCTTTTGTAGACTATGAAGAGCCAACATTAATAACTACTAATAAATCTAATTTTAAATATATAAAAATAGAACAGGTTTATTACCAAAACACCAATAATTATTGAACTAAACGTGCATTTCTGAGTGTTTTTGTTAATAAAAACAGCAATGCGGTTTATATTTTAAACATCATCTTCTTCTTTTCTTTTAATGTTTTTTTTTTTTTTTTTTTTTTTTTAAACTGCATTTTATTTCCTAACAAATCAGATCGAAAATCTTCATGCTTTAATATATATATATATTTTTTTTTTAAAGAAAAAATTAGGACAAAAAAAAAACGACATTTTTATTTATTATATTTTCTCTTTTCTTCAAAACAATATTTATCCTAAAACAGATATTTAATCAAATAAAATATTTATCTGCCACACAATTATCTTCTATTCCCAAAACAATATTTTATCCATAAATATTATGCCAGGGACAATAGGAACATCTTGGGATTTAAATTGCTGCACTTGTTCTAATTAAGATCAATAACTAAATTCTGAAGTTCGATGATCGCCCAAGACAACAACAAATAGGATAAAATATGTTGAAGTGTGTATTCCTGGGGGAGGGGGTGATTAAAGAAATTTTGTAACAAATCTATTCTCCTCTCCATACTTTTTTACCTGGCACACACAGGTTTAGGAACACTTCAATGGTGGTGGGGGGAGGGGGGGGGGGATACATCCACATTTTTATCAAGAATTGATTTTTAATAAATTGTTTACTGTATGGAACCCGAAAGTTTGTTGCAACCTGTCATTATCACTAAGTACTTTTACCATATGGAAACCCAAAAGTTAGTTGTAACCTTGGTTACAACTAAGCGCTTCTACTGACAGGAAACATGAAAGTTTTAAATCTTACTGCTTTAACCTCATCTTAAGTGTTCTAAAGAATTACTTTGCCTGGTCTAAATCACTGTTTTAATAAATATTATATTAACTATTTGCCACAGGTCTTAGTGTAGGACCACTCCTGCTGTTTCTTTTAATGTTCCATTTTCTTGGTATAAACACACATTAACATCACACATTCACATATGTGCAGTTGTGTACATACAGTGGAGATGATATGTGTCTTGCTACTGTCCTCTGTACTCAGAGGGACAACAGAGGAAGGAGGATCATCAGTGCTGGATATGTCCAGAAATGACACCTGGATGTTGTTTTTGAGCTGATTGCAGAGAGAGAAAGGAAAAGAAGAGGATTAGAATGAGAGAAAACTGCTATGTATAACAATCACTCTTCTGTCAGCGTGTGTGCATGTGTATGATCATGTGTGTGTGTGTGTGTGTGTGTGTGTGTGTGTGTGTGTGTGTGTGTGTGTGTGTGTGTGTGTGTGTGTGTGTGTGTGTGCGTGCGTGCATGCATGTGTGTGTATATGTGTTCAGTGTGTGTGCGCGTGTGTGTGTGTGTTTACCTCTTTGGCAAAGTCCTCAACATCTTCAACTGTTAGTCCTACAAATAAGCAACATTCTAAAATATAATGAAACAGAATTCTAATTTAGAGAAATATTTGATTAGTTCTTATCAATTGATGGGAAGTAAACTAAAGCCAGCCAATTTCAATTATGAAACATGGCCAGCATTCAATCACTCAAATATTAAAGACCATAGTGATTTTAATCTAATAAACAGTCCACAGTGCACGCTAACTTCCTGCCAACCGCTTTATTGATAATTTAGGGCAAAAAGTTCCTCACCCCCTTCATTGCATATTCTGAATTAATTACAATGGAATGTTAATTTTAAATGAGAGTTCAAAGAGAAAGTTTCACATTAGTCTAATTTTGATTAAATTACAGCAGCAAATGTCATCAATATCAATAAAATTCATGACGTTTGTAACTTGTTCCTGAACAATCAAAACACATCCCTGGAAACACATACTACACCTACTGCTTTGTATGTTGGCTAAAGTGTTTATCCAATTAACTTGTTAAAATAGCATTAATAAAATCAAATTAAAACCTTCACTGACTATTTCTTGAATCAACTTCTCTATTCAGGTTCAAGAGTGATAATTTAATTTTAGGGAATTTATATTATATATCATCTATACTATAACATGCAAATAGTTTATCTGTCTGCTTGTCCATCTGTCTGTCCGAGTATCCTTGATTCATGCTTGAAATTAGACCCACATACCCATATTTAGAATCAGTGTCCCCAGGGGAGTTTTAAGTATGTCTATATGGCCACACCCCTTTCTTCTGCCAGAAAAGAGAATAGAGCTACAAAAAACACTTTGACCTAACCACATGTTCACTTTTGTTTTAGAAGTTTACAACATGTCTTGAAAGCAGACAATTAGACAATTTTGTGACTACAGCCCACCAAAGGTGGGCCAAAAAATTGCCCATAGAGTGTGTTTTGCTAGTACATATAAAGTTGGTGTGTCTGTTCGTTGGGTGAGATTCAATACCCCTAGGTTTGGTCAAAACTGAACCAAATTTGGTGGGGATATTCAGAGGGTTGGGCATAAATTATTTATTAGACACATCTAAAAGAAGTGGTTCCCATACTGAAGAAAAAAGAAATGAAGTTTCCATTCCAAAAAAGAGCCTGAAAAACTACGTCGTGGTGATCAAAGAAGTGGTCTCTCAAGCTGAAAGTCCAAGGTTCGATTCCCCACAATTCAATAATTTTTTCCCTGTCCCCCCACCCCGTTTTACTTTGGTGTTTTTTTCTTTCTTTCTTTCTTCACCTTTCTTTCTCCTTCATCCATTTCCATTTTCTTTCTATTATTTCATTTTTTAATTGACTCAGATTTAAAGTACTGTATATGTATGTATGTCCATCTATTACTAAGGTTAACAGGCTCAATTTTAAATCTACATAGTCTAGATAGGAATCAAGAGAGAGATAATTAAACCTTTCAGGCCATGGTTGGTTAGTTAATTTTGATAAATTTATTCTCGGCTTCCAAACGATAAACTGACAAATATGGCCTTGCAACTGTATTGGAACAGCAGTTATATTTGGAAGTTTGGGGCAGGGAGGAGGGCTGGTAAAGGGGTCTGTGTGGCATGCTTTGTGACAACTCAGTGCACCTATACTTAAGTTTAATACAAAGACAACAAATATTAATCACCAAGAAGAGGAAAGTTAAAGTTCAAAGCAGGAATATTTCCTTATAAACAACATTTCACTTACGACTGACAATTGAAATGGAGCTTGGAATTTATTTCATAACGAAATTTTTTAAAAAGTAAATAATTATGGCTTTTATTTCCAGGTTTTCTGAAGAAGATAGGTGGTTACAAGTTGGTAGCACTGCACTATGGTTATTCTTCATGAATACGTGGTTTACAAAACACACAAACAGACAAATGGACCACTGGACTCTGGCTTTGTAGATCAAATCACCAAAAAGGCAAATGTTCCTGCTTTTCTTGACACACAATTTAGTCTGGACTCTGTCACTTGGCTCTGTTTCCTTCCAATTTATGTTTCAGCTATACCAATACATTTAAGGTGTTGGGTGAGGACCTTACTTACCAAGCTTCACACTTGGGGTGTTGCATGTGGAAGCCTCTACACTGGTAGTGCAGGACAACTTCATGAATGTTGTCTACACTGACTGAGGCAGTTAAAGTAAGAGTTCCACACAGGGTGTGGATTCCTCTGCTAGGATACATATATATATATATATATATATATATATATATATATATATATATATATATATATATATATATATATAAGGAGATGTCTGTCTGTGTGTCTGTCTGTATGTTTATACCATCATTTTGGCCCCACCTGTGGGTGGATTCTCTGAAACTTGGCATGATGATAGGTTTTGAACCAACTTAGAACATGGGCTAAAAATTCCGGGAAATAGTACCGATGAAAAGACAACCTGGTATTTTTGCCAGAAAATCCCTTGGAGCTACAGGTTTAAAACTTGGTATGTATACACAACTTGACTCTGTGAGTAACATGGGCTGGGTCCCACCTGGCCACATCTCCTTTCCCTGTGAAGGCTAAAAATGCAACCCAAAAATGGTATTTCAACAAACACTTGAACCTAGGGAGTTAGACCTGTGAACCCATATATATTTGGAACCAATATAATCTGGGGAATCTTTAAGTACATGTATATAACCACACCCATTTCTGCTTTCATGTCAGGCCCAAAAAAGGCCAAAAATGGTACATTGGCCAGACAAACCATTGGAGCAATGGACTTAATACATGGTATGCATACACAACTTGACTTTGGGAGTAACATGGGTGGGATTCCTCCTGGCTACACCTCTTCCCATTGGTGTGTAAAGCGAAAAAGTACCAAAAAAGAACTTCTGAATAACACTTGGACCAAGGAAGTCAGATCCACAATCACACATTAATATATATATTTTGGTTTGTAAGTATGTATGTGTGTCTAGGCATCACGGCTAAGCATTTGGACCAAAAAAGCCAAAATTCGGCATGTACTCTCCAAGAACACGGTTTAGCATTATTAAAGATATGTGGGCATGGTAATGGATGTGGTTTTGTCATAGCCACATACACAGGAAGTTATTTTGGCTAGAAAAGTTAACCAGAGACCAATCAGGCAAAAAATTTGGTGTGTTGTCTCCAAGTACCAGGGAAAGCATTATCAACTAAATATAGGTGTGGTCTGGCCATAGCCACACCAACTGGAAGTTGTTTTGGCTATTAAAAGCTAATCAAACGAACAACCAGACTGAAATTTGGAATGAGACTTCCAAGCAATTGGGTGAGTATTAATAATAATGTCGATGGGTGTGGTTTGGTCATTGTCACACCCACAGGATGTCATTATATCTGCCAAAACTCATTTATGGACCAATCAGGCTGAAATTTGGCATATGGAGTCCAAGTAACCTGGTGAGCATTAACTACATGTGGGTGTGGCAATGTGTGAGTTTTTTTATTAGCCACACCCACAGAAAGTTCTTTTGGTAGCCAAAAGCAAATTAAAGGGCCAACCAGACTGAAATTTAAGTGGCTTCTATAATGTTTCATGTTGACATTAGCAGGGTAACGCCGGGTATATGCTGGTAGTATCCTATATATATATATATATATATATAAAAGGAGATGTCTGTCTGTCTGTCTGTCTGTCTGTCTGTCTGTCTGTCTGTCTGTCTGTCTGTCTGTCTGTCTGTCTGTCTGTCTGTCTGTCTGTCTGTACCATCATTCTGGCCAAACCTGTGGGTGGATTTCTATGAACCTTGGCATGATTATAGGTTTTGACCCAACATAAAACATAGGCTAAAAAAAAAAATCCGGAAAATGGCTTCCATAATTGATTTACTTGGAGATGCTACTCTCAGCAATACTGTCAATAAAGTTCACAAGGGAAATCCCAGGACTCTGTTGTGCTTCTGGAAAGGCTCATGAGTTTCTCCACCACTGCTGAAGGACCTCCTCAATACTGACATCCATTCTAACAACATTCATTACCACAACAATGCACTTGCAATGACAAGTAGACTATTTTGAGAACATACCATGAGTGTTTAATCCATGAAATAGTGACTACAACCACCCATTCACTTTCATATGGCTTCAGGTAATTTAATTTTTAATTATTAACAAAATTCCAGTTGATTTGCTTCAATATCCACTTCATTAGTACAGTTTCCAGTCTGGTCCTGCTTTGCCACAATTATTGTGAACTTCCCCATATACTAGCACATGGTATGTTCTGTGGGAATGCATCCCATACTAGCAATGCGCTGATGTTAGCCATACATTTACAGAAAATATTACAGGAAATGTCCTGTATAAGGATCTAAACTCGATTTCTGAAATTTTTCTCTATTCAATTTCCCCCTTTCCCCCATCTTATTTCCTTCCATTCTACTCAACACGTACAATCAATTAAAACTCTGTTAGTGCCTAAATGTCCTGTACAGCCATTTTAAACCAAATCTAATGAAGTTGAGAACCATTGCGGAAGAAACAGACATATTTTCTAAATTCAATTACAATACGTTTTTGTTGGAGGTTTTCTGGGAGACCAGTAGAACTTTCCGTGACTCCTCCAATGACTCACTTGCATAACAATGAAAAAAAAATTTTTCCATGATAAAAAAAAATTTTGAGAAAATAAAAATTTAAAAAACTATATTAAATTTTTTAACTGAAACTCGCTGTCTTAGTTAACTATAGTTTTCCCAGAATTACGTAAGATATTTGAACATTGGAACCCACACACATGCATGACCAGACAGTTAGGTAGGTCATATCATTACCTACTTACATAAAGTGTGTGACAAAGCTACAAAAATATGAGGTGGTTTCTTTTTTTAATTGGTGAAGCACCGTTTTGCAGATAAGTAAATGAAGCTGGTAGAATTATTATAGTTCCTGAGATATCTGTGACTTTTGTTGTTTCTAATCAGCTTATCCTCCATTGGGCAAGCCAACGCCTTAACAGCATCCACTATAACCAAGCATTTCTGCTTAAATTTCTATTATCCATATAAACTTTGGCAGTGGCAGCGAACAGGCCCTTCCTGATGAAATTTATACTTTAAGCAGATTTCTCAGAATGGCAAGCCTATCTCAGATGCCTGGACAGATTAAGAATGTTAACAATTAACACCATGAAGCCAAAGTCTGAAACATTCTAGAGTGGGTGGAGGTGGGATCACATCAAGTGATATACACATACACATATAAGGCCAGCAGCCTGGACTTGCATGTGCTCTATTCATAGAAACATTGTATATTATACACTACATTTAATTCAATGAATCATAAACACATTCAATGATTTGCCTTGCAAAATAGGCAGCATTAATTTCTTCCATTTTTAGTCCTTTCTTGGTTGAGTGTTTCACTCGTGTCATAGCCAACAATGTCTTAATGAGTGTTTACCTCTTGATAATCAATTCAAATTATTTGTCAACTTGCTTTAATTCACTAAAAAACATTGTATATTATACACTACATTTAATTTAATGAATTGTAAACACATTCAATGATTTGCCTTCAAAATAGGCAGCATCAATTTCTCCCATTTTTAGTCCTCTCTTGGTCGCATGTTTTACTTCTTAAGGCATTTGTGTCATAGTCAACAATGTCTTACTGACACTTTACCTCATGATATTCAATTCAATCTATTTGTCAACTTGCTTTAATTCACTAAACTAACTTGATAGAGAATACCCAATTATAATGGATGATGGCAATACCAACAGCGGAAGACATACATGCTTCAGCTGCAGCAACACTGTCAAGTAGTTCAACCCACACGTACATACGGAAGCTAAGAGCAATTGAAGTCAAATATTACTTTTCCCTATTCAGTCCCCAGCAATTTTCATATAGTGATTGGCAAGAAGAATTTCTGAAGCAGAGAGAGACCAAAAAAGACAGAGAGAGAGAGAGAGAGATGTAAGAATGTGGAAAGGGCATGTGCATCCAAACAGAACAAGAGAGAACCAGAAAATGAGAACACGATTAGGAGAAAGAAATGGTGAAAAAGGAAAAAAGAGCTTAGTGCTGTAGCAAAAGAAAGTTGATTCAGAGAGGGAGGCAAACAGGAGATTAACCGTTTTTACCCCATCCACCCCTTCCCTCTCCACCCCACCCCCCAACACATTACATGTTTGAAGGAGTGTCTGGAGCCTGAAGAGATGTGAAGGTGAAGTGTGCAATGAGGGTGTTGGCAGATGACAAAGGATTGGGGTGAAGATGGTGCAGAATGACTGATTTACCAGAGTTATGACATATATGCCATACTTTTTTGATTAGATCCATGAGTGATCTAATCATTTCTAAAGCATCAGTCTGTGGTTACTATTTGACGACATCCTACTTATTTTAATATTGGGCAGCTAAAATTTAGCAAATTTAGACATTTTCCTAACCACATCAAGACCTTTCATCTACACAACAATGCAATAAGTGGACAGCTATGAATACATTTTGCCTAAAAAATTTTGCTGTCATATCAATTTCCCCCCATTTTTATACACATAATTTCAATAGAATTTGATATTTTAACACCAGAGGCAAGCAACTCCAGCTATGGCAGAGATAAAATAATTATATTAGATACATCATATATATTGTAGTACGTGGATTGGAAACAGCAATAAAAAGCTTATGGAGTGAAGTCACATCCTGTTTTTATCTGTGTTACAGCTCAAAAATGGAAAAGAACCTTAGTTATCAATTGATCCACTGGTTATTAAGTTAATATAGGATCCACTCCAATTCATATCACATTTTTGTACATATCCAGTGAAAATTTCATGGAAGCTCTTGAAGCCACATTTCTGGCATTTGCATCTTGGGTGGTTTGTGCTCCTAAACTTTGTGCAGTTTGTTTTTTTTGTGTTCAAAGATTTGGATACTATGTTTATTCATTGTGGCTACAATTGTCTTAGTTTAATGCATTTCCAGTAAAAAAAATTTAAAAAAAAAGAAGAAATGCTTGCTTCTTTTTTCTTTTTATTCTGTAGCCACACCCCAATAGGGTCAAAATAATCCGATTTTTTTTTGGTGGGATTTTTCTTCTCAGAGTAAACTTGCTGTTCAGTAATAGGAAGTTTTGATCCCTTGATATGTCTAAATAATTGTTGAAGAGTATTTATTACTTTGACACACACCAGAATCTCACTCACCCAACAGTGCCAAGTGAAGGCATTTATCTGGCTGGACTACAAATTTAGCCACTTTGGTCACTGCACATCTAAGTATACGGATAATATTCTGATAATATCCGGTATAGCTTAACGCAGATGTTTCCCATAGTCCTTACCATTTCCCAATCCATATATTACAATATCTACGGTTACATTTTAACAAAGAAGTTAATTGATCTGTGGTGAGTGGTCTATCCGTAATGGTAACCTCATGATGCCACACGCAGCACACATTCAGAGGTTAGCCATTAAAAGCATACCAGCCTACATCTCCACACATCAGTTTATCAATATTCTTCTTGGCCACTAGTCATTTTCTTTCCTCATCAAGGGCTAGCCATTGACAAGACCTGAGGCCTCTTATGCCCAACTCAGGCAAGGACTAATGGACCTGCTTGACCAGAGTGACCATTACATCATGTTCAATGATACATACATCCACAAAATATTAATAGACCTGTAGGAAGAAGTCCAACTATAAGCATTTGCCTACCTACTTTATTTTTTAACAATTAGAACTTTCATGGAACAGATAAAGTAAAAATAGGCATAATTTGATAAAGTGAGTGTAGTTATTCATAGGACTTTTCAATGCCGCCTACTTCAAAAATACTTCCTGAAGCACTGACTAAATATTAAATGCAGATATGAAGGACATACATAAACACAGACTGTTACAGTGCTAATGCTGATGTTTATGTTGATCCTGATGTTGACGCCACAGGGAATCCACCATCAATGTTAGCCAACTGCATGAGAAATTGACAGTTACTGCTCCGTCTTCTGCCCCTGATGCTTTGTCTATACAGCTTGTGTGTGTCCCTGGGTAAGTTGGCTCTGATGGTCATGGAATGCGAACTTCCTACATTTCACTAAGCCCGTAGAAAACAATGTTAACATGTTTTTAGAAAACACAGCACTCCTTAATTCACTTCCTGTCTCAATAGGGAGTTTCAATACTTTGCCCCAGAACAAACAAATTTAACGTTTTCCGTCAATGGTGTCTAATGACCTAGCCCTGATCAATGTGTTTACATTTGAGGAAACAATCAACACCTAGCAACCCTAAAAGGAAGAGCTCCAGCCTTTGATTGGATGCATCACACAGAGTCCATATTGAGAAAGCATAAAAAATCATTCTACACAATCCTTATCCACTCATGGAAGAACAGGAAAGGAATGCAGTGAAAACATTATTTGAGAATTACATGGAATAGGAAACTTGAGCTGTTTGTTTGTAGGACAAAACTTGTTTTATACTTATGATGAGCTGAATTTGGACAAAAATCCCTAACGCCATATTGGCAGACCTCACATGTGGTGATGGTGCAGGAAAACACAGCTTCTATGTGATTTATTGTCACTAACCGTCAGCTGAGATGTTTACAAAACAAAGTTTGTTGTCTGATGATATTGGATCAGGTATCCATTCATTGTTGTGTAAATAAGGACCTGATATTTTACGGTTTCCTCTTATACTGGAATCACCATATCAGCCATAAAATTAGCAAAACTAAACTTGTGGCCATCTTACTCTAGTATTCTGCCTGTAAGTGGGCTATGACGCTCCACACTCTCTATACCAGTATAATAACCAAGGTTTGATTTAATGAGGGGGGGGGGGGGGGGGGAGCAAATTAGGTTCAAATAGTTTGCATATTTCAGTGGTTCAAATTACAGAACAGAACACAGCAATGCAATAATGATGAGTTTAACAAAACCTAGAAAGCGATTCTTCCAACCTTTTGTATCATAAAACAAAAATTTCTTCAAAGTCAAAATCAGTCAGTGTGTCTGGAGATTCAATCGCTATTTTCATCAGGTGTGAAAGACAAGCATTATTTAATAATTCTATCGACTTTATCTGTCAGAAGCTTCTTCCAACAAAGAGGCAGTTGCAACTGGAATGGACAGGCTGATGGCAGAAATTTTAAATACATTCAGAAACATATTTTCAGCATTTCATATGAAGCTAATCCCCCACAACTGTATCTTTGTGCTGTTTTTAGGTTGTTTGGCCGAATGTGTGAATAGTTTTTTTTTAGAACACACTGCCCAAATTTTGGGCAATGACAAGCCACAATTTGGGAAGTTGAAATATTATTCCTTCTAACTGCAGTTAATTTTTTTAAAGTATAATCATCTATCTTCCTACAAAATGGGCCTATTGAGACAAAACATTTAATTTAAAAACACACAGAATAAGCAACCTTTGATAATCTACCTAACTTTACTAGCTAGAATAAATACCTGTGCTATACTACGCACAGAATCACGTTTTGCGGGGTTTTAGATTCTGGGATCTGAATTTTTGAAGAAAAAATTTTTTTTTATAAAAAAAACAACCTCACTGTAGGATGTGTCACCCTGAAGAGTAGGTTTTATATGTCAGGGTCCTTTGGTGATAAAGTGGATACACACAAACATGCATACACATATACAAACTGTCTTTAGCCTGACACGCACAGAGGAAGAGATGTGGCCAGGAGGGACCCACCCCATGTTACTCTCACAGTCATGCCGTGCATGCACACTAAAGTTTTAGGGCTGTAGCTCCAAGGATTTGCTTGGCCAAAGTACCGTTTTTGGCCAGACACAAACACAGGAAGGGGTGTAGCCTTATAGACATTCTTAAAACATTCCCATGGTGACATTGATTCAAATATATATGGGTTCATGGATATAACTACCTAGTTCCAAGAGTTATTTTGAAGTACCATTTTTGGCATTTTTAGCCTTACAAACCAAGAGAAAAAGTGTGGCCAGGTGGGGCCACCCCATTTTACTCTCATAGTCTAGTTGTGTATGCATATTTAATTTTAGGCATGTAGCTGCATGTGCTTTTCTGTCCAAGTACCATTTTTGGCTTCATTTAAACACAGGTAGGGGTGTGGCCATATTGATATACTCAAAACATTCCCCTGGTAATACTTATTCCAAATATAGGGTTTGTGGATCAAACTCCACCCATTCAAGCGTTGATCACGGATACGTAAACAAACAGATGGACTATTTGATCTTTATAGGATGGAGGAAAGAGGAGAAAGTTGTGATATTACAAACTTCCACTTTCATACAGCTGTTAAAGACTCTCAGAGCCATAACTTATGTCACTCTCTCTCTCCCCCTCCCTAAAAAAAAAATCGCTAATTTTTAACTTCCCTTCCCCCCCCCACCCTGTGCAAATTTTCTAAAGGAAAGCCTGATAATTTACACGTTTTTACCATTTACTCAAAACAAATTTTAAGGTAACCTATTTGAACCTAAATGGGCAGCAAGTACAACCAAGGACAGACACAAATGAAAAACAGAGAGAGGGAGAGAGGAAGGTGTTATATATTATGGAGTTGTGCACCTGATTGAAATTCTGTAGACACAGTGCTTGTGAGTAGCATAAGACTTCCATCTGACATCAGAACTAGCAATTTCATTCCTGCGTAATAAATTAATACATTAAAAACGTGCTTACTTTTAACTGATACCGTAAAGGGAAAGGAAAAAAGAAGAAAAAAAATTCTTCATGTATTATAGATATCATGTGTACATTACTAGAAATATTACTTTGCTTCAAGGTTATCATTCACCAGTGCAAGGTTCCCCAGTAAAAGGTTCACCAGTAAAGAGTTCACCAGTAAAGGGCTCACTAGTACAGAAGCCACAACTGTATGATCCCATCGGAGGCCAAACCATCATGAGACCTACCTGGACAAAACTGAAGATCTGAAAACACTCTTCTTTTTCCTTCATCACTGTCTACCAGCATCTGACGAACAAAGGAAGAAACGAAGGGGGGAAATAATGAACCCAAAATGAATATTACAATAAAATATTTCTCTACAAAAGTTAATTACATCACCACTACTAACAATCAACTTGAACAAACACTTGAACACAAATTTGTGCTATCATAGGAACATCTAATGCTGCCACTTGCTGGGAACTTTCCAGACTAGTGTTCGGTGTCTGTTTTAGACCTATACCTGAGAAAATAAGATGGACCTCGAGGTTGAATTGATAAAGAAGAGATGTCCAGATCTGCATCAAACCATAAGATACATGCATAGCTGAGGAGCAAAAGGAAATAGTATGGGTGAACACTGGATTGATATTGGAGGGGGGGGGGGGGGGGGGGGGAATAGTACATTATCATATTGCTTCCATCTATTTGCCTCTAAATTTAAATCATTTTTTGATAGGGTTAACTCAATAGTAAGATCTTTATTAATACCGGTGAAAATGTTTGGCCATCATTTAAGACACAATAAAATTAACATCCACATAGATAACATAAAGCTGTTGCTACAACCCAATATTTTTATGGCTACCAAATGAGTGAAATGTCCATCCAAAAGAAATATTGATATTTGACTAAACCCCAAGTGTACTTACAGAGACCATGAGATGATTCATATGGGAATGACAAATCATACATGTACCTAGTGCCAGCGACAAGTAGCCAAGTGTGGTCCACACTCCAAGCTGCAACATTCACCTCATCATCTAAACACACACAAGACAACAAAAATTTTAAAAAACCACCACCCCCCCCCCCCCCCCCCGCAACATTGCAATGAAATAGGATTCTTCTCTCCCTGCAAAATAACATACTGTCCATACTTTTGAAACAGTATTTTTCATTTGGCCAGATTTAATTAAGTTAATAAAAGTAAATTTGACACCCTTAATTACATGATATCTATTTTGATCAGTAAACATACCAGAACAATCGTGACATCAAATATCTGATCATGAGTTACAAATACATTCTACTTCATTTCAGACACTCCAGAATTACATATCTCAATGGTGTATCTGGTTACCTGTTTTACTTAAATTAATACTTCATAGGAACCATTGTTTGCACTCCTCAACCAACTAGTTCCTATTAAATGAACAATTTATAGGAAGTATTTTATTTTGTGCTAACCAGTCTGTAATATATTTAGACAACTATAATTGGTCCACTTGGCAGCCATAAAGTCCAACCTCCCTACAGAGTTATCTAAACTGTGGTACAACAAATAACCAACTGCACTTATACCAACTGCAGGGTCCATTGCAACATCTAGAGCTCTTTCTTCTTCACAATAGCAGTCATAATCAAGTTCTTGCAACATTTTAATTTTGCTTGCTTATCAGGTTACCAAAGTAACAGAAACATTCAACTTTTAAAAATTGGAAGTATTATGCATGCACGTGTATATGTAATTAGGTGATTGATCCTCATATAACTTGATATCTATCAAGAAACCCATCCCACCCAATGGGCAGATGGGTGGGTTTTTTGGTAAGCAAACACTTGGAATGGTGGGGGGGGAACACCCACAAGTTTTACAACTAAGTGGTTAAAACTAAGTGCTTTTAATGTAAGGAAACCCTGTGGTTACAATTAAGTACTTTTTACTGTATAGAACCCAAAATATGTAAATTTTACAACTTTAGCCTCTCCTAAAGTGTTCTAAACAATTATTTTCCTGTTGTAAAACACTGGTTTATAAGTATTATAGTAACTATTTGCCACAGGTCTTAGTGCCCACCGCTCTTGCTGTTTGCTTAATGTATTAACTATATAAGGTGATTTTTTTGCGAATGAAAGTAAAAGAAAACAAGAGAGGGGGAATGGGGGGGGGGGGGGGGGGGGGGTAAGAAAGCCCAGTCCAGGGAGATACTTGTCTTAATTGGTTGGCCATGATTTCTTAGGATTTTTTTGTATATGAAAACATTTCAATTCCTTTTTTTCTTTTCTCACAAAGTTTCAGGATGAAACTTAATCTATGCACTTCCAGTGCTACCCCAAATAAACTGTAAAAATTTTCGTATCTTGTGATAGTAGGAGCTAGGAGGCTTTTGCAAGGGCAGCTACTTATGATAGCATGTAGTTAGCAAACATGGAGCCTGCATCAAACTACACAGTAGGCTTTGTTATCAGCAAGGTCCAATGTCTGTAACTTAAACACATGTACTCCACCCCCTCCATACTCTTTCTTAGAATTTCCAGAATGTGTTATCAAGCATATTTTTTTTTTGATTCTCAGACAGCTTTGCACTATCAGCTGAATGTATATATTCTTTGAATACCTCCCGAAATATTTACAGAGACATTCAAGTGACAGTGAGATGCTTGAAAGTGTAAGTCCCCAATGCAGCATGCTGCAGGTGTTGCTTCACTTTCCAATGCTGTTTTGTATGTGGCAATTGACATGAAAAACTGAAAGGACTCTAGATTTTGGATCAGAACAGTGGCAATAAATAGCAAATATAAATGGTTATGTTCCTCAAATCAACTTCTATCTGATATATCTGATATATTATCTATCATACCTAGTTGTATGATTATAATAATAATAAGTTTTTCCATCAGCCTTTAGTCTCCTGTGGTAACCAACATGTGCAGTTAGTGTAATGTATTGTGGAGGGAATATTGTGAGGCTCTGCCCACTTCAGTAAAGTGAGCACTGGAAGTGTTTCAAGTTGGTCCCTTAGCCCAAATATTAATCTTCTACTGGAATAATATATACTGAAATTATATACATTTTAACTCCTATGGTAAGAATTACAGTAGTTTCATTGGACAACGAAATTTTACACTACATTATCAGTGTAGGACATTCAATTTAATTTTAACTGCTTGATCTATAAGCATTCTGTGCTTCTGTCATGAAGGAGACTTAATAATGATTTTAGAGGGGGTGGGCCTCCCTGACACTCACCCAACTTCTTCTTGGATATGGAGAGTGGAATTAGTTTTTAACTTCATGAAGAAAAGGAAGTAACTGTTATTATGGACCTCAATTGCTGCTCTCTTAACATATAGCTATCATTCCAAGTTGTTCAGTGTAGCCTGATAGTGATTGAATACACAATAATGGAATATTAGCCTATCAATACAGAATGAGATAGAGATAAAAAGCAGTTAAACATTAGATAGTTTGTTGGTGGATAACCAACTGCAGAGGGACTGCTCATAGTCCTAAGGGTATTGCTTATTTTATATATCCAACCCACTCCACTTCTTGCAGCCCAAATTGGCTAAAACCACATTGATTAATAAGTTCATTAAGTTAAAAGTTTAGCCATGTCCACCACTGTTTTTAGCTCTCCACCTGTGTTTCCTGAAAAATTTTTTTTTGCCCCTTTCATATAATTTCCCTTGCCACCCCATAATTTCAATTGCTGCAGCTCTTCTTCACTGTCTTAGACTCTACTGCTGCTCTCTCAGTCTCCAATATTAAAAAATAAAAAATCACTTTGTAAACTATTTTAGTAGTGTAGATAAAGGTCTGTCTAAGGAGACAATCTATCTTTTGTCAAAATCGCTCAAATTAAGGACATGGTAAGGGTCTCCACAAAAAACCAACTTTCTCTGGGATAGCGGAGCCCTTGCTGCTGCTCAGTTCTCCCTCTCCAGATATCTTTGTTCTGAATATAATCTTCCTAAACTTTTTTGTGAAGTTAGGCTGCACACAAGAACAGTAGCTGACACCTAAAAGTTGTTTTTTTTAAATTTTTTTATTTTATTATATATCTCTAAACATGACAGACTGACGGACAAGCATATTAATATATAAAGTAATAATAATGTGTGCAGGGTGTATTTTTTTGTTTGTTGTTTTTTTAAAGTTTACAATAAATTCCATTACTACATTACCAGTTATAGGGTTTATAATCAAAAGACAGAAGCTTCGTTCTTTGAAAGATAATCCAATAAGTTACACTAATAAAAGTATTCCATTGCCAAAATATAACATTCTCTACAAAAAATAATAACAAAATTAATTAAATAAACATTCATATTAGCAAAGATAACCAGTAGTGCTCAGGATTATTGTCTTCAATTTACAGAGACAAATGAACATGACTCAGTGAGTATAGCGTGCGAATTAGAGCACCATAACGTTACATTATAGCCTGTTTGAATAGTAAGATTTGAGAGCTATCGTGGTTTATTCCATTGCTTGCAGGTTGATAATATCAGTAGTTTTTAAAATTTAATAATAAATTTTAAAAACAACCTAGAATAGGCCATAGGCAAAACCATGTATATACAATCCCTGATACACCCAAAAGAAACTTCTGGGAGTCAAGTTTCTTAATCACAGGTATTGTTAGAGAACACAAAATAAATTAAGAGATCATTTGTTTAACTCACAACAAATTTGGTCACCTAACTAGAAGCAAAAGTAAAATAAGTTCATTTAGGCATATTTAGGGTTCCTGCCCCTCACTCAAAATTATATAGCCCGGCTAGCAGGTTTTCTACATCAAGAGCTGTTCCTGGTCATTCCTAATCTAACATACAAAAATTCATCGCATTTAACTGTATATGGTTATACACACATACATACAAACACACTGTGACATATAGAAGATATGCCACATAATCATATTAAGTTCAGCAGTTACTAGCAGACATATCCAGCGTCGCCCAGGATATAATAACATGCCCACAGGAAGAGGCATGGCCAAGTGTGACTCTATCATGTCCAAGGGTTGGGCCAAGTACTATTTCTGGCATTTTTAGCCTCACACACCCAGAGGACTAGGTGTGGTCAGGTGGCACCGAGCCTATATTGCTCCCAGAGTCATAATGTGTGTGCATGCCAAGTTTTAGGTATCTAGTTCAAAGCTTTGTCCAAAGTATCATTTTGGTTATTTATTGTTTGTTGTTGTTCTTTGTGCCTCACACTCCCACAGAAAGTTGTGTAGCCAGGTTGCCTTTGGATTCTCATAATTAAGACAATGGGATATAATGATGTCCCATTCACATAAAGGCTGGAATAAAAATTAAGTCAACTCCAGTGCCAGTGTTGAGCTTAATTGAGAGTTATACTGTGAATTGAACTTTATTTGGAAGGTCATAAGTGAATAAAGTATGCCTCAAATATTGGACCTCACATTAATAATGCATATTTGATCTTAGAGAAATATAATTAAGTAATTAGTTTAAAGGGTAATCAGTTTGTCTTAACCACTTGGAATACATAATTTCAATCAACAGCTGATGATGGTATGTACTCCAAGAGCAAACATGAAATACTTAATTTTTTTCTCAAAGTGAGCTTAACCAATACATTCATACCAACAAAGTTGTTTTTAGCATATCGTTAGTTGCATGTACATGTAATTAGTCAGCAAAGGTTCATGATATAATAAAAAAAAAAGTTGTTTATAAACTACCTAACTCATATTTCATAACATCTGAACATTTCCCAGCATGCCTTGGAAACATTCTCACTCTCGAACTCAACTATAATTATAAAAAATTTTTTAAATTTTAATTATTATTATTTTTTTTAAATTATGTCCTCTGAGTCAGCTATCAAACCAAGTATTAACGAAAAATGTGGGGTAACTACAGTTAACACTAACAGATCAGTATTGCAAGTTAAACCAATCACCAAATGTCTATCTTCCTGGATGTGTGGCGTTTATCAGATGTCAAAATAGGGTGAAGGTATTCATGTAACAGAAACACCACACCTGTTAAACATGGATAGTTCACATAAAGCAGTTGTTTAATAAAATCAACAGGATTTGAAGTTGTCTACAATAAACCCTTAGATAGCAATTTCATATTAAAATGTCTAACAGCATTCTATGGTTGCCACTCCCCTTGTCTATGAGGTACTGTTTCACGGTTTCTAGTGTGTAAAATCTGAAAGTGACCAAGAAGTGTCATGGTCATGCATAATTCATAGATACACTACACTGATGACACAAAATGACACAGATATCTTATGGATGTCCAAACTTGGACAGCTGATAGGTGGAAATAGTGGTAATATATTCACACTCCATGAGAAGGCGGGTACAATTACATACATGTGTGGCAGTGCCCATAAAACGATGGATGTGGATCCATAAGAGCACTCTACTTCCTTGCTTGGGGTGCTTCACTCGGGCCACACATAACTTGGTCAAAAACATTGCCATCTCACTCTTCACAGCAAAAAAAATTGTATTGTTCACTTTTTTGAACACCTTGTAAGTTATTTTGGCTATTCATTCCTGAAAATCACACAAACTGCAAAGTTATTTACCCCTGTAATTCAGCCTGCCCTTATTCACCTGCAAATTTTTGCCAGTGTATTTTGTCAGCATCTGCAGTCCATCTGCAACTGTAATAATAAAACTACATTTGTTATAATTATGATCAACATTGTCAAATGTTGTGTTTGATTGTTGCCACGTTCGATTTTAATCTACATGCAAACAACACTCATGGACCAATCATTCCACCCAGACACTGAGAGAGTGCTAACAGAGAGTTCCTAAGAGGTGCCTCAGCCTTAGGAGTACCTCAGCATCAAGAAGTGTCCAGCTCTAAGTGGACCACTAACCTGGTAAACTTTTGATCAAAATGCTGAACACATATAGTGAGTGGAATCAATTTGGAACCAAAAACATGTGATACCCTCCAAAAATCACATTAGTAAGAATTGCGAATAACCTTCGACCCCCAAAGTGAGCCTAACCTCCCAACCCCACATACACAAAAGAACTCACTTTGACAGTACTAAAAAAGAATTATAAAAGATAATTTGATGATAATGCATATGATTTTCTCCTACTCAGTTCCATGTCCATTTTGAAAGGGAAAAAGAAAAACAACAACTAACTCAATCATAAATAATGAGCAAATTTAGGTTGTCAGGTGGGATAACTGGACAAGCATGCGGAATACAGCCAGACAGTCACACATAATGTGAAATCAATTTCAAGTCTAGAATCACACAACAAATTCAAACACAACTTAAGCTTAAGGATATTCATCAACTTTAATGTACTCAGAGATGGTATAAAAGTTGAGAGATTAAAATATATTGTCCACCATTCTGAGATAACATACACATGATTTTGTTTTTAATGAACGATATCAGCAAACTGAATAATTGCTAAAGCAAAAATTGTGTGGTTTAGGACAGTCCACTACTAAGGTTATCAACACTGTAAGACAATAGTCTCAGTCCCAGACCCCTATATTCAGAGCACTGAATGTATTGAATCACCAGCACACAAATAAAGTGGGTTTGGTGACTTGCCTGTGTATTCCGTGTTCCTTAGGCATCCGTGGAACACAACCATAAAAGCCACATCCACTCATTTAGTTAATCAGAACTACATATTCATGAGGTCTTATGTTTTGTGCTTAAATATATAGCACCAGGTACTGGGAATGGTGCCAGAAACAGTCAGTCACTTCAAAAAAAAAATTACAACCTTGGCGGTAGGTATGGTTGTTTTAAAACCTCATTATAAAATTATTTTGGTCCATAATTAGCTGCGCCGACATTCTGGCGGTGGGACACGGAATACACAGGCAAGTTACCAGACCCGCTTTATTTGTGTGCTGGTGATACAATACATCCAGTGCTGCGAATAAAGGGGAGGGGTCTGGGGCAGAGACTAGGAAGACACCACGAGCACTTAGACAACTGCCCTTGGAATCAAAATAGTGAATGTGCTTCAGTTTTTCAAGCCCAAAGAATTTATTCTATTAGCAGGTACACCATGTTTAATAAATGCTTGCATGCAGTAGCTATTAGTTACCCCAAGAAAAGAAATTCAAGTTCTACTATCTTCTTACATAGCTATATAGAAATAATATCGCTTTTTATACATTCCACAGATTACATTCTGTTAATCGGTGAAGTAAGGCACTGTAACAGTAATCCATTTTCTTATCATTTCATTTCTTCACAGAAGTAACACTATCAACCAACTACTCATTGGCATTACTATGCAATAATCATTGCCACTTAATCAATCTCCGATAAAATAATCAGTAAAATAATATGGCGTTCATGCTGAAGCCAAGCAAAGAATACATGCAGTTGTGGTTTTCTTAAACAGATAGAACACATGCGCATATTGGAGGCATGCTAATTGACAAGAGGGTAAGGTGTAGCTACAAGCATAACTGCTTCAATTTAATATTGATTTCAGAGAGAATAGCACATTATGTATTTATACAGTTCCTGAAAACTGATTTATTATCATTTGAGCTTTGTTATGTTTAATGGCATATATTAATTAGTTGGTTCTGTTGCTAAGTAACAAGTTTAAAGATATCTCCACTCAAAGAGCAAAAAAGACGTTAATAACACTTCTCATTATTTCTAAAGGTCCCACTCCATCCTCATAGAGATTTTATACCTCCTTAATGGTACTGCTTGGAGAGTAATACCACTTCAGTGACTGCAAGCTTAGCCATTACAAATGGAGGTAATTGCCAAGCAAGATTCAAGGTTAGTATGTCTTACCAAGTTTTATTTCAGGAGGGTTTACTTCAGAATTAGAGGAAGGCAAGAAAACATGAACTGAACTTCCTCTTCTCACGCACAACCTTCCATCTCTACCTACACCACAGGGTTCAAGTGTCTTCACACCGAACAAGAAAAGAACAAAAACAAAAATGTAAAGAAAAAAATTTTAAATCGATACAGGGATACAGGGAAGACCAGCAGAATGGCAGGAGAAAACTAATATATGTGTATAATAGATTTATAAGTGTATAATAGCTGTTTAATAGAACCTGCTCATCGTGGCGGACAGGAATCGTCCAAGGCACAGCACTATCCAAATACATTCAGGAAGACGAGGTAAAGTAGTACGGTTTAAAGTTGGTGCCAAATAAAGTTCAAAGTTCACATGGAAGTTTAGTTCATGCGTACTGCACAGGGCACCCCCGCCCACGCGTGAGAAATTAAAATAACTTCAACTTTTCCTTGTTGTTGAGCAGCCCTAGAAGTACGAGGCAAGAATATATAAGGAGAACGTTGGTAATGTCTAAACTAAAAAGAGAGTGTTATCTGTCTACAAGAATCATCATGACTTCTCTGAAAGAGATAATTGCAGTGCTCATTATTACTAGCGGCAACCTATGCTTGGGAGCCCTGAAGTGTGAAACGTGGGAAGCCACGGATTACAGGGATTGCATATGTGGATTTGAAGTACTTGACTCAGAAGTTCAGTGCCAAGATGATCACACTTACTATCCACCATTGTCAAGACAAGAATACCTATACTGTGGTCTTCAATGTGAAAATGGTGGAGATTTGCAGCTTACAGGTGTTACAGATGGAGGTTTGCAGGGGTTTCAGTGTCATTGCAAGCCTGGCTTTGGTGGTCCATGCTGTGAACAAGGTTAATAATTGTGCATTCGTATTAAATCTGTTGTTTAATATGCCATTATATTTATCACCCTTGAATTTTAAAACTACCAGTATTTACATTTCAACATTTTCCCCCATAGAAACAATGTACTGTGGAGGACTGCTGAGAAATTATGATGGAGTAATAACATCACCTGGATTTCCTAATGAGCCCTATCCTGATAACACTGAATGTGTTTGGAGAATCACTACGGACCCTGGGAAAAGAATTGCTGTTGGAGTGGTGGCTAATTTGTTTGATGTAGAGAAAGGAACATCCTTGAACTCTTGTGATAATGATTGGGTGTCTGTGCATGATGGAATCAACACCAGTGCTAACCAAATTGGTCCCTTCTGTGGAAACACAAGTAGATCATTTCAAACTATTCATAGCACAGGCAGACACCTCTACATAAAATTCCATTCCAATAATTCAACACACGAAGGGACTGGTCAATTTCTGCTGGAGTACACGACATACAGAGAAGGTATTAGTGTAATGTTTTGTGTACTTTACTTATAAGATAGTTAGAACACTGCTATAATTTGTAATCCCTACAGTTAAACATTATTGATCCAAAAAATTACCAGCTTTTAACCAATCATACAGGTTACAGATGTGGACCAAGGACAGATTACACTCTTCCAACTGCCATCATTACATCACCACAATATCCCATCAGCTTCAAGCCACAAGAAAGATGTGACTACAGAATTCATGTGAAGGAAAATTATAGTCTACATCTCTCCACTTTATACATGAACTTGCAGTCTTCTGCGAACTGTTCAGATGGAGACTTCATAGAAGTCCTCAAAATGAATGCCACAAACATATATGAGACAGTCACAAGGCTTTGTGGAATAGAGAATTATGCTCCATTAACAATAACAAATACAACTCAAGTACTACTTAAGTTTTCATCAGGTTATAATTCAGATGGAGGATTCAAGATTCGATATGAACAAATTCCATCCATTGGCTACCACTTTGGGAGGTAGAACTTCAATGTAGTATAATAGCTATTTAATACATCTCTGTGATAATCATATTTCCGGCATCATCTGAACAGTACTGATTTATCTTTTAGTTTTATTCATGTCTCATTTTAATGTTAATTTCTGAATTTAATACTGAAATCCTTATTTGGTTTATCACTATTTTGAATTTGCAAAACACTTTACATATTATATATATATTTATATATATATATATTTATTTATTTATATATATATATATATATATTACACACACACACGCACACATGCACACACACACGTTCGTTTCTGCAGCCAAATATTGTTTACAACCACCAAGTCAGGTTTTGATGTTATAACATGAGAGTAGGAAGTGGGAGGGAGGGGGGGGGGGGGGGGGCAGCACTGGCCCCACTATATTTGAACAAAAAGGGCCAGTCCCAAACCCCCCCCCCCCCCCCCCCCATATGTTTCTATAAATTTTGTTTGTCTGTCTGTGTGATTGTATTTTCTGAACTTATTTCAGAGATTCAGTCGGATTGTTGAATCAATCAGAATTTCTGTATTTCATTCCTGTCTACTCATCTTTTTTATTCTATTTTAACACCATCTCAGTGGTTAATAGATACCTTTTCTTCAATATTCAATAAAGACGGTTTCTTTCAAATTTACTTTTCTTCCCCCCTCCCCCCCCAATTGTTCCTTCCTCTAATTTTTCTTCCCCCCCCCCCCTCATTTCCACCCCTTAATTTTGTCATTCCCACTTTTTTTTCTGTGACAAGGGAATTACAAACTTAACCTAATTATTCAGAATAGAGGAAGTACCTGTCCTGTGATAGATAACAGACATCTTACTCTAATCGAAGATTTTAAAAATTATTTTTCTTTAATATCTGTTCCCAGGTGCTTCATTGGGACTATAAAAGAGAAAAGAAAAAAGGGGTTTGGGCACAGTTTTCCCCAGATATGTGACCCTGAAGTGTTCAAAAAGAAGAAAAGGAAAGGATAGATGGAATCTGAACTCACTTAGAGTGTGTTTACATGATTATGGTTAGTAGTGCTTTTGATGCAGCTAGGTGGTTACCCAAGCATGAAATAGAGACCCCCTAAGGAAAGTTTAAAAGAACAACAAATTGTCCCAAGCTCTAGGGACAGCATTTTACTCAAATCTTCACTAAACCTCTTGAGAATTATAGTAAAATAATGACCAATCCCTAATCAGATTCAACATTTGTAGCTATCATATTTTGTGAGCTGCTGCTATTGATATGTACAGCTCTAGTATAGAAACTAGTACAGCAGACAAAACTTATGTTGTTCTTTCAAATATCTAACCAGTTATTTCCAAGGGACAAGACAACACCTTGGAAGGAGGAGGGAAGGTCTGAAGTTTGTATGTAAAACACCCAATTCCTTCTGGGAAGTGATGATTATATAGCACACAATACTGGTATTGCCTGAGTCAATGTCAACATGAAACATGGTTAAGCCACTCAAAACACCATTTCTAGACAGCATGGCTTCATTCAAATAACAGCAGCTCTTAAGTAGGCATGTAACCAACATTCCCTGTTGATTTTTGAGAAAGGGTAGAAAAATTTGGAAGTGTTGTGTAATGCTGAAAGGTATGTTGCCAAAATTCGGTGGATAGCATAATTTGCCCTTTTCTTGTTGCTATTTTTTATTTTTTATTTTAGAAAGGCCATAATGTTTTTAAAGGATGGTGTAATATTGTGAGGTAGAATGCCGACAATCACATAAGACAAATTTGGCCTGAAACCCAATAGAAAAATTTGAATGGAATAGCCACAGGAAATTTTGAATTAAAAGCCAAAGGGAAAAATCAACCTCATCCCCATCGAATCATTTGACCTTTAAAAAGTCCATACAGAAATCGGTTGAAATCTCCTTATATCACCTCAAATCTCCTGGACACATTGAGCTCCATTTCGGGGTCATAGGGCTCTAAAATGCCCTATATATATATATATATTAACTGACACACTTCAGTTTTTGTCATACCAGGGTTTTAACTTGGATATTTTTTGGATGAGGGGAATACTGACACATATTGTCAAAATCAGCTAAATGTTGTTGGTGTTAGCTAAATTTGGGAAGCAGTACCAAATAATGGCATTTTGGTGAGTTTGAGACTTTCATACTTATATAACTTTTCAGTATACTTTTAAATGTTAAAAGAAGCCTTGATCCACATTTAGTGCACATGATTTTCCTTTGAAATTTCAGCCCACTACACACAAACAAAACATTCCTTGCACCAGGCAGGCTGTTCATCATACCCAACTTTTTATACTCTGGTCTATAAAACTTTTGTTCATTGTTGTAGTAGAAGTATATTCACTTAGTAGACCTGTGATTTTAAACCATTAGGTTGTTGTTTTTTTTTGCAGACTTTTTTTTGGTTGTATTATTGAAAGGCTCAAACTAATGATACATTTTTAGAATTTTTTTTTTCAGGGGAGGGGGGGGTTCGAAAAAAAATTGATTTTCTTTTTCACACCAGGAGTGGGGATGGTGGCACCCACATTTTTCCAGGTGTAAACCCTACAACCTTGAAATTTTCATTCCTTTTGGTCCAAGGAATGTCTGTATGTTTCTACCATCATTCTGGCCAAACATATGGACGGAGTTCTCTGAAATTTTACATGAATATAAGCTTCAACTGAACTTAAAACATGGGTAAAATAATCCTAAAAATGGTGACCATGGTAGTGAACAAAAGCCAAAAATGGTACTTTGGCCAGACAAGCCCTTGGAGCACAGACTTAAAGCTTGAAATGCACACACCTTGACTCTGGGAATAACACGGACTAGGTCCCACCTGGCCACACCTTTTCCTATCACTGTGCTGTAAGGCCAAAAAAGATATTTTGGGGGAAATGCTTGGATGTGGGGAGTTAGATCCATGAACCCATATATATTTGAACCCATATATATTTGAACAGTGTCATCTAGGGAGGATTTTAAGTCACCTATATGGCCACACCTCTTTTTGTGTTTGTGTCAGGCCAACAAAAATATCCAAACAAACCCTTGGACCTACAGATCAAAACTAGGTATGCAACACAACTTGACTATGCATAAAGCTAAAAATGCTAAAAATGGAACTTCTGAAAAATACTTGAACCCAAGGAGTTCAACTCATGAACCATTCTGTGTCACCTGAGGAATATTTAATAAACCATGGCCAAGTGGTTATGGCACACGTCTACCAATTGTAAACTTCCAGGTTTCACTTCTTCCCATTTCATATATGTGGAAATGTACGTATTTAGTTATGTATATTGTGCCTCAATCCTATTTACCACCGAAGCATCAAACCAAATGAAACTCACTCTTCAGAGTAGACATCCTACACAAAGGATGGTTTTTAGCCAAACAAAATTGGGCCACCTGGCAACATCTTCCCATGGGCATGAATCTATAATGCAAAAAATGGTACTTTGTAGAACCCTTGGACCTGGCATGCAAATATGGGTTGGGTCCCACCTGTCCACACAATCCTCTGGGAGTGCTAGGATAAAAATACCAAATATGGTACTTGGTTAAACCTTTGGACATGGGCTGGGTCACATTTAGCCACACCTTAATGTGGGCACAGTATAATATCCCTGGCAATGTTTGGATTTTAATGTATGCAAATAGTGTATGCATGTATTGTGTGTGTGTGTGGAAATGTGTGGATAGAATGAAGGTATGTTTGCGTGAGTTGGATTGTGTGTGGGAGTGGGCTTGTGCATGTGGGAACGTTTGTGTAGAAAGGTTTGATGTGGAATGTGTGGGTGTTTTTAGGCATAAATGTGGTATGTGAGTCATGTGTATTCAGTTATATTCATTCTTATGCATGCACAGACATGCATGGCTATGAATGAATGAATAGCTGCAACACACATTGTGTAGACAGGGCTTCTGTATACAAGTGTCTTCAGTAGGGACACAGATGTGTCTCCAGTGCTAACTCAGTGCTTTTTGAACTCAGCTGAATATGTACCATTGAATATTAAGTGTTCCAGCAATGAATATTAACAATTGTGTGTGAGTCTGTCTCCATGTGTGTTTGGCCATCATGTATAGCAAAATTTTTCAACCAAATTTGAAGAAACTTTGCATGAAAAGTATAATGGGATTTAAAAAACCAGGTCATAATTTAAAAAATTCTAACCCAACCCAGGTTATAAAATTAACAAAAAAAATATATTATAGCTGCTATACTTTACTGTATATCTTAAGTGACCTAGAATATCTGCGTGAAATATAAAAGAGCACAACAAAAAAAAAATTATTTTGTGCTCTAAAATTTTCTTGTGAGTGAACTAATTAACTTTAGAAAGTACTGTTAAGTTGAACACAGTAATCATTCCTATTAAGGATACATTGGAAGTAACTACTCATTTGTCACATGGACTGTTCATAGAGAATATTTTTGTACCATCAACTACCACACTTTTTAATATCAATTGATAACAGCAAAATATTTAAAATAACAAATGAATTATTAATAATTGTGGCCTCCTACCTCGGACACTTGCTGGCCCACCTTCAATGGGCTGTAGTCCCACGAGTGTCTTCCTGAAGACTTATTTTGTACACACGTACACACGCACACACACACAACCTCCAATTTGCCAAAAAGGTTAACCACTGAATGAATTTTGATGAAACTTGGTAGTTATGAACCTTGGGGAAGGAATTCTCACCAGCATTAACACAATCATGACAATATCTGGACTAACACATAATGTGAACTTACTGGGCCAAGGTTTATTGTCCTTTATAATATCCACTTGCTTCACCTCATATAAACAAAGTTGAACATTAAATATGGGAGGAATTGACATTAATTTAACCTGGTTTAATTTGACAAACAGTTCTACATTAAATAAACACAAATTTGTTATTTAATAAAATGGTGTGTTTTGGGTGTGGCTGAAATTTCCTCTCTGCCATATTTTCTGTGGACAACCCCATGGATAGGGGTTAAACAAATGTATGGGGTGGGTAAAAAAAAAAAAAGAATAAAAAATTAATAATATCACAAAACATAAACCCAAAAAATGTAGATTTTGCTGTTTTATTGAGAAAGTTAGGGAATGCAATTGTACTTCCATGCTAGCTTTGAGTGTAGTTTCAAGGCTGGTTAGTAAATGGACAAGCTACACTGCTCTTTCATAATTATTGCTATTCCTAAATACTTCATGCAATTATCATTCCTTTTAAATACAATTTGGGTGAGGTGTGGAATGGGATTATCCCATATTATCTATTATATCCTTCCTTGCAGTATGGTGGTGAATTCAGCATTTGCATTGATTAACTGGTGACTGCAGTGGACTGACATTTAGAAAAAAAGAGTTTGTTCTTACTTTTACAGACAAATTCTTCCCTCACCTCCATTTCTCCATTAATTAATTTCTTAGTAACCTTGTGGATCTCTTTCCATGTTTTGTAAGGTATGTTATGGAAACTGCTTGAAAATTTGGAATTTTCTGTTCCAATTATTTTAAGAGGATTTACATTCCTTGCGTGAAGAAAATTTAGAAGGAAAGGGAAGGAAAGGGAAGAAAAGGAGGAAAAAATTGCTTGGCATTTCAAGTATGGGTTATTCCCAAAGGTGGAGTCCAACAATCATAAACCTGGGTGTAATTATTATGACTAGCTTATGATGGGTAGCTAGGTGTATACAATAATTGAAGGAGTGTTTGAAATTATGATCTATACATAACAGAAGTGTTCACTGTTAACAAATTACATTATAAACTTTGATCTATATCTGATGCAACTGGTGTTCTAGAATTCAATTATGCCCCAGTCATAACACCAAGGTCGCAGACACCAGTCTAGTTGAAATTGAACGTCCATGCACAAACTCAACAAAAAGGGCTATGAATCTATTCACTATCTTTCATAGTCATAATTAAAATGTCTTAATTTAATTAATGCTTTGGCAACACTGAGTAATTGACAAATCCAGTTCTTTCTAATATTTAACAAAGTTTGCTTTCCTGCTTCATCTGACCACAGCACACACAATTTGAACCTTTAAATCAAAAATTTAAAAAAAATCACATATACTGCCTTTTTTAATCTTGTACTATTATAAACATTTTCATTTTGTAATTAATTTCTAACATCTTCATTTCTTCCCCATAAAATTAAAATAATAAATAAATTGGGGAATTTGAAAAAATAAATTGTCTCATTAACTTTCGCCAAATGGATTGTAATATTAGCATAAATTGGGGGAGGGGGGAAACAAATAAAATGAAATGCAATAAATATATAAACAAATTTTTAAGAAGAAAAGAAAATAAATGTTTCCATATAGTTCAGCATATAATATTTCAATTTTACTGTCCAAGTTAAATTGTTATCTTATTAGATGTAGAAAAATTCTGGTGTGTCTGTATCTGTTGTCAATTGTTCATGCTGGAGATTTTCTGGCTTTTCTTGTGTGTGAGCACAATTATGTCTATCCAGTCACTTTAAAATAAAGTCAAGCAGCAAAGATCTGCTCAGCATTTAGATGGGTGATGCCTGGGAACAACAGGTATTGTACGCTCTTCTTTTTTTCCAGCCGCACAAAGAAAAATTGAGGAGGGTGGGGGAGGGAAGTGGTTTGTACAAATATTTTAAATTGCTGAATTTTCTCTATCTCTCTACCCTTTTCTATTTGTGCCTAACCACTAAAATTTAGAGAACTGCTAGGCTGATAAGGATAAAATTTGGCATTAACACTTGGGGAGTGTGGGGGTTAGCAATCCAAAATTTAATTATGTTACAATTAATTTTTAAATTGCTATATTTTTGTCTAATCATCTATCCTTTTCTAATTTTGGGCCAATTAGGATGAAATTTGGCATGATCACATGGGGAGGGTGGGGATTGGTTAACTTGGTTTTATATAATTAAATTTTGAATTGCAGTAATTTGCCTATCTACCTATCTTAACAAGCTGCATAGCAAAAATTTTTTTCTGTACACATGTACACACAAAGGCAGCATGAGAACTTTCTCAATTTACTGTACATAAAGTTAGATCTTGTGTGTTTACACATTTCATCTGTCCATTGTCCACTCTAATTTAATTACCACTACTAAATTGAAGTATAAATAACAGTAATTGTAATTGAAGTATAAATAACAG
>OZ017782.1:6321869-6378912 GCA_963969325.1 Lycopodina hypogea | reverse complement strand
TGGGGGGGGGGGGGTGGGTGGTGGTGTTGGTGGGGGTGGTGGGGGTGGTGGGGGTGGTGGTGGTGGTGGTGGGGGTGGTGGTGGTGGTGGTGGGGGTGGTGGTGGGGATGGTGGTGGTGGTGGGGGGGGAGCACCATACATCACAACTTTTGACCAAGAATAGATTTTAACTAATTGTTTACTGTCTGGAAATACCAAAGTTCGGTAAAACTAAGTGGTTACAACTAAATATTTTACTGTATGGAATCCCTGGGTTGCAACTAAGCGCTTTTTACTGTGTAGAACCCATAAGTTGTAAATCTTACCACAATTTTAACCTCATCTTAAGCATTCTAAATAAATATTTTTGACTGGCATAATGGTCTAGAATACTTTATTTTGATAAATATGGTAATTATTTGCCACAGGTCTTAGTGCAGGACTGCTCTTGTCATTGTTGTTTATGAGATGTCCATCCACCTCTCACCTATTTAACTCCGGTAAGATGCCTATATCGAAATTGGGATTAACACAACTCCATAAATTTGTGTAGATACACAAAGTGAGACTTTGTTGAGTATTCATATCCAAATATATATACCAAATATCTCCAGTACAAACTATTATAATTCCTTGCATAATTACTCTATGAAAATTATAATTTTGTACTTTAATTTAGCAATAATAAAACATATACTACAGAACTTACTTCAATGTTTCGATCGGAGTTAGTTCGGATAAGATTAAAGAACACGTTGCTATCAATCTTAGAGCTAAATTTGACGTAGTCTCTAAATAACATGTTGGAACATCACCCGTATCAACAACAAGCAAAAAGTGACAACCACACAATGATAAAGAAATATGACAATACACAAATGAGAAAGCAATGGCTAACGCTCACCCATTCTGCTTCATGAAGTGAACAAGAGGCTCCAGATATTGCAGAGTTCGAGTGACTTGTGTGAGACCTTGTTCCTGGCAGTCAGCCCACATGTGCACGAGGGTCGTCTGAGCAAATAACCTCGCCACACAATGGAATGAGGAGACCCAACGCATCACAGCAGGAAGCACACGTAGGTAATAAATCAGCTGGAAGGAACCAGAGAGTGAAATTACTTCATTATTACTTATTGCTGGTCGGTAAATGCAAGTTGCATTTCAAAAATACTTATTTTTTTTTTATCAAACAATAAAGCTAATAGAAAATAAATTCACAATCCATGTCATTATTATATTATGTGTTTGTAGTTATTTTTGTAAATAATCCATCATAATAGAGAGACTGTTAGATCATCCGTAGAATTCATTATTTTGAGAATATCATGTTCTAGTAGCCATGTAATGCTCATCCTGATGAAGTTACATAAATGCTAATTTAGAAATCACACTGTATATTAAAAGTGACTAATGGGCATTTTACACACAGTGATGCTAAACCAGTAATACTTAGCAAGAGCACTTATTTGCTATGAAGTGGATATATATATATATATATATATATATATATATATATATATATATACCATTAGCCATAAGTATGCACACACACACATTACAACTCACATTTAATACAAGAAATACTTTAACAGCTCTATTACCTTTTCCGTATGCTTCATGCTGTACCCGACTTGCTTGGCAATTGTGAACATGGAGCACATTCTAGACAGTCTTAAATTTGAGTCCTGCAGGAGAAAAAAAATTGAAAGAAATAATCACTAATAATTTTTTTTAAAAAGCTTATACATGAATTGTGAAGGACTGTTGTTTGATTTTTGGGTGGTTGTTCTTTTAAATACATGCTTACACTGGTTATAGGTGGTTGTATACATGATTTTTCTAATTTTCAACACCCACACTCTCATGCAAAATTCAAGCTACATGACGAATATGGGCACATGTTCCTTCGGCTGCATGGTTAAATCCGAAAGGAGGGCGAGCAGGAAACATGCTATGAAACAGGGCGTGCACATATACACAAATGGCCCAAAAAAGGTATTATCCGTTGCAATGAAATAAAATTGTGTCTTGACCTTACAACTAAATTATGCATAACTCTGTTCCAATTGGAGTATGTTTTTCTCATATTGACAAATTGACTAGCCATGAATTGCACATTGAAAAATATAGATGCACATTTTGCAGGAATGAATACAGATTATTAAAAAGTACATAACTAAAGCACAATTAATAATAATAATCACTTGCATATAACTTGCACTATGCAAATATCAGAAACTTAAAATTTGGGGGGGGGGGGGGGGGGAAGATGCGTAAATTATATTTCTCTCTCTCTACAATTTACAAAAAAAGATAGGCAAAGATGCACCACCCACCTTATAATGTGGAAAAGAAAATGCAAAATGCAAAATGGTGTGGATAAGTATGAGATGGTATTTAATTGTGATAAAGATTTTTTATAAACTTGTGGGCCACTCCAATATTGTCTCCTCTGGAACGATTCCTTTTACGATTTGTTTCAGTATTGTTCTTCTTGGTGACAGGAGAATTGTTGGGGAAACCTCTCCTGCTGGCTGTTGGGAGATTCCCAACAATCTTTTGGACCACTTCTGGAGATGTTACTTCCTCTTCAGGAATAAAAGAGACAATAAGATGGACTGATGCTTCAACTCAATATTCCTGGTAATTTGTTATGCATAAGCTATGAAAATTTAATAAATGATTGTTTTGAGTGGTGAATTTTTGTATTTGAAATCGGCACTGGGATTAGCTACTGGCTGCTTGAAGATTCTCCAAGCCCTAGCAAGAACTGGTCTTTACAAGCAGTGCAAAGATATCCTGTTTTTCTTTTCACCCCGTGTACACTTTTTCTTGCCTGTCCACTCTCTCATTTCAATTACAACTATGTAATTGAAGAATTGAAGTACAAATAACAGTAATTGAATTGTAATTTAAGTATAACTGACAGTAATTGTAATTGACACTATGTAAACACTCAGCCACTCTAAAAAAAAATATCCAAATGAGGTTAGCAAAACCAGTGAACTACATAATCCTTGTACAACAGTTCTGATGTTAATGTATGGTGTGGCTCATGACTTCCATGCTTGTGTGGCCTCCAGTTGCCTTTAAGCTTGACAAGGAAAGTAAAAAAGAAAACAAAAACTGCATGAGGTCCCTCCCACTCACCTTGCAAAATCTGAACTTTGATTTAGATCAGTTCCCTGAGAGGGTATGCCAGACAAACAAACAAACATCTATGCTTTGTTATATTTGATTCATTAAATCAATCAATGTGTTCCCCTATTTCATAGCCTTTTGTAGAGTATGCAATTATAGAAGAAAATATATCATAATTTGATAAACAAAAATAAAGGAACACCTGAAATTATTAATAAAGAGAGTGATATCTTCAAGCTATAACTCTTACAGGTAAATGCCCTGGTTGTTTACACCGCACAAAAAGAAAAAAAAAAGAGGTAGATTAGGGATATTCTCCCACATTTTGTGAAATTACAATCCACAAAGAGAGAAAAGTTAGCCATTACTATGTTGGCTCTTTGTTGACGCTACAATGGGCTGCCAAGCTTCTTCCCCCTCCAGGAACTAGAACTATTTAACCATGAGGTTTCCCATGCATTACTGCCTCTGCCAGAACCACTTAGGGAATATTTAAAACTCGTTTCCATAGTCCTTGCTTTGGAGTATTTTCTAAGAAACTTCAAATATTTAAGTTACTCTTTGATGATGATGCAAGTTATTATGACACAACATTCCCTACTTACACTGACAGTTAATAGGCACTCACAGATTGACTAGAACAAGTTAAAGAATGGCCAGATGCCTAACTATAGCATAGCACACATACACCAATTACTAACAACTCTTGCACGTTGACCTCATTGAATAAAAAATATACATAGAAGTATTTTACACATGGTCTTAATAATTTCTGCTTAATATTTGCCATGAGGGGTCTATCTGTATCACTACTGCACACTGCAGGAACATTTCTCTCTCTTTTTTTTTTAATAATAAAAGGAAAAAAAATTTTTAATGGAACCCAAATAACGATTTCACAATTGTTTTGGTTAGTTTAGCAATTGCAACTAACTAAGCAAATTAGTCAGAAAGGCCAATTTTGATGTTTGTTGTGTTTTTTAAGCCATACATATGGTTTGGAATGACATTGGAATGTTTCCAAATGATCTTTTCTTCTGTCTGATTACCCCACTCATTGCTCTCTCTCTCTCTTCCAGGAACAGAGGTGATCCACATGGCAGGATACAGTTTCCACCTTATTGGCAGGGATCGGATGACTCCATGAGGGAAGAGAAGAGGTGTGAGAGGGCTGCTATCAAGCCATGTGCTGCATATCATAGCAGCGTAGTGGTGGTGGTGGTGACTCTCACTCCAACACCAGCCTAGGTTAGATGCACCCACCAAGCTCCAGAGTGATACACATAAAAGTGTAGATTGATATAAGTGAAAGCGAAGATTGCCTGAGATCGACAGCAGCAGCTCTTATTCAGTTATATAATTCATTCATCATCAAATGTTATCAGAGCCCTAGTAGAAAGTCCCCAGATTAACTGAATTACCAAGCAAATACAAAAACAAGAAGTGATTATGAGATATGGTAAGGATCATCTGAAGCAGCAGTTGTCACGTAATGCTCACACCTGACCATGACCTTGCCAGCACAGCAAAAATTTCTGTTATTGTAGAGCAACTACAAAAATATATATTGTGGTAATTATCCTTAACGAATATACTTGTCACGTCTTTCAGATGCAAAGTATGACTGACAATGTTGGACACTCCTGCAGCTAAGTTGGTAGAGGATGACCACAGGAATATGCCAACCCCTAAACCCAATACAATGGCATTTGATGAGGAAGGTTGACTGGGTCCACACTCAGCTACCATCAACACACTCAGTACTTATCTGATTGGGCAACACACACTTGTGAGGAGGAAGAAGATAGTGTTCCTTCTGCACCAGAGGAGAGATTATGGCAGCACTTATATTAGCTAGATCACTTGAATTCGAAGATACTTCTCCCCACCCCCAAATCCCCGACATGCACCAAATGGAAACTAACATTGGACAGATCAGACAAGGTTGGAGGAGCTTTTTCTCTCTTGTCGTATTTTTGGAACATAGTCATGCAAGTTCCCCAATCTCTAGACAATCAATTGTTCTGTTATGTCTTTAAATGTCAACACTTGTCTGTGTCAACATGACAATTACAGCATCATGGGTGCAGGGTTTACATGTCATAGCAACACCTGAGTAAACAACTACACAACAACATCAACTGCACTTTGACCTCATGTTCTATCCTCCTACTCTTCCTATTGCTACTACTACTACTACTTTACATCACCATTTCTGTGCAGCTATTAAGCAATAGCCGTCAATCTAAAAAAACAAAAACAACTTAAATGAACAAAGGAAGCACTTTAAATTAACTATGTGGCATATGTGATGAAATAATTGAGCACCCTGCCAATAAGGACGTGGGGATGAAGCTGGAATTTTGGACCTCCCCCCCCCCCCTTCACTCCCACCCCCCAAGCCCCTCCCTTTCCTTCCTAACCTCCTCCAGTAGTTGGTAGAGGTGGCTCAACAGTGCAGGGAACATACTCATCAACTGCACAACCACCCACTCCAACAAGTAGCGTACAGACAGCTGATTATCGCTCCGCAACGACTGCAGCAACCTCCTGACCACAGCATCTCCACTCTCCTAGTACAACAATACCAGATGGAACAGTACCAATATCATACACAAGTGCACACACATGCATGCACACACGCGCATGCACACACACGCATGCACACATGCACATGCACACACACAGCACGTGCACCCCGCACACACACACCATGTACACACACACACACACACACACACACACACACACACACACACACACACACACACACACACACACACACACACACACACACACAATCTATCTTGGGTCACCAAGTCCAACTTCATTCTCCTTACCCTCAGCAAAGTCACAAGATATCAATAGACAGATATTTTAAAAACTTTACCCTTTGAAGCATCATTTACATAAACACAATATTTTCAATAAGTTTCTGAAGCCATAACTTTCTAAAGAAATCTCCAGCTCTCTTCAAACATGTTTGCCTGTCAGACATGTTTGCAGGCAAACATGTGAGACTGGCTTAGGGAAACAACATCAGCTCATATTGCACCATTCCTTGGAAGTCTGCATATTCTGCCAGTGCAATGTCTAGAGCATACTCGGACTAAGAATAAGTGGCAACATGAATTTTCCCATTCGTCTCAACACATTAACATAATCACATTCTGAAGCTGAGGTGGCATTTTATAACTCACGATGACACCAAAACAAGTGCGCAGAAACTGAATTAGCTTGTGCTACTTTTCTTTCATGCAACCCTGTGGCATAATGACTGGTGTTCCCTATTTAGTCTCTGCTGGTGTACTGGAAGAGAAAAATACACACATACCTCTGCAGGCCTGTCAAAAAGTAGGTCATCCATTATCATAGGGAGGGAAGCACTTCTGTCTAAATCGACAATGATCGTAAATATCAGACAAACATTAGTCTACCTAGGAAATGATGAAAGGGGGTTCACGTACTTATCATAGGTAGCTGTAGTTGCTATTCTAAACCATGACCTTTAAGTCTACAGCCTCAACTGTGTACAGGAATGAGGATGGTGGAAGAGAAATGTGAAGTGTCTACAAGCATGGCCCACTGCTGTGGGAGTGTGCGATACTGTTCATATACGTACAATTCTTCTTAACAGGAGCTATTGCCCATATTGTTGTTTAATGATGAGAGAAGTTACACTAAGGAATCAAAGCCAGAGTCTGACCTCTGACAGATGGTGTACAGTCACCAGAAGAGTCTGGGCCAGTCTCAACTTGATCCGATGTGTAGAGGAATTGAGGTAATACTGTTTTCTTGCCTCCGTGGCCTCGTCCAGCTGCAACCAAAGTGCAGTGTTGGATAGAAATACACACTTTATGAGTGGTTGAATATTTGTTTATGTATTCGTGTGTGTGTGTGTGTGTGTGTGTGTGCGCGTGTGTGTGTGTGCGTGCGTGCGTGTGTGTGTGTGTGTGTGTGTGTGTGTGTGTGTGTGTGTGTGTGTGTGTGCTTCATTACTTTATTAATTTCATCTCCCACCCTCCAGATTGGGAGGGGGGAAGTGTAGGATGCAGGTGTCAGAGAAAGTATACAAAGGAGCAAGTGTGTTTGTTCGCAAACTTAACCTGGAAGACAAAATTAAGTGTGAGCTCTGAGAAGAAATCCTCAAATAGTGGACAAACTGCCTTTTCCAGTGAGCATTTTTTTGCTAGCCTCAGCAGAAACAAAATAAACTTGATCCTTACAGCCGCACTGTCTTCCGAGTATCTTGAACAGAGAAAAGATGATAAAAGAAGCGCATTAGGTAAACATCATCCAGGACAAAGAAAATTTTTTTTAATGGTTCAACAAAATAAACGTGAAGAAATTGAGTGAGTGAAATAAGAACTCAATAATTTATGAAATATATCCACCATTCATTGCTTCGGGGGATTCCCTATTGTACAACTTAAAGATTAAAGATTATAGCAATTCAGAGGTGAGACTTATGACTGAGGATTTTAAGTAGGTATACAATTAATTATATGAACTAGTAGACCACCTGCAGTAACAAACATGTTTAGTTTGTTTTAGGTGACATCAAGCAAACAGGATACAATTAATAAACATGTCAAGTTTCACTGATAGGTTGTGTGCATTATCACCAAACCACACCCATTGAAAAAACCACACCCATAACCACCATATCTGAACAAAATTTTTGCGAGGACATGCAGTGAGGTGACACAAATCAATTTCTAAATGTTTCATGAAAATCTCTCCAGTGGGTTGGGAGGAATTAGAGTCCACACAATCAGACAGACAGACAGACCAAACAAATTGTGAATTATAATAAGGTATGATATATTATTTAAGTGAATCACAACTAGACACCAATTATTGGCTTCCTCCTCCCCCACCACCACCCATCAGTTACAATGCTATTGTACGAGTAACAACATACCAGTAACAACAACAAAATAACCATATATATATATATGCAACAACAACAAAACTCAATCAAGGGCTATGTATGAAATTTAATTGGCATCAACACAAAAATAAAGAATAAATATAACAAGAATAAATATAAACAACTGGTCAAAATAATAACAACCAAGAATAAAGAATGCTCATAAAATGAATATTATGGACACTAAAACACAAACTCGCTTAAAACCAACAAAGTCAGAATTATATACATATATATATATATATATAAACAAGTACTAATAGAAGATGCATTAAATTATACAACAAAAAGATTGCAAAAAAAAACAAAGCAACAACACCTATAACAAAATGATTAACATAGAAATAATTTTAAAAAAACACATAACCAGAAAAAAAGTAACAAAAAATGCCAACTAGTTTGAAACAGAAATGAACAGAAATAAACAGAAATGAACAAAAACAAAATACCAACATTTTTTTTTCACTAGATGAACAGAATGAAATAATAATGAAAAATAAAATTAAAAAAAGAAGTAGTTTTTACAAAATATAAATAATGGGGGGGGGGGGGGGGGGGGGAAACAATACACAACAACAATTATAATGTGCTCTACCTTGTCGATTTCAAGTTGGTGCATATCGATTGATTCTCCATAGTATCTAAAAACAGTTCCACTTCTTCACTGTTCCTGCACATGTCAGTGTGTGTCAAACAGGAGGGGGATGTTGAGCAAGGTGATCAATTCAATACAGTCAATTCCTCATGCCAAAGACTTTATCCAGATACTAACAGCTTTGCACAGTTCTTGTCCGATTGACAAGAATGGATTGTGTGGTCAAACCATGTGCTATGAAATTAGTGTGCATATAACTGCAGACGCATAATCATATCTAGAGTTTCTTTCAGCTGATTTGGCATGAGAAATTACTAGCTCTGGTATTTATGAGCACTGGGAATGTTTGGCCACATTCTTTTATGACAGCATTAAATAGATTTCTACCTGCTTTGGCATGAGAAATTACTAGCTCTGGTATTTATAAGCGCTGGGAATATTTGGGCACATTCTTTTATGACGTAATTTAATGGACTTCAAGGGGAAAAAGGAGGTGGAGGTTGGGGGGGGAGGGAAAGATATGACTGCATAATTACAGCTAATTCTCACATAATTATGTGGAATTGTTAAGTAGCTTAAAAATCCTAATCTTCCTCCAACAGAAACATCTTCTAAATCAATAAAACACACAAAAGTCCCAGCCGAGGTCAGATAGACTTTAAAGTATGAACAAAAACTTCATAAAACTATTATAAACTATGAGGTCTTACCGAAGGTTCTTCTTGTGGATGGGCCCGTACGTGGCCATGTGGCAGAGTAGCTTGCAGTGAGCCCTCATGGATGTAAACACCATGGCCAGAGAAATGGCAGCTGGCTGGGAAGAAAGTGTGGCCATCGATGCACAGAAAGCATTCTCCCACTCAGCCAGAACAATGTCCACCAGAATAGTGTAAGTGCCCAATTTAGCCTCCCCCAGGTCAAAGAAGTCTTGCGCACACTGCAATCATGTCACATAGCAAGTTCAGGAATCAATATGCATGGACACAATTAAGAATATATGGTATAGTTTTTCTTTGCACTTCATATAACAATTGGCTCAATATTTATAACTCTAATCTTGATATCCGTTCATCTTGCATTACAGATAAATATCACATCCCTATAACCCTTGCCAACTGACTCCATAGTTAGATTCAACAGGTAGAAATATTTAACTGTTCCCACAAGGTCAGAAATGGTACCATTTGTAACAACACAATTATCTAACACACACGTATGTACACACATACTAACAGCATAATAAATGTCAAATGGGTAATCACAGAGTACAAACCCTAATGTAAAATTAGTTATGGGGTGAAAAGGAGGGGGGATGGGTTTTTTTTAAAAATTAATTGGTGTTTCTGCAAATGTCTGAACCACAGTGGAGTGTGATGACAAGGGTCAAACTAGAGGAGAGAATAAAAACACAAGCCCAATTTTAATGATCACTTATTGCATAAAAATTATTAGACAGTTAGAAATCCTGCAGCAACACCACAGTGTCCTTATCAAACTCCAGTGCATGGCACACCGAACTGTGCATGTCTCCATTTCCTTACTTTAGTTTGCAGTTCCAGAACATCAGGATCGGTGCTGCACTCGAGCAACAACCTCGGATGGAACACTACACCTACGTACGCACGCAAGGCCCCCCAGAAGGGAACCTGGTGTGACTTGAGCTCCATGACCAGAGGCCATATGGTGGCAGCAGAAGACAGCACCAGGCCCCGCCCTCCTGGGACAGTTAGTAGCTGCAACAACAGAATATTCCAATTAGTACTTTTTCAACTTGTAAAACACCAATGACGCAATCTTTTTGAAATTAAAAAATATATACATGCTGTGTAAAAAAATAGTAGACTAAACACCTAACAATTCAGCAGTCTAATGATTTATATAGGATGGGGGTGGGTGAAAGAAATCCTGGGATACTCACTCCACCTTCTCCCCAATCCAAAATAATTCAAACATTTTTTTAATTAAAAATTTTTTTTAAATGAACCGGAAGTGACACATTTGAAGGAGAAAGTTTTAATTATGTGTTAAGTATCTTTAAAGCACTTTTGCTGCAGAAAGGGCCAGAACTAATTCCAGACGACGTAGCGTTCCAAAGCCAAAGCTGCTACCAAACTTGGGCGTTTTAATACCCAAACTCAAATCCTGTAGGAACCACAAAACATTGAACTTCAAACTGGGCGTAGGCTAGGCAACCAATTGTCTAGACAACAGAAATATCGAGTTTGGATGGACTTCCTCTATGTACATGGTACAACTGAATCACTCTCTACTCCCATGACTCTCATTAAATCTGAGAATAATCAGTGGGCCTTCAACCAAGCATACCACCAGCAATAGGGCCAGGTCCATCACTAAACACTGCCATATTATACCACCTGGTTTAAAGAGTATACATTATTTAACCAGGTCATCACCACTGAATTTGTTTAGGAATTTATCAATTATCATTTTGGACATTTTATGCACATGGAGTTCTAGACTAAATTAAAGACCTCATTAACCCAAACAAACAACATTTATAGATTATTTCATTATATCTTACAGAGTGACAAAAAACATCCCTTTAAAATTCCATGTGGCATATCTACCAATGGGAATTACAGGTGCTAATGAGTGCCCTGTACAGGTGGGGTAATTAGGATACCACTGTTGTGTGTTTCCCTAGTCATCTTGTCAGGCTTCCCTAAAAGGCACTAACCTAGCCACACCAATATTGTTCTGGTCCTGCCAAAGGACTCAGTATTGAGTTCAAAGCTGAATTGGTCACAGAGCCATGCTGTCTCTGGCCATGAGTGCATTCTTAGAAGCCATGAAGTAACAGTATCACACACATCCAGGTTAAAACAAGAGAGAGCAGAAACTGACTTGGCCAAAATTAATACTAAATTCCTGTGTAGAAGTTAAATCACTCTTAAGGCCAGTCTGCACTAGAGCCTAGATTTACCTAGATCTGATCTTCATACATTGGATCTCAAATTGATCTGGATAAATCCTGTCCAAACTACAGCATAAGAAACACTGTTTACAAACCAAATTCACACTAAAAACAACACAAAAATGCTGCTGGTTCCTTGACTGATAGCTAGATAATATTTATTTCTCCTCTTTCTTGGAACTTTTGAGATGGATGCATTCTGGCTTTGTGTGTATGTGCTTCTCAATTATTGCATGATTGTCACCCATCATCAGCAGTTGGGTGAGAATTTTTACTTTGGGTTGACACTGCTGCCAGGTTCTGCACAGCCCAGATATGTCATAGCAGATACACAGACTTATTCCTGGACACCCCATCCAATTGCCCCTGGGCATCTCTTGCTCCCCAAATCTCAATTAAAGCCTTCCAAGACCAAACTGCTGCCACATCTCCTCCTCAAAAATGAAAAATTTAAAAAAAATTAAATCTCGCAGAGAAAAAAAAAAAATTATAGTCAGATCTTACCTTAGTAGGATCTGATCTAACAATTCAGGTGATCAGCTGAATCAGGATTGGATTTTACCTTGTCCTTATGGGTTTGTAGTGCAGCCAGGATATATTCTGATCCTATCTTGATTGAGGCTCTAATGTGGACAGGCCTTTGCATTCATGTATTACACCGTTAACACCCACTTGGTTATGTTCACACAGAAATGCAGTTTCTATATTTTCAGACTGTCATTCTGCAATGAAACTTCCACTGACTTCACGTAGACTCATATTCACCTAACCTTCAGGTTAAAAAGTATTTGCATGCAACTGCTTTTTTTTTACATATTCTCTTCCAATTCTAAAATTCCATGCAAGGCAATTGTGGTTCCCTCAGTGGAAGAAATAATCACCTGATCTATTGGCCTCCCTCCAGCCTGAAATTTAATAAGGAGATCATTCAACATCTAATTCTCACTAGTCATTAATATCAAGCCAAAAGAGTTAAGACCTAGTACTACTCATAATCCTTAACATAATTCTACGCTGTATTGATAACATTCCATCCAGGTTTCCATCCAACCATGTGAGAGAAGTTGCTTGAGTTGTCCCGAAAGTTGCCCTACTTGTATATACTACTCACATGCTAATTTGTGGTTACCTAGAATCAGAGCGATCTATAGTTACCTTACCAACCAAGCTGACTTGAGTGAGAATGCTAGAGGAAGCAAAGCCATAGTGATGGCTAGCAGTCAGTGTGTCATAAACTCGTACCAGACTTCGTTAGCAACATCACAAAACAGAAAGAGGTGGAAAATCAATATATTTGTGTTACAATGCACATTTCCACATTCTGACCAATGACGTGATTTCTTAGCTTTGTGTTGGACATGTATATAATGGGATGATACAAACCATACATCAATTAGCTGAGTGGGGCAACATCAATACAGTTTACGTCATGACTGATAATTACCTTCCTATATAATCAAATCATACCACACAAGCACTGAGACTAGATATTAATTACCGGAAGAAGAAAAAGTAGAAATTATCAAATATATTCCGAAATATTATTACAAATTCAATAACAGAGTAGGTAAATCTGTTATCTTAAAACTTATTATATGAACAAATAATTTGAATTAAGAATACATACCTTTGGAATCAACGTCACCAAAGCCTGAATGACAAGCCCTAAGCTTGAGGCTGCCATGTCTAGACTGCTAATGCAACACTCTGCTATGCCAAGCACGTCACTAGAGCCAATGGTCCAATTCTCCTTACAGACATGAGAAGGAGGAAAAGGAACAAAGGCAGTATTAAACCTCTTCAAGAAGGTCAAAAGAGATTCCCAATAAGACGAGTAGCAGTGTGACACTAGAGGCCCCCAGTCCCATTGCTCGCTGGCTAATACATGTCCACCCTTACTGCCCACGCTCAACTCTGGTCTGCGCTCTTCTTTCACTAGCGTCAAGTTTATGGGGAAATCCTTGACAACGGAAATGACGTCTGAACAAGCGAAGTCAGTCAAAGGATGAAATAAGTGGGTTTGATCAATGGAATACGGAGTTGTGGAAGGGTGAGTGTGGCAGATAATGTGAGAACACACCCATCGTAGCATTGTGACTGCTCCCAGGAATTTTCCAGAGAGTATAGCCCGATCCTAATATAAATAAACAACAAAAAAATAACTTCCACCAATATAAACGTGAACGCCATTAAACCGCTAATGCTGCAACAGACCACTGCAACAATAGCCAAAAACACTGTTGTTCTTACCCAGTGATTACAGCATTAGAGTGAACAGAAACAACAATGTCACTGGTACAATACACAAAAACAGTGTGAGAAAAAATTATTTCAATAGTGATTAATCAAGTGATCACAATACATCTATTAAGTGTTAATAATTCACCAGATTAAGTGATTGTAACACACTTAATACCGCCATAATTCTGTGATTACAATGCCCCCAAAGAGCAACATGATTACATACATTGACAATGTTCAAACAATACCACTCCTTCAGCACATCCCTGCAGTTACAGAGACAAATAAGGTCCTACAATTCATGATTGCATGGATTCCTCCTTCACATCTAGCATCAGACTCACCTCACGGTCATATTCAGCTTCAGTGTGTTCATATTTTGTTGGTGCAACAACCAAAATTGTGTGCCAAAATATTTTGTGAAGTATTTTTTGAGAAATTGAATCTAAAGATGAGGAGAACTTGGAGCAACACGTTCCAAGATGTGGTAACAGTTTAGCGCTTTAGAAGATCGTTTATGCAAACCTTTCAGACTGATTAAAACTTGAAAGAAATTCTTATTGGCAGTTTTAAAATTGCACACATTAATTATGTAAAATCGGTGAGTTCCCAAAATCCATAATTGCTTCACTTGAGGCCATAGATTACATTTCAACATGGAAATTCCCAAACTATTTGAACCTTGATTTCAAGTTTAAGTGAATATTTAATTGGTCATATTGGCAAGCATCCTCTTACGTCAAACAAAATTATCTATGGGCAGTAATTTGTAAAGCTCAGGAACTGAGTTCCAGACTCCATCTTAATCACATTTTCAAGTTCAATGGTTGATTTACATTCTATTATTGGCACTAGCTTTAGAAGAAAATTATACTCTACCCAAGAAAATTAGCAAGCTCGGGCACCATATTTAATAGCATCTCCTTAGCAACCAAAATGGGGAATGAAAGCATTATAAACTGTCTTAAACATTTTAAAAAAAATTCCACTCACGTTATTTTTTACAATGTCGCGAAGAGTTATAGCTGCCCTGGACCCTATAGAGTGCAGGTCAAAGTTGTCAACGGCAAGCTGATGATCACAAAAAGTTGTGAATTGGTAAAGGGTCTCCAAAGTGTCAAGATGAAAAGTGGTATGCTCCAAGCAAGGCACTCCATCCTCCTAAAAACATCAAAATGCACACATTGAGGCATAAACACACCACAGAGATAAACAACACATGCACTAATTAAATCTTTCTCCACTTACTTTTAAAATATTGTTTCACTGTAAAAATCAAACTGGGAGGGAGGGAGGAGGTATTGAAAACACTTTTATCTTAAATTTTCAGTTCCAACATTGTTTTGGAATATTCAAGAAAAATTAAATTCAAACTGGGAGGGAGGGAGGATATATTGAAACACCTTTATCGTAAATTTTCAGTTCCAACATCATTTTGGAATATTCAAGAAATAATTAAATTCAAACTGGGAGGGAGGGAGGATGTATTAAAAACACCTGTGTCGTAAAATTTCAGTTCCAAATACTCAAGCAATAATTAGAATGGAATCTAAATGAATGTCCAGTGTTAGTAGCTACAGAGACAGACAAAGACCAGAGCAGTGCCAGTATTGAGACAACCAAAGGCTCCATCCTGCACTGACCTGAACAGAGTGGTATGGAGGTGAAGGGGGTCCCATTGATCAAGGTGTCTCTCTCTAAGCTTGAATAAGAAAACAAATTATCTCAGCAATTCAGGAAATAGTCATGAAAGAACCAGCCATAAGACCATACACAGTGTGCATGGGTCTGTTAGTGCAAGAAGATATAACCATTTTGCAGCGCAAATTTAGAAACTTCTAGCATATTTTTGAATTGGCTTTAGCTAAATGACTACTTCAATCCATTTCAAAGCTTGTCTAAGGTACAGATTAGTCAGTCACAAGTAAACCAACAGATGCATACTATGAGTTGACGTGAAATATGGTCTCGCTTATTTCATGGTAGAAAACAGAAAATTCTCCTCCTGCCAGCACATGGACTATGACACAGCTAGTGAACACATGAAGCTCTACAGCAGTGGAATATTTAGAGTTAATGGGAACATACACTTACGAATATATATAATCCAAAAGAAAAATTGTATTACTTGAAATGAATGACTAGATTGGATTTACCTGGGATTATTCTTTCTCCTTGGCTTTTTTTTTTTTTTTTTTTTTTTTTTGTATTATGACATCTATAACTGCACTGTATAAAATAAATAAGGGGGGGGGGGGGGGTAGGTGTAGGCATGATAACTTGGTAAAGGGTCATCAATTTTGTTATCCTCCATGTGGGTACAGTCCTATTAATCTCTTTCTACAAGTTAATTAATTGTTGTTTACTTTAAAATAGAACTCTTATAAGTAGTACATGTGACTGTTTTGATGATCGATTATTTATACTTATTTTAAAGGTTGGGTGGGATGGGGATTATCTTCTCTTAGGCATTGCATTGATAAACAGAGTAGATTTTCTTGCTCATGACTAATATCGTTGTCCATATAGTTTATTGCTCTACTGGTGCCACAGAAACTGTTGTTGGAAGACAAACAAAGCTTAGTGATTGATTTTCCACTACCTAATATGACATGCCACAAGTCACAGCTCCCATCATGCATTGTGAGTTCCAGTTGGCAAAACACCTTAACTCCATATTTACACATGGCATCCAGTCTGCACAGGTCCACTGGTCTTTGCACAGACTGTTTCTTTTCTGTGCATCCTACTCATGTACATCTCACTCAATTTATGACCATCCACTCTCCTCAACTTTACTGCTTTATAAGACATCAGCATTCTTGCTGTTAATCAGGGATTTTGATGATCCTTTCCTTTTCATGTTTGTGTGTGTGCAACTGCTTAAACTGAACTTTCTGAGTTTCTTTACATAGTAGATTATCACAAGTGTCAGCTGACAGTTTCATCCCCATGACATTGATGATCATTACCAAATTTTTTTCAAACTGTGTTAACTTCAATGTTTTGAATAAATGACTACAACTTGACACTAATGTTCCGCTCTTCTGCTAAATAAAATTTACTATATCACTACACAACCAAGAATGGTAGTGATCATTGAACCCACTTAAATCACTGGTATAAATTTTAGTTAAAATTAAGGGGATTTTCTATTTAAGGTTCTTCAGGATGAAATTTTGAGATCTGGATCATCCCCTTAATGTAAGTACAATTCACACTTCCCAATAGACAGATAGGTGGATGGAGAAAGGGAGAAAGAGAGAGACAGATTAAGAGATGGTAAATATATAGATCTTATTATAAATTCCCCTATGTATGTTTATTTGTTTGTGTCATATGGACTCCTTTATTTCCCACTAAAGTTTTCATTTTTGATACCAATAGCTAAGAAAATATCCAGCAAGTGTTGGTAGCTTGGTTTCAAAACCAAAAACGCTATTTCATGCCAAAAGTGTCTCTACAATGAAAAATAAAAACCACCATTAGCAAGCTCTAATTAAATGGGGTTGTTAATTTGAAAAGACTAATTAAAAAAATTTTTCCTGAAATAATTACCTGAGCATCCCTGTGGCATGGCCAGTTATTTTCAATGTGTGTTTGTACCATGGCCAATGCAGTTGAAAGGGCCACTCGCTCCTTGGCAAATATGACTATGCAGTTCATAAACTAAGGTAAGAACATACAAGAAAACATCAGAGAACTTACCATAAGGTAAATTTAAAAAATTTTAAAAAACAACCAACAAAATATAATACTGAAAGTGTATAAAGTCATTCTACCATTTCTGTTTACTTATTCTTAAATCAAGTTAAAAATATTTACAAAGTTAATTTAACCAAGCTTTTAAAAAATGCCCAAATTAAAAAAAAAAATCCATTTTGATTGAAATATGAGAGTCTAGCAAGTATGGTATTAAAAACAAACAAGAATAGAAATCAAACTCTAGAGTAGTAGTGTGATTTGTAAAATTGATAAGACCTATAGCAAGCAAAAGCACTGAAATAATTATTTCAGGCTGACTAATGGAGCAGCTGTATTAAAGCCAGGTTTAAGAGCTGGGTTTGGAGCAGCTGTATTGCAATGCCCAAATGAATGATAGGGTTGTGCTGATGTTCTTGGAAAATTTTTGAGGGTGTTAGGAATTTGTTTGGAAGGTAGTTAAAAAAATGTTAGAAATAAAATTGTTTTTGTATTTGTTTTATGAAATACATGTTTCTAGGTTTTCAAGCTAGAATAGGTGGTTATGTATTGGTGGAACAAACTGTAGTTTATTCTCTGAGAATAATGGTTACAGAATACAAACAAACTAAGCAACAAAGAATAGGAAGGGCCTTGGTTTTGCATGCCAAATGAGCAATTATTTGGCATAGAAAAGTTGGGAGAGAGGAGGTCAGACTTGAAAAAGTGAAATCTCTTAATTAGATGAACCAGTTTTCATTTGACAACTCTCTGGCTGTATCAAGAGTTGCTACCCCACCCCATCTGATCTCCACACCACCAAGTAGCTGATAAATGTTGTGCACCTTGAAATTCATAATACGTGAGTTACGATAGTAGTTATGGAATCAAACAAGCACTATTGTTCTTATGTGACCACCAGCTACATGACCCTTTACCAATCAAAATAATAGGTGCTAGTCATTTATTGATTTACTGTAATACAATGGAGGGATATTTGTTGTTGTTTTCATGGTACAGCAACTGCAATTGTAGAAGGGGAGGAGAGGGGGTGAGGTTAAAGAATGGGGTAGCTTCCAATCACTTATATGATGTACTACTATCTGTCACATAGTAACAGATAATAATAATGGTTAGTTTCGGAAGTGATACATGACTGAAAAAACAACAACAAACTCTATGCACATAGGTATTCCCAACATCAAAATGATTGAGTATGTGGAAATGATAGGTCCATGGATAGTTATCTCCACCACCTTCACTAGGCATGTCACTGCAGCCTTCAGGATAGCAGGCACATACTTCTCAACCATGGCTGAGTTCATCACTCCTTCAAATGTGTGAAGACTGCCCATAGAGCACTATCCCAAAGCATTTGGTTTGAAGAAGAAGAAAATAACATTTTAAATCGATCTGAGACACTCTGTTATAGATAACGAACTATTCATAGTAGACAGAATTAGAGGTAGCAACATTTCCTTGCAGTTTAATGAAGGTCAGAGCCTATTTTGACGAATTTAGCACTGTCTCAGTGATATCTAGCAAATCTATGATTTAGTAAACTGCACCAACCATCCCATGGAAGCTCTTCACTAACAAAGATAGAAGAAGTGAATGTTTGAAGGAGTGCAATGTTTACTAAAATAATTTAAGACACACTTGGTTCACCCACACAGGATGTGTTAAGGCAGTGGAAGAGAATGACTGCAGTTGATGTGGTCAACATATATATGAAGAAAGTGTGTGTTAGAAGCATTGGGGAAGTTCTGAGGAAGAAATATAGAACTCCAACAGCATTCCTCAGTAACAAAAGCCCTTCCTTTGAGCTATTCACTGCTTCTCTTAGACTTAATATTTTTTGTTGGTGAAAACTTACTCAAAACAGCCATGTGTGACCTCACAAAGCCAATGCTATGAGAGCATTGTAACCTAATAAAACAACATATGAATAGTATAACAATTTCTTCATTTAAATCCTGGGTGTGGTCAAAACTAGTCACACCCTCACAACTCTTAACCACCCTGAAATAAATATCTCATCTTGTCTTGAGGAAATTTTAATTCTTGAAAGAAAACAAACATAGTTAAAAAAATATTAGCCTGCCCTTCCTGGGGAGTTTCAGGACATGCATGTTACACTCACAATGTTCCCAACCTACCTACTATTATATTCTATAAATTCTTAAATATGATTTGGTGTTGCCACAGTTTGTATTTTCCACTGTTTCACAAGATATCAAGACTGACAGCTAAAACCAACTAGTGCCAGAAAATGGAGAGGAATTACCAATACAAGAGAGACAAATATATCACCCCTTCTGTATTTGGACAGGGGGGGGGGGGGGGGGGAAACTATGTTTTAAATAAGCAATTTCATGAACCCCAGCGTGATATACTAATGTCTTTTATGTCCCACTAATCCTTCCTAATAATATTTACATACAGTAGTTGTGGAAAAGAACCATCTATGAAAGAGTTCGGAGAGGGGAGAAGAGGGAGGGGAAGGGAAAGATACCTATGATATGTAAGGGTTTAAAAATGTTTTAACTGGTAGAGGGTCACTTACATTGGAACCTCTAAATAGTTGTTCCACTGTGAAGTGCAGAATAGCGGGCAGGTGGGCAGCCATCACAGCAAGCAGCAAACTCCCAAGACCTCCTGCACACATGTGGACAGTAGAGAGGAAACCAGTATATGTAACAACAGTCGCCATGGTTACAATAGTCACCACTTAATATAGAACAATCCAACAGTGAAAATTGAAAATTAATTGAGCTTCCTTTTTTTTTAAATTTTGAATGAAATAAAATGTAAACATAACCATGTTTACTAGTGGGTCCCACTCAGAATGGTCCCACTCACAGCTCAGCATGGAAGGTGGTTGTACATGTGCCAACTTCGCAGCAGCAGTGGAATATGTCACATGATTCCATCCCACCACCACTGCCACACTCAGCAAAGAAGAAATCCCAAACTCCATGTGTCTGAAATCAGAGTTGCAGGATGTCAAAGGCCACACCCTAACCCCCCCCCCCCCCTGACAGTCATGGCACTAGTGCTGGATGACTCCCAGCAAGTACCTTGGCTCTGAAAAGCCATGGTGGACTAGCTTCATGGGGAGCTTCATGAAGCAAGGGGTCTGGAACAATGAGGCCATGGTGGACCAGCTTCATGGGGAGCTTCATAAAGCAAGGGGCCTTGAAAAATGAGGCCATGTTTTGTGGAGAGAATCACTGCAACAATGCTTAAACACCATAAACTTGGATTTTTTAATATTTTTATTTATATTTTTACTTATTTTTTGCTCTATTTGATCTGAACATTCATTTGATTATTTGGTTTAGACACACACAAACACTCGCTCTCCCGCTCTCCCTCACTCACTCACCCCCCCCCCCCCCCCCCCCCCCACAACAACAACAAAAAAAAACATTTATCAAGAAAGAATAACCCTTTCAAGGAAAGATAATTATTTTTGCTCACTCATCAGCAGCTGTTCCAAGAGAGTGAGAGCAATGTTTTTATTGCTAATCATAAGGTGATGTGTCTACACTAATTGTGTTGTTTGTCCATCATAGATGTTTATATGTTCCTAAACAATTCAATATGCCTGAGTTACCTGACCCTATCAACTTCAGTTTTTTATAACCAAACCCTTTACTTTTTGCTACAAGGAAAAATGGGTTAACGATATGTCACCACTTTGTAATCTCTCCTAATAATTAAGGAAAGTCCAATCCACACACCCACTGAACAGGATTAGTCTTGGCTTACTTGGCCAACAAATCATCACTTGACTTATTCATTCATTCATTCATTCATTCATTCATTCATTCATTCATTCATTCATTCATTCATTCATTCATTCATTCATTCATTCATTCAAAAAAAAAAAAAAAAAAAAAAAAAAAAAAAAAAAAAAAAAAAAAAAAAAAAAAATCAAAATCAAAATAGCGCACAAAATATACTTATGGTAAAGCTGTTATTAGAACAGCTTCATTTTTCATCTGACAGATATGGCCCTTACCTTCCTCCCTGTCTTCTCTTCCCTGCACTATCACCTTGGCCAAGGTGGTCAGCATCTCTAGTGAAGATCGGACAGCCTCACGAGACAGATAAGGTCTCTCTCCTGCCATGGCAGCTGCCTCCAGTACAGGATTCAGCAGAACAGTCAGTGTCTCCACCAGAGAGGACTTCTCTGATGAGAGAATTCTGAGCAACAAAATCAAACAGCACCCAAATACATGCGCCACAATCATTGTGTCACTGAAAAAGTTTTATATTGGGAGCAGGTTTTTTTTTTTTCCAGTTTTTGTTTTGTTTTGTTTGGGTTTTTTTTTTTTTTTTTTTTTTTTTTTGAAATCATGATATTATGAAATATTTTAAGTAAACTGAATTAACATCAGCAACTAAAACCACACCCCTTCTCTACAATCACCCCCTCACCTGAGCGAATGTTGAGAGTTCATGATTTCAACATCCACCAATAGGAGTAGGGCACGTGCCAAATGTGGGGGGCTCGGAAGACTGTTGTGATTGCCCCCCTGAACTCCACTCAAGTAAACATGGATGCAATGCCCCACATAATCCACTAGAGAAGTGACTTTCTCCTCAAGCCTCGATAGACAGAATTTTGCGAAGAAAGAAGATGCCTATAATTATGATAATGTTCGTGGACACACACACACACACACACACACACACACACACACACACACACACACACACACACACACACACACACACACACACAAAACAACCCCAAAACTCAAATAAGTAGTAACAATCAGAAGATAAGTAGTGCTATCATATTCTCACAAGACTCCAAGATTTAGTTCCTGTGATAAGACATTCTGAGTTCCGGAAACTGCCCAAGGTTGTTATGATATCGCAGTAAGAGAGAGCGCTCTAGATGCCATTAGAGGCAGGAAGAAAGATCACATAATAACAACAAACTTTATCCTGACATGGGCTCACAATATTGCTTAGTCGGCAGACCACTTCCAGGAAGAAGTGCTGCGTGGCTGCCCGAAAGTAAGGCTTGTGGGTCAGTATCCCATTCAATAAGACAGACCTGCACCATGGGGCCAAAGTAAGCATTGACCATGACTATAACAGCAACGTTGATATGCACACAATATACTGCACACCCTACAATACCCAGTGTGTGTTTCCATGTAGATGTTTCCTAGTAAGATGTTGATCCTGTGTGTGACCCATCCTGCCTCAAGCCAGTGTGATGTTCATCTAGTGTGTGTGTATCTAAAGCAATTGTCAATTTACTTCAACCTGCCTCAGCCCAGTGTGATGTTGGTGCAGTGTGTGATACTATAGAGCTATGTCAACCTACTTCAACCTGCCTCAACCCAGTATGATGTTGGTCCAGTGCGTGTTCCCATAGAGCTATTGTCAACCTACTTCAACCTGCCTCAACCCAGTGTGATGCTGATCCAGTGTGTATCCCCATAAAGCATATGGTGACCTACTTCAACCTGCCTCAACCCAGTGTGATGCTGATCCAGTGTGTATCCCCATAAAGCATATGGTGACCTACTTCAACCTGCCTCAACCCAGTGTGATGCTGATCCAGTGTGTATCCCCATAAAGCATATGGTGACCTACTTCAACCTGCCTCAACCCAGTGTGATGCTGATCCAGTGTGTATCCCCATAAAGCATATGGTGACCTACTTCAACCTGCCTCAACCCAGTGTGATGCTGATCCAGTGTGTATCCCCATAAAGCATATGGTGACCTACTTCAACCTGCCTCAACCCAGTGTGATGCTGATCCAGTGTGTATCCCCATAAAGCATATGGTGACCTACTTCAACCTGCCTCAACCCAGTGTGATGCTGATCCAGTGTGTATCCCCATAAAGCATATGGTGACCTACTTCAACCTGCCTCAACAAGCCTTTACTTGATGTTTTACAGGTATTGTGTTTCTGACAAAACATAATAAATCATCACTGAGTAACATCTCCATTCTATCATCCAATAGAACAAGATGCACAGACTTGGTCGCCATGACAACCATCATGTGACAAGAATTACCTAACATGAGCCAATGCAGCACATCCAAGCAAAGAAGCTGTCGGCAGCTGAGAGAGAGCATGTGCCAGGAACACCAGAGGCACATCCACAAATTTCTCAGAATCAATAGCAGCTAGAAGAGACTCCACAAAAGAACCTATGGGGGAGGGGGGGGGGCTTATGTTCAGATCACAGAGTATTGACTAAGCTACAAAAAAAATCTCACATTTCTTGTCTTCGGAAAGACAGGCCACAAATCTTTGAAAGAAGGATGTCAAGTTTTGTGCCATGTCAGTACACTGCCCTCTGCAAGTTTACATGCACAATAGTTACCTTGACTTATCTCACATGTCCCTTGTGGTCAGCCATAGGCTCACCTTCCATATATCATGGAGACATTCAGAACTTTGAGAAGTTGTCCAAAGACAAACTGTTTATAAAACATATATATATATATATATATATATATATACATACATATATAATGTTTAGAAGGGAGGGGAGAGAAAAAAAGAAGAAAAATAATAAAAGAATAAAGATAAAAGAAGAAAAAAAGTTGCTCCATCTGGAGCATGTACCAAAATAAAACACAAGTTCTTATCTTTTTAGTGATAAAGATAGAGAGAGGAACTTCAGGGATATAAAAATATCCCATAAGGTTCATTAAAAGTAATTACATATCCTACCTTCCAGTTTTCTTTCAGTAAGAGTGGTGAATCATCTAGTGGCATAAGGAGGCACTCTTGGACTCCCCATCGGATGACAGACTTGGCCTCCGTGTGGTCAAACACACGAGACAGTGCCACAAACAGCCACGATAAGTGAAGCAGGTAGCAGCCTAGGGGTAGGACGGTAAGAAGGACTCATTTACCCAACCTCATGACAAGAAAACACATCATATACATACATTTATCTCTGTTTTTACTCTCACATTTCATAAATTTTGCTCAAATATATGGACTATTAAACTACCCGGCCAACGGTCGAAGACAACGAAGACATATCACTATAATTTAAAATTTTTTTTTAAGATTTCATAAATCTTGCTCAATAATATGGATAATAAAATTGATAGGTAAATTTCACCAAATCTGAACCCCACCTAATAGCATGTATCAGTTGAAAATAAATAAGGAAGAATAAGTTTCTTGTTATCTAAACAGACACCTTCATAAACCAGTGTTCAGACTTGCCTAACACTGACCTTTCAAAGGTGCAGTAGATGTAGCTACAACAATGTTCTTCAAGTGATTTCGAACTGGTTTAACAATGTGGACCTATTGAAGGGGAAAATTGAACAGAGAGAAAGAGAGAGTAAAGGAGGACACATATAATGAAGACAAACTAATTAGTAAATGAGATATAAGTAGATATAAGTAGGGAAAAACATACTTTACTAACAGAGCATAGATAGAAATACACAAAATCACACCTGTTTCTCTTCCATGGTTTCTAAGACCAGCACCAAGTCATTCCATACAGTGACCAACTCCTGCCTGTACTCAGAAGACCACCAAAATAAATTCTCAGCAGAAGCAACCTCCTCCACTCCACCGTCTCTCACAGAATCCAGAACCAAATGCAGCAGGTACATTGCTCGCTTACGTGCAAAGGTGTCACCAGAAACCAAACCCTCTTGGACAATCTGCCAGAACTGAACCTCCACCCTCAGATCAAGCACAGGTCCACCACAGGCAGCCAAGAGGGTGGGCTGACAGAGAGACAAAAAAGGAGAACACTTGCTAGGGAATACAAAGACATCAGAGAGACAGCAGAGAAGGGCAAGAATGAGGTCGAAATCCTGAGAGTTTACACATATCACCCGAAGGTGGACGTCTGCGATAAAGCCCCATACTTGCCGTGCTCTAGTGTGTGAGGTCTGGACAGTGATCAGGAGGGGTAGGAGGGAGCTGGACACTAAATAGCACGTCTGCAAATCCGCTTGTTTCAGCAGACACAGAACCCGACCAAAGAGAGGAGACAGGGAGAGACCATTTTTTTCAATCTCAGTTGGATCAGCTCTTCTTAATACATGAGCTAGGAGAGTAATCACAATGTTGGGTTTAACTAGAGAGGGTGCACCAGTTGAATAGGTATGACCTCTAAGAAACTCATCAAGCAGGTTTTGAAATCTTTCCAAAATTAATGGGCCAATTGTGGTGACAATATTACCATTTCTCAGCATGAGACTGATAATAGATCCCAGTGTTCTGAAGCTGGGGGTCAAATTTACTCCATCCTGGCTTGTTGCAACAATCTGGAGATATGGATGGACAACATCACAAACCACATCCTTAGTCAGCTGAAGTAAACAATTATCATCCACTTGTGGCAGCAGAATTAATAATTCATCTATACACTGGAGCAGAGATTTATGTTCATGCAATGAGTAGCCATCAGCCAATGGAACACAAGGTTCATTTGGTGGTGACTCCTGGATATGTCCTTTCAGTAAGTCAGCCCCTCTTTTAAGGGAGACCCTGCACATGTCAGAAGTACTTATGCCGAACTCCTGCAGTAGTTCCCCTAACGAAGACACAGGATGTTCAATGGGGAGTGAAATAGACATGATTTACTAAACTACTAAAGCCACGTGGGCAAGATGTGCACTCTTAAGAAATTGATGAGGGCGTGGCAATAACATCCGGGGTAGGAAAAAAATAAGAAAACCTTTCATTGCAATCTGGCATTCTGAGCTGGATGTTGTAGCGGGGTCAGACGTAGGGAATTAATCATGGTGAGTCTATACTGATGTTGCGTATCTGTGAGAGAATGCTCGGCGTTGCTGCGAAGGTAGAACGCAACTTCTAGTCCACCGCAACTGTGATGCTATTAAATTATTTTACGAGCTGATGATTAAATCACCCCTAGCCTGTGGCCACAGTGTTTACGCCTTTCTAGGGATATGAGAAGTGAACTGCAAGACTGTGACTACAGGTTCTATTTTTTGTATAGAAGAGGTAGCTCTTTCAACTTGTTAGCCTAAAATATTAATAGGAAATCTGTTTATATTAGTAGTGAGATAATTTTAAACACTGTCTTACTCTTCAATTCAATTATGTAATTTTATGGTATACACATGCACAAATTTCTTAGCTAACAGTTGATAGCTGTAATTTGCCCCATGTTTATAAAGTAGACAATCAGCTGCTCCTGGTATAAGTTATCCTATCCAATATTGTTTTATTTTCATGCCACTGTGTGGGTCCCTTTTTTTTATGCACACCCATATTTGGAAGTATCAACTTCCTTGTTTTGAGTAAGCTTGCTCTCTGCTCACCACACAGGGTTTTTTTTTATCTCCTCCCTATCAATTGTAGTGGATCAAATCTCAAGGAGTTGTTGAAAGGTTTTTGTGTGTGTGGTGAGGTGTGCTTTATTTGATTTAACTTTGAGGCCGGAAGAACTCATCACCATGGGAGCTGGTTGAACTGTTGGCTAGGTGGTTTCTCTTCACCTTCCATCCCAGTCCTGACACAACCACTTAACATTTGATGTTCAATCATCAATACATTTTGTCACCACTTTGTCTCATTAATGTTCATTAGCTAATTGAGTTGTTCATAGTTTGTCCAAGTACTGCATATTTAAAATTAGTGTCCTTCACTTGTCCAAAATGTTCATTAACTTTAGAGAGTTGTCATCTATCCTGCGGGCAAAGTTAATTCATTCTTTTAGGCATTAATAGGAATTTTTTAATGGACTAAATTTTGACGTTTTTAGTACCTGTATATTGGGTATAAAGGGCACTGTATTAACTGTGTGGGGGGGGGGGGGGAACTTCTTGCTTTATTACTGAAGTTGACCCACTGCTGTCTTGTCTTCACACCTGGATGCCAAGCTATTGCCATTAGAGATAAAGGGGTTAAAAATGGCCTTGGAGATCACAACTATCTATTTATGGCTAGAAAGCAGCTGCTGTTTTTCCTCTGAGGGATAGATCAACTTTAGTAGCAGCTGTGACTGTTAAGTTCAATTGGTGTTCTGGTCTCAGGCACTTGGTAACAGTCACCATTTTGAGAGGATGACTAGATATGCACGCCTTTTAATAAAGCCAGGTCCCATGCCCTGAGGTATTCTGATTTCCTGTGGAGGTATCTCATCCTATAGATGAGTAGCTGGTTGGATGAGGGTGTCACTAATGGGTTTGGCTGCAACAACCTTGCATTCAGGTAATTAAAATTACTTGAAGGAGGAAAAAATCTAAACCAAAAAACAACATTTTTGGACCTACTGTGGCTGATTTTAAAACTGCTATAGAAAATTTGTATCCATTATGAAGACAATGATAAAATAGGCGATGTTGGTCTCAATGTCTCCTAGTATGCATTATTTAGAGGGTACTTACATGTGATCTCTTCTGATAGCACTTTGATTAAGCAGACTAAAACACAGCAGTTATAAATGAAATGGCTTATAAATTATTCCAATTCTTTTTCTGTTGCATTAACACCATCAAAAGAACAATGGTGCCGCTCCTACTAGCAGCTGTATTCCGAACTGATGATAATGGCCCCTACACAATAACTTACTAACTATTGCAACTATTCCTAGGTTGCCATAGCAACACCCCAAGACTAGCCATAGTGATCAGTTACTCATGTATATTACTTACATGATAAAATAATCAAATTATCCTCTTCTGTTGTTTCCTGTCCAGAGGCAAACTGACATCAGAGTTTAATTATGTTTATGTATTTTCGTTTTAGGCTGAGAATCTGAAGGTGTGCTCGATTAGTGATGATGTCATAAGGAAGCTCAAAGCCTTCCGTTTTAGGAAGGAAAAAACTAATTTTGCCATCATCAGTGAGTTTGTAAATCCAACTTTATTTAAATTTAACTTTATTTAAATTTATTTCACGAGCAATTAAAGTGTATTTCCCTATGAAGTTAATGAGATATTGATCTTAAAACCTCGACCAATTTTGTTAGGTATATTGGAAGCTGTAGTGGATTTAGGTCATGTGTAGTGCTCCTGGGTTCATTAGTAATCTGCAACAATGATACATTTTGTATGGACCACACTGTGTGGGGTCACTGGTGCCCTGAGTAGGTGTGGCTTAGCTTAATGTGCTGTTATGTTTCTATAATAAAAAAAGTGGGTAGGAAGGGGTGTGGCTAACTCAACCATAGCACTCGTGCAATGGTAAAAATACTTATCAATTTCTGTGAGTGATTACAGTCAAAACTTATAAATGGTGGTGGAGGGAGATTTGTCGAGAAGGGGGTGTGGACCAATTGTTCTTGTTTTCGAAATTAAGACTAAAAGTACTTGATGTGAACTATTTAGTGCTGTTTATAGAGTATGTGTCATTCTTTAATCATTGAAGTCCAATCTTTTGACTTAACAGATCTTGCAACCATTTTCAGAATATTGTGAGTTCTTCACTGTTGGAGCATGTGCTTTGTGTTTCTGAAACAATTTCCTGCCTTAATCCTAAGATTTTGTAATATTCATGTAATATGAACCCTCCACTTCCAATATTCATTACTAGATATGCAACAATTGGAAGAAATGTTCTCAACCTCTCTTCTTACCTGTCTCCCTTCCAACACCCCCCCCCCCCCACCCCCATTCTTTCCTTTCCTCCCTCACTCTTGCAGTGAAGATTGACATGGCAAATACTAACATTATTGTGGATGACAGCATCGAAGATGACGAACTGGAAGTAAGTTTATGTACAATTACATAATTTATCAATATTCACATTTCTACTATGTCCGTACCTACCTAATCAAAAAAATGGGAATAGGTGAACAATCAACAAGTCAAGGACCCTGTTTTAATTGGTGGAGAAAGGAAAAAAAAAACCCTGTGACTTCTAACCAAGAAATGGAAGGAAAAAGGGACTTGCAGAAAGTGAAATCTTCCTGTGTTTTCTGCTAATGATAAAATGCTTAAGTCTAGCAAGCCTACATTTAGGACGATAAAAAATAGTAAAGGCATACCAACGGCTTCCTGTAATTGGTCGGCGGGGAACAAAACGTTTGGCGAGAATATCTTACCATGCAAAACTCAAACCCTCCTACTACCTATACACATGAAGCTTGGCATGCAATATGACTCTTGCATTATTAAAAAGAGCTGGATTCCACTTGGCCACACCTCTTTCTGTGGGCTTGGGGTTTCTGTTTATTGGACATTGATGTCATGAATAGCATAGCATTGGTAGACTGGGATACCAGTAGAGCGTGCATGATTACACATGCAAGTTAGCCTCGCCTTTATCTTGTCCAACATCACTGCCGAAATCAGTCAACAAATAACCCTGTCACATTTCATTTTTTCCCTTTCCCCCCCCCCCCCCCCCCCCTCCCAACTGCCTTTGAATATCCCCCCCCCCCCCCCTCTTGCCAGGTGTGTCAACCTGACTTGTTCACTCTCTCATTCATACCATTTAATGCTCTTTTCCGATGTTGCTACTAACTACCACCTTTTTGTTCACTTGGCATTCATGTTGGTGAATGGTGAATTGCGAGACAGAAAACAGTCACTTCTGTTTAAATGGCATTGCTGCTTAACTGAAGAAACAACAAAACACCAGACTTTCCACTTCTGCTTCTGTGACTTTATCTTTCTGATGGAGATTATTCTTAGAATGAATGGTCTTATTCTATCTTACACGTTGTACATTATCAGTGGCAATTGTTCTTCATGCTCTTGACGCATCCCGAGCATGCTCTGAAAGGGTAAACAATTTGTGGCTCTGATTATAACTCTGAATTTCTTTTTGTCGCAACAGCAGTTCTGTATAGTTCAGCGGGTTGGTCCACCTGAACTATGTCCTTTTCTCGAAAAAGCTTTCCAATTTTTTTGGCAAAGAAAGCTGAGAATTACATTTCAGATTACGCAGACATGTATTAGTAGTAAAATGATAGCACAAAATGGGTTTTGGAACTGAATTCATTAAGCTTCTGTATAGCTTGGCTTGAGTGAAGGATAAAAGTAGTGTCTGCAGAAGATGTCATTAGTTTGTTTTTGTTTGTTTGTTGCTTGTTATTGTTGTTTGTTGTTGTTTTTTTAATTCCCCTTCTATATTTCATTGAGCTGTTTAATAATCCTCTCCTATTTCTCTCTTACCTCACCTACTGCCATGATTCATGATTGCTGCTTATGGACCATATTTGCTTAGTACTGTACTAATTGCATAAACTGGTGGAGTAAAGTGTATTCAACAGGAACTGTCTTATCGTCAACATCAGCACAGCTGTTATTGTTCTTGTCATAGGACATCAGTCTTGAAGACATCGGATTTCTTCTTGCTCCCCACCATCCTCGCTTCATAGCCTACAGCTACTGCCTCAAGCATGACGACGGAAGGATCTCCTTCCCTCTCTGCTTCATCTTCTTCAGCCCGATCGGCTGCAAGCCGGAGATGCAGATGATGTATGCAGGCTCCAAATTACATCTGGTCAAGACAGGTGGCTTCACTAAAGTAAGTGTGAACGTAATGGTCACATGCACATGTCCAACTCATACATGTTGCACTTATGTTGTAGGCAGTGTATGTTACCCTACATCAAATTATATGTGATTTTGTATGGAATTCAAGAAGGATGAATCACATTTGATTCGCTTTGAATGTGTTGAATGACCAGTAGTGCCAACAGATATACTAGTAGATCAGCACATGCATAATGACAGTCTAGGTGAAGCTGATTCACCGCTCTTCGTGATTGGTACAAGTACAGGTTGGTGTATCACATGTGCTTTATATGGCATGTGTGTAGTCCTATATATGTACATAATGTATCTGTATGAATATGAGCTGTCCGAGAAGTGACTCCATTATGGACATGTCTTGGTTAGCTCTTGATGTCATCCTGACCTCCCTTCAAATGGTATTGAACAACGATAGTCCTCTTCTTCTTTTTTTTAGCTTCTGCGTATTTAATTATTTTAAAAAGTTATTATAATAATTTAGTAAAGAAGCTGTTCCTTGCAACAACAACAACAACAACAAAAATATATATATATATATTGGTCATCTTTCATATGTGAAATTTTGAATTAATATCTGACCATGCCCAAAGTATGTGCTAACATTCTGTTGAGTGGTGAAGATGTGCAGCAATTGGGGGGGGGGGGGGGGAATGTGTGTGTGTTCGGTTAGAAACGGTATCAAACATTAAGAAAAGAACTGATCAGCCAAATTATTTACTGTGATTTTCAGCCTCTGTTCCATTAGTTGGTCTAAGAAACAATATGGAATTATGGACAACTGAGAGTTGATGTACAAAGAGCCTCACAGGTGTTGCATGTATTTCTGTTGTGAGAAATTCTTCAACATCTTCTGGTGATATTGTTATGTGCTCATGTTGTACCTGGTTCACTTGCGCTTGCACACACACACACACACACACACACACACACACACACACACACACACACACACACACACACACACACACACACACACACACACACACACACACACACACACACACACACTTATTTGAGGTATACATATAAACAAAAGAATGAACCTACATGCACACTGATGATAATACACACATGTACACATGCATTAAAGTACATACACACTTACACATACATACATACATACATACATACATACATACATACATACATACATACATACATACATACATACATACATACATACATACATACATACATACATACATACATACATACATACATACATACATAGTACAGAACTGGTTATTTGAGATATATAAATAAACAACAAAAAGTGTGCACATGCACACTGATAATACATGCATGTATACATACATTAACGTACATACTCACACATGCATACAAATATTATAGAACTGGTTAATTGTATCATACTTGGTGCAGAGGTTTATCCAGTTGTAACATGCTAATAAGGATATTTACTATCTATTCACTTATGTGATGCTCTCATCTGTACTTGCTATTTACCTATAGGTATTTGAAATCCGTACCTTGGAAGATCTCACAGAGGAGTGGCTGGTAGAAAAACTCAAGTTCTTCAGATGAAATTTCACTCAAGTTTCCTTCCTCAAGCTTTGACATACGCAAAATGAATGCGGAAATTAGACATTTATTTTATTTTTAAATTTTAGTTGACTTTTATTACATGTAACATGTAGTTGATGCTACTGATTCAGCTTCCAAAAGTTGTGGTGTGTGTTTGTGTTTTTAATTCAAACGAGATAGAGAGCACATTTCGTGAAGAATTATTGTTTAATATAGGAACCAATTATTTCGATTATGAACATTCTTTCCAGTTATATGAGCTAATAGAGCAGGCCCACCATCATGTAGCAGTGAAGGATGGAGAGAGGAATAGGAGGGGGAAATGGAGGAAGAAGAAAGGGAGATGAGGAGAGAAGATGCTTTGAAAGACTTGAAATAAAAGTGAGGGAGGGGGAAATGGAAGTAGATCTGATCTGAATCATGACAAAGGATTTTCCCTAGCCCTTATAAGAGTGAACAGGATTAGTTCCAGATTGTGAGGGAGGCTCTATTGTGGTCACTGACAGGCCTTAAGGATGGGAAACAAAGGAATGAGGGAGACAGTAAAAACAGCATAAATGATCTGGTTATGTATTTACCACAAAATTAAATTAACTATGCTACATAGAGAAGAGTTAGAAGAATGAATGGGAAGAGAAGTGTACTCCCAGATTGCGAGGGAGCTCTATGTGGTCACTGACACGCCTTAAGAATGGGAAACAAAGGAATGAGGGAGACAGTAAAAACAGCATAAATGATCTGGTTATGTATTTACCACAAAATTAAATTAACTACGCTACATAGAGAAAAGCCAGGAGAATGAATGTGAAGAGAAGTGTACTACTGTCTTGGATAGGTGACAGCCTATGCTAGTATGATTCAATTTGTTTTCAAGAGGAATAGCTAACATAATAGTCCTCACTTGTTTGTTATTTTTAGTTTTTTGTTGTCTTCATTGTGTTGTCCAATTTGAGCAACAACAAAGGAAACATAGCAAGCAACAACTGGTGTTTGCAGGCCACCACAGTCCAGGGCACTTGCAGACAAGAGGGTATACCAGGGGTGTGTGTGTATATATAGTTTTGCAACACTAAGAACATAATGTGTATAGGGGTATAAATTGATTAGGAGTCATACAATAGGTACTAGCAGGGGTGGGGGATTTACCCAAATATATATATATATATATATATATTTTTTTTTTTTTTTTTTTTTTTGGAGAAAATAAGTAGGAAAAAAATGCACAGGAAAACAGACATTTGTTGAACATGGTCTATATTCTGTAGAATTGGTACACGTAGTGGATAGACAATGATCTTGGCTTTAACATGTGAAGGAACATGCACAAACAGTGCCTTGGAGACCACCCTCCCTCCTCCTCTAACTGTATCATATAATACATGTGCTTTCAATTTATAAAGTTGTACACAAAATATAAGGGGAGGAATACTAGTCACAGTCAGTTCACAGTCTGTTGGGTTCAGCTCAGTCTCCAGTTACATACATCATGAAGGAAATAATGGATACATACCCCCCCCCCCCCCCCAATAATGTAACGACCACAAATTGGACACCCTTTACCAATTTGAATAAGTTGTTTCAATCCATTTACTGCATACAATTAGTAAATGTGGCAGTTGTGTGTGTGTGTGCGCGTGCGCCCATACACACACACACACATATATATATATATTGTTGCTAGACAGCTTGTGGAGAAAGCGAGAGAACATGGCGAATCATTGTATGTGTTGTTTGTAGACTTGAGGAAGGCTTATGATTCAGTGCCCAGGCAAGCCCTATGGAAGGTCCTAGAGAAGTATGGTGTGCCAAATAAAATGTTGAATGTTGTGAAGTCTTTCCATGAGGGGATGCATGCTGAGGTTAGAGTGGGTTCGACTGTAACTGATAGGTTTGAGGTCCGGAATGGCTTACGGCAGGGATGTACCCTGGCACCCACATTATTTAATATCTACTTTAGTGCTATGGTGGCTGATTGGCACAATAGGAGTAGTGGTGCAGGAGTGAGTGTGTTATATAAGCATGGTAGGAAGTTGGTTGGGGACCGCACAGCCAAGTCTAGATTGAGTGAGATGAGAGTAACTGAGTCCCAGTTTGCTGATGATGTGGCATTGTATGCAACCTCTCGGGATAGTTTTGAGTCAGTAGCAGCAGAGTTTGTGAAAGTGGCAAGTGAATGGGGGCTGACTGTGAGTACTGAGAAGACAAAAGGGATGGTTGTTGGTGAGGGATTGAATGAGAGTGATGTCAGACCAGTGCAGGTGGAGGGTGGCTCTGTGGATGTAGTCCAGGACTTCACATACTTGGGTGCTAACATCTCAAGAGATGGGGAGATCACTAGTGAGGTGACTAGAAGAATTGCTAGGGCAGCTAGAGCATTTGGATGTTTGAGGGTGCCAGTATTTAAGAACAAAGACCTCTCATTGGCCACAAAGAGAGCAGTGTATAGGGCAGTTGTTCTAGCTGCATTACTGTATGGAGCTGAAACTTGGACGATGAAGGCTGTGCATACAAGACGTTTGAATTCTTTTCATAACCGTTATATTCGGACAATCCTGGGTGTGACGAGGTACCAACAATGGAATGAAAGATTAACATCTCAAAGCCTATCACATAGGTTTGGCTTGCAACACTCCATCTCTGATATCATTCTGGAGCAGCGTTTAAGATGGCTGGGTCACGTGGGTCACATGGACGAAGAAAGGCTTCCAAATAGATTGTTGCTTGGGGAGCTTAACATGAAGAGACCATGCCACGGGGCAAAGAAGAGGTGGAGGGATGTTCTGAAAGTGGATTTGCAGGCAATTGGTGTGTATGATAGATGGTATGAGTTGTGCCAGGACAGGAAAGGGTGGTTTTATCTGTGTTTAGATAGTGTAAAGAAAATTTCAACATCCAGGCGATGGAACACCTGCTCAGCTAACAAGCAATCTGAATTAAGAACACTAAGTTGGGCCTGTGGAAGAAAATTTTGAAGACAAGGAGATCCGACCAGACACCAACATTTCTGTGTGATGCCATCATAAGCTAAGTTTATTGCCATTGGTCCTGGATTCATTCAGGGCACTGCCATCATGGTACTTCGTACCATGGGCAGCTTCTAAGCTTCTTCTAAGCTTCTTCTAAGCTAAGTGTGCAAATGAATGCATTGTTGCCTTCAAATCACATATTAAAAAACCCATTGCAGGAAAATACATATATTCAAAATAGCTACCTAGCACATGTGTAATGTTCTGTCCAGTTAGGTGAGGGAATACACCAGAGCTACCATCATGCTGCAGTGAAGGCGGAGGGCGGGGGATGAGGGGTGAGAGAAAAGGGGGGGAGATGAAGAGGAGAGAGATTAGAAGGAAAAAAGGAAAAGTAGGGAGGGGAAAAAAGATCAATAAGGTATAATGTTCCATATAAAATTGAAATCATTAACAGCTTGTTGTATTACAGGATGTGTATGTACAGCTTGTATGTACAGGATGTGTATGCATGTACTGGGTGTGTATGTACAGCTTGTTTATGTACAGGGTGTGTATGTATAGGGTGCGAATGTGCAGGGTGTGTATGTACAGCTTGTTATATGTACAGGGTGTGTATGTACAGCTTGTATGTACAGGATGTGTATGCATGTACTGGGTGTGTATGTACAACTTGTTTATGTACAGGGTGTGTATGTACAGGGTGCGAATGTGCAGGGTGTGTATGTACAGCTTGTTATATGTACAGGGTGTGTATGTACAGCTTGTTATATGTACAGGGTGTGTATGTACAGCTTGTTGTATGAACTGGGTGTGCATGTACAGGGTGTGTATGTACATGTATGTACAGCTTGTTGTATGTACAGGGTGTGCATGTACAGCTTGTTGTATGTACAGGGTGTGTATGTACAGGATGTGCATGTACAGGGTGTGTACATACAGAAGTTAACCAACCCATCATGTAGTATGCTAGCCAACAGGTATGGGCACATCCATACTGTACAGAAATGGAAGTATGGCATTCCACTTACCCAGATCATCACCATAGCTGTTTAACTCCCATCCACACAACAGCACCAAAAACAAAAACGAGCAATTGCTGCCCATTGACACAGCAGGCCACACTATACTCCAGTCATCAGAACACATGTGTATAACTGAGTAAAAAGCATTGATGCAGTCAAGTAGATAGAGTTAAAGGTATGTGTGCAGCTACTTGATGCCACAACTGCAATTATTACTTCTCCTGAAAGCAATCATGAAAATCTGCATGAGCCAGAAGTGTTAGGATATTCTAAGGCCCTAGCAAGCAAATAACATTGAAACTCTATTCTTACTAACCACACCCTTCCTTAGGTAGCCAAACGTAGCCAAACATTCCAATCAGAACATCTGCATCTGTCTGTTGTTTACAGTCTTGTTGATGCACCCCTTCTCATCCCACACTTGATGACGTAGCATCACCATCAGTAAATCAGGAATTACAACCTTTAGAGGAGAGCACGAATCTTGAGAAAGCACTTGGAACAAAATTTAATCAACTAGATATCAACAGATTCCATGAAAATGTAGCCACACCATTAATCTGCCATCTGAGATAAACATATTGAGTTGTTCTGCATCTTCCAGTGATGCAATGCCAACACTCTGTTTTCTACCCAAGGAACCGCCATGTTTAAGCTGTGGTCTTCATGTCATGGAGACCAACAGCCTGTCCATTCTGTGGAGAGAACTTTCTCACTGTTGAAATTGATACAAAATTACATGCAAATTAAGTGATGCTAGCCTTTTGAACCTGATGGAAAAGGCAATAGAATGTCTACACACACTGATTGATGGAGATCTTGAAGAAATTGCAGTTGTATCGAACAAAAAGTTTTAAAAAAAGTAGCTGTCCAGGTTAGAACCTAATCTCCCAGGGTAAAAAATGGGTGGGGCCCCCCTCTCCCTGCTGCTAATGTGTGTACCAAGCTGAGGACATTAAGCACCAAGAGCGATGTTGAACACTTTACTCACTGGGAGCCATTTGGCCCCCGTAGTTCCTGTCTCTGTCATCTCTATTACAGACGAAAAGGTTATTACAAGTTATTTTGGAGCCACCATTATCCAAACTCAGAACAGGTGTTTTTGGTCAACCCTAAATTGACTAATAATATATGCACTGTGAATACGTAGAAACATTTATTGAAGAAACATTTATTGAAGCAACATTTTGTCAACTTGAGTGTGCAGTGTGGACTGGCCACTATTTACAAGCATTCCCTCAAACCAGTTACGATGACAAACCACTTCAATCATGGATAGAGCGCACCTTTCACCAGTTCAATAGGGGACTTGCATGATTACGTCACACACAACCTGCCATGCCTACTTATGGTATCAGTGTTCCTCCAGCACCCTGGAAAATGTATTAGCATTCACGACTTGCAATGATATTTTCGAGAATTGCAATTGCAAAATAGCTCGTGCTTTCACCATACTGCAGGAGTAGAAACTTCATGAAATTTCCAGCGTGCTCATAGCAAATTTTAGAATATTCAGAGCTGTGGTCATAGATAAATCCCAGCGTAAAAGTGAAGAAAGATTAGTCTGCAATATTGCCAGGAGCCTGCCCAGCTAGTTGTAGGAACTCATTGGTTGGTGGCAGTAGCAGTGAGTGTCACACAGTTGTCAGACACAGTGTCACAGCCAAAATAGCCGCTAGTTTTTCTCTAAAACTTTGTTAGGCAGTACCTCATTTCCAAGAATTTCTGGTTTGTCACAGGTGCTGCTTGACAGGATTCTGAAAAGTATTGCAGCTTCTTCTTGGCCAATATTAACCCTAGCAACCATCTGGCGCTGATCGCTATTGACGCCTACCTTTGAGTTCTGAGAACTAGCAGCAAACTCGCTGGCCAGTTCTTAACTAACCTTTCTTTCACTTTCACGCACCATTTTTTCCACAACCATTGCTCAGAATATTCTAGAATTTGGTATCAGCACGCTGAAAATTTCATAAAGTTTCTATTCATATAGTATGGTAAAAGCATGAGCTATTCTCTAGTTGCAGTTCTCAAAAACATCATTGGTAGTCATGAATCCCAATATATTTTCTATGGTGCAGGTGGTTCACTGATACCATAAGTAGGCGTGGCAGGTAGTACCTGATGTAATCATGCAAGTCCCCTATTAAGGAAAGTAGTTCCTGTAATAAAACAGGTCCCTTGAAGTAGAGCATGCAACTTCTTACGAAGTTTTAACATAGAGCAAAGGATAAAAGTATCAAATATGACATCTTTAATGCGCTCACACACTTACTTGTAGAGATAAACTAGAAAAGAGACAACGTAGAAGCCAATCTTGACGAAGCCCTCCCTCATGTAGAGTGTTGTGTTGCTTCTATTCATCACCTCTGTGGGGTCGTACAGGCCAGGATGCGAGATGGTTGGGCGTCTCAGATACCTGCACATGTATGGGAGATTGCATGAGATGGGGGCAGTGGTCACTCGTGATAGGAGGATGGAGACAAGATGGCGATAGTGTTACAAGGATGACAGGTGTGCTAGTGATAACAGTGTGGTCTAGTTTGGGGTCTGTGCCAATAGCAAAAAAAAAAGAAAAAAAAAAGAGGAATGGTTTACTTAAAAAAATGATCTTACCAGTTCATTGTCATGTTGAACAAATTAAATAGTTTCATTCAGCTAAAACAGGTTTAAATATTTTCTAAATGGTGCACACCAATCACTACTGCACACATAGGCATGCCAAAGCTGCATTCAGACGAAACGTAAGTCAAAATGGCTGTGAGATCATAATAACCCTTTTCATTAGGCAGTTTTGAAATGCAATATTTCTTCTCCTACTACAGATAAATATTTCTTCACTTTCAAGACCAAGGCTCCCACATCAACAAGACATTCTCCTCAATCAGACACACACACTGACACACCTTTACCTAAACCCTTGCAGAATCATAGTACTACATAAATTGTTATGTTCATTCTCAGCATTATACTAACTGTATGTTACTGCAATTGACATTTGCTCGTATAATTAACAGACAGAGAGCTGTAGATTCCTCTTAAGATTACATTATGGTTGTTATTCATTCCTGCAGTTATCACATGCTAGTTATTTTTGAAAATTCAACATTGGACTCAATTTTAGTAATTCAATTGATTACAAATAGTCTTCTATTGATATTGAGTTGCAACTATTGTAATAGAATGTTTATACACCAAGAGGTGTGTGGATGGTGAATATCCCTGGAGTGGTGACAAATCAAGGAGATAGATCAGCGTCTTCAACTGTGGGGATTTGTCACTTGAAATATCAACGACGGGGGAAAAAAATTAAGGAGAAAAATGATTTTAAAAAAACAACAAATGCTATTAATTTGTGGAAAATAATTTTTATTATATTAATTGTCCCTTATTGTTTATAGAATCCTGATGCTCACTGTGGCTAAATGGTGCAAGGCGACAAAGTGAGTTATTCTTGAGAATTATTCTACTCTGACACACAAAAACTTCTTCTGTAGCTCATCAAAAGCTTTCCCATGCCATTATGCTATTGGGCAGGAGAGAAGTCAGTTCTTGTTATGCTTCTCAAGAAAACTAGACACGTCTTAGATTTAGTATTACTGACTTATCACTATACACCACATACTGGAGACAGGGAGTGGAGGGGGGGGGGACGGTAGTGGGAATTGACACCGACAAGTGTATAATGGACACAACCCTAAGCAATGTGTATCAACAAACCTTCGTATGTGATATGCCACCAGAGGAACATTGAAAATAAATGTGAACCAATAGCCACAAAGGAGCAGTATTAGAGTGATAAATATATGGAGACCATATTCTGGAAGAACCAGCTGAAAGGAGATAAAAATAATATGGCAAATAATATCATCACAACTGCATCAGAGCAAACAAGAAGATAACTACTTGCCCTGTTCAAAGTGTGACAGAAGTCCACTGGATTTCTGTAATCATTTTTCAGCTCGTCCACTGCAATCAGCTGAAGATATTACATGTTTGCACAGCAAGGTAAGAAAACTCAAATTAAAGTTCACCCAGTCAACAGTTTCTCACTATTCCTCACAGGCTAGCAGCTGCTTACGTGCCAAACCACCAAGAATAACAGCACTATCGCAATCACCATTGCCATCAAATAGATGTAGAAATCCAAAGTCAACATTTTGGCCAACCTTCACTCCACTGCTTAAGTAGAACCCAGTTTTACAATTAACAAATGCTCCAGTGGCAGTGAGATCCCTGTACCCAAATTATCCCAAGAGAAATCAGAAATGTATTTTTTTGGTTTGACCGGAGGGATTGCTAGTGGTAAATCAACTGTTTCTACATGGTTGGGGGCCTTGGCATTCCCTATAATCGATGCAGACGTTTTGGCTAGGAAGGGTGATCATAAACATATGTACTTTAACTGAGTAAATTTCGCCTCTATTTATCCATAATCTTCTGTGAATTGACTGAATTCCTTGTAGTTGTGGAACCTGGCCAGCCAGCGCTTAAGCTTATCGTGAAGAATTTTGGAAATGATGTCTTGCTGCCTACTGGCCAATTGGACCGAGCCAAGCTGGCTGATATGATCTTTGAGAATGACTCTAAACGAAGGATATTGAACAAGTGTACCCATGGATACATCAAGAGAGCTATGTTGTATGAGGCCCTCAAATATTTTCTCAAAGGTGGTGTCAATAGCCCCTTATTCTGAGTTGCAGCTATTTATTGGTGTTCTTGAACTTTTACAGGAAAATCTGCAGTATTAGTTGTTTCGCCTTTGCTTTATGAGTCTGGTGCATATACTAAATGGATGAAGAAAATTATAGTTGTGAACTGGTTAGTTGCTTGCTATAGACCCGAATATATGAATGATTTCTCTTTCAGCACCTAATTCTTTATGCTTCTATTTAACTGCCTCAAATTTCAAATGGTAGGAGGACATTGTAAGATGCCCTTTCTATAATTGTACTGGACTGATCTTATTTGCTCCTTCATAAGATTTCAATAAAAGGTTTCCCTCATGACAGTAAAATTAATGGTTTAGATTAATCATCAGTAATGCTTTTTTCTTTTTTAAAAATTTTTTTAAAAATTTTTACATTCATCCCTCTAATTTTCCAGCACAGAAGAACAGCAGATAGAGAGGCTTCAAAAACGAGATTCAATTTCAAGGGAGTCTGCTATTCAGCGAATCAGAGCTCAGATGCCTCTGAATGAGAAGTGTGAGCGAGCTGACATTGTATTGGACAATAGTGGAGATAAAGAAGAACTGAAGAGACAGTCATTTGACTTGTGTGTTGAGTTGAACAAGTTGTCCTTGAATCAAAAAATGCTCAGGGCTTTTTTCGTATTTCTGTTCAGTGTTGGTGTAATGTATTTGCTTATCACATCTTCAGTAAGATACATTGAAAGACTGCTGTAATTCAAATCAAACCAAGGGATTGATGAAAGGTATTCTACATGAAAATTCTCAATCTTTTGGGGGTTCAGGGTTTGTTATTTTTGGTACACTCTTTTGGGGGTTCAGTGTTGTAATTTTTAGTTGCTTTTTGTTTCGGTTCAGTTTTTTTGTGGTTGTGTTTGGAATTTGGGGAGACCCTTTACCTGTCTAAGTGGTTTGAGGATTTGCTGGCTTGGCACTGGTCCTGGTGGAGATTTTGAATAGGATGATTGACGTACTGGTCTTTCTAGTCTGCATGGTGGATTCCATTCTTTTGCTAGTCCTAAGTGTCTACTTGGTATTCTTAAGTTTATTACTCTCCTAGCTAATGTTACTGTAGCTCTTACAATTTTCCCCCTTCGCTGTTCTTTTGTAGATAATTCTGTTATCGGATTTGGAATGTGACTACCTGAATACCAAACAGGGATGCAAGCAACTCAACCTGGTACTGGTAGTTAGAAGAAGAATATTCGGTGGCACCGTTGTTTTCCTCTGAATAAAATAGCTATAATAGCCATCAATGGTGTGTCAGTTTTCTTACTGTTGTTGTTGGGACTGGTGAACGAAGGAAGGGGACCCAAGTCTTAAAAACCTTGGAATGTGTTCATTTACTGACTAGAGTTTCCAACACTGCACCATTGATCACTGCAGTGTAACATTTTTCCTTGCAGTGGGTGTTACCTGAATTGTTTGGAGCAGTGATTGTTCCAGTCCTAATGCTTATTTCTTGGCACTGGTTCCTGTTTATTCTAGCGAGCCCTTTGTCTGGGTACCTTGTATACAGGTAATATATACCCAAGCCTAAAAAAAAAAAAAAAAAAAAAAAAGACTAATAATTTAATATTCTTTATTTTCCTGTTGTTTTAGATATGTGAACCTTCCTCGAAGCAATATGGGAGTATACGACCCAACGGATATTAGAAATCGAGGAATGATATCACACTTTCAAAGGGAGGCTTTTGTCAAAATCGCTTACCATTTGATCACATTCTTCATATCACTTTATGGGTAATTTCGTGAGAATCTTGGTATTTGTCATTTAAAAAAAAAATTGCTTAATGTTCTTCTTCCTTTGCAGCTTGATAGTGACTCTAGTTTCTTGAACTTTGTTATTTATATCCATGCAATTTTGTGTTGAATGTATTTTGTTTCATACCAGGGTTGTCAGATATTTCTTTTGTATGAATATGGAAAATATTTCTAAAAATAAGCCAAATTGGTTTAAACAAGTCAAAGGCTCTCTCAACCACATGATTTAGTGGCAGCAAGTAGCTGCACATGGACTATTAAAACAGAATTTTACCGAAAATTATGTAATTCTTGAGGTTTCTTTGCCCACTTTAAAAATGATGGATTGATATAAAGAAGAAATCACTTACAAAAGCCTTGATTTCTTTATTTATTTATTTTTTGGTAACAGCTTTTACAATGCCAGTACTATACGCGTCATTTTATAACTACCATATCAGATTCACCAACTAATTTTTTAACCGAAGGATATTTCTCTGCCATTAAGGCTTAATCTTCTTGATTCATCGAAATGACCTTGTCATTTTATTTCTCTGGTTGGCTTACAAAGACATTAACTTACTGAAATTTTAAAACTTAGAATTCAGGCATTCACTTGAAACTTTAAATTCAGTTTTATAAAAATTTTGAAGAGAAATTTTATAAAGAATTTTTTTATGCTTTCTGCAATCACAGGTCATAGCAACATAAATAGTGGTACTTGGAGTTCGATGGAAATGCATGTTAATTGTTACCTGTGGCACACAAGTCTAGAAACACTTGGAATGGTGGGAGGGGGGAGGTGGTGGATACATTCTCAAGTTTTGCTTAAGAAAGGATTTTTAAATTAATTGTACTGTTTGGAAAGACCAAAGTTTGTTTTAGTTGCAACTAATTGATTACAACTAAGTACTTTTACTGTATAGAAACCCTGTGGTTATAACTAAGTACATTTTAGTGCATAGAAATCCAAAAGTTTAAAATTTTACAACTTATCCTCATCCTAATTTTTCTGGTCTAAAAAATTACTTTTTAATAAATATTATAGTAATTATTTCCCACAAGTCTTAGTACCAACCACTCCTGTTATTAATAGCAATATCAGTCCTCTTCCATTGATTGCTATTGTCCTGTGTTGTGGCTATGTGAGATAAGGAGGTTATTCATTTTGTCAAAAGGAATGAATAAAATATGAGATTTATGAAGGAGAAAGAAAATGGAATAGGATAAATAAAATTTAAAGAAAAAAAAAGAGAGATTTGTAGAGGGGAAAGAAGAGATTATAATTTTGAAGAAGAAAAAAAACACTGAAAAATAATAAGCCAAAATAAGGAAATAGGCCATACAGAAACATTGCAAGCATAACCATTTAATAGGAGTCAGAATAAAGAAATAAACCGAACAGAAATTTTACTAGCCATTTTAAAAAAATAATAAAAAAAAAGAGAGAAAATTTTGGCTATAAAAAAATAAGCAATCTTGTATCATAGTTAACCTTTACCAGATCAAAAAATATAATTGTGGGGGTGTGGCGTTTTGTTGCCGTTAGCAACAGGTTTTTTTTTGATATTTATTGTAAACGCAAGAACAATCCTCATTCTGGACTTCACTTTAGCTGACCTGCATTTCCTTGGGAAGAGAACATGCCGTACTTTTCACCCCGAAGCTATCCGAAGATTCCTTTGATCTGCAAAGCAGCCAAACTTCACTTTTCTAAAGATATCAAATTTTCCAGCTATAATCAGCAGTTTCGTTCATCTTCAGCTACTGATTCTGCCGAGTTCACAACTGTCATGACGTCGCTCCTGGCGAGCAACAGATCGATTTATGAAGAAGTAAAGCAGATGCAGAGGGAGCATCAAAAGACTGTGACCACTCTGACCCAGTTTTGTAAGAGGCACATTACTGTTAATGGAGCAACATATTTTGACTCCTTGTGTGATGGAAGAGATAACAACTCAGTGCTCCCAAGTCCAGGGATTAAAATGGCTGCAATGTTTAGGTTTGAAGAGAGTTCCAGTGATACAGAAGTTGAAGGTGATGTTGAGAAATCGAGTGAGAGTGAGGCAAAATGTTGTAACAGGGCTAATCTTGAAGTAAAAATGGGTATTAGGAAGAGGAAAGAAGTAAGATTATTAAATAGAGGTGGTTTGGTTAGTGGCAAAGAAGAAGTTATGGAGCATAAACAGCAGAAAAAATTGACTGGAATAGAAAGAAGTGAAGAAAGGGGAGATGGAGTTGATGAAGATGTCAGCTCACAAGATGAAATTTGTTGTTTTCCTTGTAAAGATCCAGATGGTGGCTTACACAATAACCATATGCCACACTGTTCCCCTGTGGAATCTTCAACTTTCATAAAATCAGGCGAGTCCTCATGCAGTGAAGATGAAAGGACCATTACTCACTCTGATCATTATTTTTCACCCTCAGGTATTGAAGTGAAAAGAATGTGGGAAAAATTTTCAGAGAGCAATTGTGACTACGTTACAAACTCTGATGTACCTCTGATCAATCCAAGGCAGAAGAAGTGGACCACCAAGGTTACTGTCCCTCAACCTTTCAACATGACAATCCGTGATAAAGCTAATTCTACAATGAAAAAGAAAATGTCTCAGAACGTATTGGAGAAAAAAACAGTGGAAGAGGTTGTAAGAAAAAAGACTTTTCATGCTACTCCAGCCCCTGCCAACACTTTCCTTCCTCTGTATGAATTGATAAATGCCAAAGCTGAGCAGAGGAAAGCATATATGAAGATGGAGTGTGCAGAAGTACTAGAATTAACCCAGAGGCCTTTCTCTTTCCATAAAAGAGATTTTCTAAAGTGTGAGGAGAAAAAAGAAATGCTGAAGCAAAATGAAGAGCAGGAGGCAACTCTGCTGAAAAAAAAATTATTTAAAGCCAAACCAGTTCCACTGAACCTGTTTAATCATGAGACAGATGAGAAAATGTATGAGCAAGAGGAGTACAGAAAAATGCTTAAGAAGATGCGTGCAGATGACCTCCTTGCCAAGTCCAAGCTTCCTTTTCGTATGCAAGAAGCTACAGAGAAGTCCGATGATGCTTCTAGGAAGAAGCATCATCGTCATGATAATAATGTTATTAGGACAGAAGAGCACTGCTTCCATCTCAAAGGGTCTTGTCATATCTCTGATTACAGTGAACAGTATAAAAAATTTCAGCAGCAGCTGGAGTCAAGAAAATGTTGCAAATTGAATACTAAAGTGGACCCATTCCAATTGCAAACTGATGAGGTTTATTCAAGAAGGAAGAACACAGAAATAAATATCAAAGCAGTTGAAAGGACGACTAGACTCCACTTGCATGGATTTTCAGGTCCTCCTCGTAATCCTCCTTTTCCAGTTCCAACACGTCGTACCACACAACTGAGACAGTGCAAGATGCACAACAAAACAGCAAGATCATGCAGAATGAGATAAAGAATGAAGAGAAGCAGAAAAAATATATATTGAAGGGGAAGATGATACAGAGTATTGTTAACCAAAAAACCTTGAGCACAGACCCAGTTTCTTGGCTGGAAGAAAACAAGAGAAAGAAAAAAGACGAGTTAAAGTAATTTTTAGTTCTGATAGTTATCACCTCATCACCTCATCAACCAGCTTCAGCTGCAAGACATTGAAGACTGAGTTGCTGCAAATCCTCTTCTACTTGAACAGACATTGCAGAAGTGACCGAAAGTCAAACTAATTCTATATTTCAGCTCTTAAAATTCTATATTTGTGTGTGGTTGAGAGAAGGTTTTTTGATTCTCTTCTAGGAAAGATTGTATGTCAAAATTTATAGTTTTAATAGTGTTGCTTTACCTTTTAAAGAATATCATTTTTTTTAAATGGTAATTTCTTTTCTTTCTTTTTTTTTTTTTTTTGTTGGTTATTTAAAAAAAGTTAATTATTGACTATAATTTCATCTCAAGGCAACATGAGATTCTTTTTTGTCAATATTTTGGGCAACACAAAATTTTTTTGAAGTTGATTTATTGTAGAATAAGGAACATAATGAGACAATTATTTTTCCAATTGCTATCACAGGATTGAGCCAATTAACTGAATTTTTCACTCATGAAACGAACTAGAATGGCACCTGAGGAAACTGATATGACCCACAAATATTAGCAGATATTTATTTTATTAGTTTAAGTATAAATTGTAATTTTGCTTATCAAACTTTTAAGATATAACAGATTTTCACATGAACTCTTAAAATATCTCAATAAACCGCTCAACTTCTTTTCAATTTCTTCACCTCCATCCATCCCACAAGTTATGCATCTACAAACCTTTAAAATATGCACTTTATATTGTACACCTAAGATGTTTACCAAAGTCAGATAGAGAAAGGAGAAATCAGGAGAGATTTCCAAATCAAGTATGCTGAAGTTATCCTACACACCAGATGAGATCATACATAACAACTATTAATCCCTAAGGGAGCCAGTTACCTAGTTAAATTTTACTTCATAGAAATGAAGTGATCACCCACATGCCAAGTTCTAGCAACTTTTGGGAATCAGAAAATTTGGAATTCTGAAATATTTCCATATATATATATATATATATATATATATATAAGTTTTGTAATAAAGTATTGGGTAAGGTTGAATAACATTCCTCATAATCTTATCTAGGATGTCAAAGAAGATTGAAAGGCAAATATAAGTGGTTTCTAAACAGGGAAATTGAAGGGATTCTTGTTTGAGGGAAATAAAGTATTACTCATTAAGTCAGTCATAGTGATGAATACATGATAAGACAAAAATAAATTTTGATTGATGGGGTGGGGAGAGAGAAGTTCTGGAACATGACCTCTGTCCTGTAAAAATGACTTGTCTTAAAGAATTGCAACATTATTTGCCCTAATTTTCATATAAATTTCTGCAGTCTGCAGGATGATAATTTGGTAAAGCATCAGTCAAGTAAAAACATCAACTTTAGGCCACACCCACTTCCATACCTCATTAATTGAAATGTGCTTTTATTAGTTTTTTTTTTATTTTATAAAATCTATGGCTACATAGGCAGAGGGAAATAGTCTGGATGAGATAATACTCATCAACCAACATTTTAAGGGGTTTTCGCTTGTGCAACTACAAACTTTCACCAGCACACAATAATGAAATTTTTTCATTGATTTGATATGAATTTGTTACCTTTGTCACTAGTAGCAACCATCTCAAATTTGGGAGTTCAGAACTGAAATAACTCTAGCAGTTGTTCAGAACTTGCTTACACTGGGAGTTTATAATCATTTAGTTATTTAGCTCAGTGTGAACTATTCTATACCAATCCTTCCAAAGGGACAACTCTTTAAATTATTATGCCTTACTCCGAAGAAAAGAGACAATAATTTACAGCACGCTTTCGCTGAAATGTTACTCCGTGTAAGCTATTTATATTAGTCAAACAGGTAAAAAAAAAAGAAGAAAAAAAAAGGTAGAAGAAAAAAGGTTTTCATGAGAAACCCTATATTTTCCGCACGCATTTTGCACGCATTTGGCCGCGTACATTTGAAATCTTCACGTGCTCAGAGTCTTGAAAAACAGGTTTGCACTTGTTTTAACCTTGCCTGGCGGCTATTGTAAAACGGAATGACCAGTAAATGGTTACAAGTAAATTTCTTTCCCAGTCTTTGTATTGCGCGCTTACCACTCGTTCCTGCTGGTTAGTAGAGGTGAGAGGTTGGCGCTGAGATTCACAGGGCATTGATAGCTTAGCTATCTTAGCTATCTTAGCTATCTCCTGCTCCTCTTTTTTAAAAAAAATTTATTTATTATTTTTTTTTTAGGGTTGAGCCACACGTAACAAGTACGTACAGGTTAGTATTCAATTTGTTATTTTAGCAAGTGGCACCAGCAAGCTTTTGGCATAGCTAGAGCGAATTCTGGTGTTGAAATGTATTGTATATTAGCTTCCACTCTAGTGGTTAAGCTTTATAGTAGCTCGTCACCAAGTCGTTGTGAGCTAAGGCCTAATTAATTGGTACCTAATTGTTAGTACTGTTGTATGGTGTGTTATGCAGTAATGGCTCTAGCTACTGAGCATGCTGCAAAGTTGCTGGACTTCTCAAATGGACTGGATGTAAACCTACTTGATAGTGTCATTGACAACCTTTATAATGGAAGTGGACAATCTGTAAGCACAATTTGCACTAATAACCTTGCCTCTGTTTCCAACATTTTCCTATCTCTTCCTATCTCTTCCTATTATCCACTCTTGCTAACCCTCTCCTCTGTTTTTCTTCTCACTTCATTCATCCTCTTATTCCCTTCTTGGTTACTAGCTTGTTTCACCTTTATCAAAATTGCTGTCTCTCTCTCTCTCTATTCAATCTTTTCCCTTTATACGGTTTTGGATTACTTTACCCTTGAATTTTTTTTTGATGGATAGAAGGCATCTACTGATAATACAGTTGTTATTGATATATCTGAGAATTTCTCTTTCCCTCCTGTTCTCTCCAGCAAAGAATGGCGGAGCAATTGCTCACGCAGTTCAAGGAAAGTCATGAAGCGTGGACACAAGTGGACATGATATTGGATCGCCCATGCAGCTTGAACACCAAATACTTTGCCCTACAAGTGCTAGAGATTCTCATCAAGACTCGTTGGAAAGCTCTTCCCAGAGCACAGTGCGTAGGTATGGAGACCTTTTAACAACAGCCTTTTCTGTTGTATACATGTGGGCATTTATTTAAATATGCTTACTTGCACGAAACAATAAAGAGGGCAGTATAAAAATTTCTGTTGTCGTATGTTTATCTGTTGTAAGTTTCGAGCATGATTTCAACTTGGGTTGCCATAATTTTGTGTTATCAGTGTACTGTTATCAGTGTACTGTTATCAGTGTACTGTTATCAGTGTACTGTTATCAGTGTACTGTTATCAGGGTACTGTTATCAGTGTACTGTTATCAGGGTACTGTTATCAGGCGTGATCCTGAATGATATGTGATTGAGAAAATGTTAGATTTGCAAATCATGCCTCTAAGCTATATTCAAGTGCAGTGTCTGATTATTGATTATTTGGTCTTTCATTAATAAGGAATAAAGGTGTTTTTTTTCTTCCACCAAGTGCCATCAATTATAGTGAAGGCCGTTCTCATTGAAGTCAGGGCAAAGGGATTATCACTAGATCACATTGGAATGGATTTTGATGCTGTAATTGTAATTCTGTGGCATTCAATGAAGCCACTTAAACATTGTGACAGTAATAGACTGGGTGTGATCAATTTATGTGTAGAAGTGTGAGTCTGAGGTTCATGAATCATATAGATGTTGGAAGCAACCATTAGTTTGTTTGCTTTTGTTGATCGTTTCGTGTAAGAATGCCATCTTTATTCTGGTGTGGGTGTGCTTTATTTTTATCTTTTTTTACATCTCATTGTCCACATTGCAGGGATTCGCAAATATATTGTCGGGTTGGTTATCAAGTTATCGTCTTCCTCTGAATCTCTTGAGGTAATTTCCATAGCATGCACTCAATGTTTGGGGTTCATGGTTCACAATGTGATTTGATTCGAACATCAACCTTGTATCTTTACTTGCACATAGTTTGTCACGTTTGTTAACCAGGCTTTATTACTGTGCAATTCTAAATTGCGAAACTAGTGGTGATTGTTAATAATAAACATACGAAATAATAAAAATCAGCAAAAAACAAACAAACAATATTTTCGCATTGTGTTCAGCCAGCTGGTGCTAATTAACTTCATCTTGCTATAATAGGAATTTATTTAGCCAGTGATCCTATTGTCAGTATTGTTCCTCAGGCTAATCAAATGGTCAAGTTCTGCTTGTAGTAAATGAACCAATGATTTGTCATCCCTCATTCCTCCCAGCTCTCAAGCTCTAACTAGGAATACACTGGACCTATCTGTTATTGAGCTTAATTTAGATTATCCTCCCCCACGATAATGATACCTTTCCTTCTTTTTGTGAGCACACATGCATGCTTACAAGTGTAGTTATGCTAATCAACTGGACATAGTTGATGTGTTATATGTGCTGTCATTATCGTTATCTTTTGTTTTTCTTCATTTCTCCAGAGCAACAAAGTATATATATCCAAACTCAACATCGTTCTTGTGTTGGTAAGTGTTGAACGTTCATTGTTTATGTGTTGAAGAGCTGCTGGCTTTCTGTGTCACATTCCATAAATCAGCAGGCATTGTTGCTAGAATATGTAGTCAAGTGCCAGTTTAATGACATTTGCCAGGAATTCCTGGAACTGTACTGATGATTTTTTTAATTTTTATTATTATTATTTTTTTTTAGTAAACGCTCTTTTAGCTTCCTCCCAGCACCCATTTCACTCTTGCACCTAGCCTTTTTCCAGCAGCAGCTATTTTGAGCTCTAGCCTTCCTCCAGCACCCATTGCACAGCCTTCCCCCAGCACCCATTGCACACTCTAGCCTTCCCTCAGCAGCCATTGCACACTCTAGCCTCCCCACCAGCAACCATTTCACACTTTAGGCTTCCCCCAGCACCCGTTGCACACTCTAGCCTTCCCTCAGCAGCCATTGCACACTCTAGCCTCCCCACCAGCAACTATTTCACACTTTAGGCTTCCCCCAGCACCCGTTGCACACTCTAGCCTTCCCCCAGCACCCGTTGCACACTCTAGCCTCCCCCAGCACCCATTGCACACTCTAGCCTCCCCACCAGCAACTATTTCACACTGTAGGCTTCCCCCAGCACCCGTTGCACACTCTAGCCTCCCCTAGCACCCGTTGCACACTCTAGCCTCCCCACCAGCAACTATTTCACACTTTAGGCTTCCCCCAGCACCCGTTGCACACTCTAGCCTCCCCCAGCACCCATTGCACACTCTAGCCTCCCCACCAGCAACTATTTCACACTAGGCTTCCCCCAGCACCCGTTGCACACCCTAGCCTCCCCCCCAGCAACCATTGCACACTCCAGCTTTCCCCCAGCACCCATTTGACACTTACACCTAGCCTTTTTCCAGCAGCCGCTATTTCTAACTCTAGCCTTCCTCCAGCACCCATTGCACACTTGAGCCTCCCTCAGCACCCATTGCATACCCTAGCCTCCCCCCCCCCCCAGCAACCATTGCACACTTTAGCCTTCCCCAGCACCCATTGCACACTCTAGCCTCCCCCCAGCACCCATTGCACACTCTAGCCTTCCTTCAGCACCCATTGCACACTCTAGCCTCCCCCCAGCACCCATTGCACACTCTAGCCTTCCTCCAGCACCCATTGCACACTCTAGCTTTCCCCCAGCACCCATTTGCACACTCTAGCCTCCCCCCCCCCCTCCCCGACAGCCATTGCACACTCTAGTCATCCTTCCCCTGTTATAGATTCATCAACAATAACCAATCTCCCAAGTATATAGTATTACTGCTAACATTTGTAGTGACACAGCATCTTTCTTTCAAATAACTGTTTACTCTGATGTGTTCTGCTATTAGATAGTGAAGCAGGAATGGCCGATGTATTGGCCGTCGTTCATAGATGACATTGTGGGCGCGAGCAAGAGCAGTGAGTCTCTCTGCACCAACAACATGACCATCCTCAAACTCCTGAGGTGAGGTCCTCACATGTGTTGTAATGGTATTACATGTAATGTTGTGTGTAAGAAGTCCTGTTGTTTTGTGTAGTTGTGAATGAGAACAATTGTCTGAATTATGGTGACCCTTTCATTAGAACCTTAATGCCTCAGAATCAATTGGTTATTATTAGCACTGTTTTTGCAGACTGGTTCTTACTTGTAGAATTACTTTCACTCATTGATTATCTAATGTGGGTAAAGTATAGTCAATCGTGTGGGCCTGCACGTCAGATATATTAACAGGAGTGAGTCATGCCAATTTTTTGGAGTGGAAGTTCAGTTGTAATAGTGCGGAGATGAGCAGGAATTTAAAGGGTTAGGGCTTGAAATATTTTCTGCTGCAGGTGTACATTTGCTTTACCGACGTTAAAATAGATGTTGCATTTGGGTGCTTGTTTCATAACAGTAAAAAAAAAAAAAAAAAAAAAAAAAAAAGATTAATTCTAAATAATGCACATCAGACAGTTGATGTGCTTCTCAGCATGTTTGTATAAAAACAAGTTTGGAGCAGTAGTTGAGCATGTTCAAAACAAATTGAACAAGCTGGAACATGCTGTATCCAGCTTAGATAATAACGGTTGGTGCAGTAAATTGTCATTCATCATCAATTTAACTTAACACTCATGAAACTATATTTAGCTACCAAATTAGTGAAGGGATGGATTCTTGTAAGTTGCTCCTTCCCCCTCCCCCCTTCGTCTTACTCTATCTGTAAAACAGTCTCAGTAGTTGATCCTGCTCAATTCTACACTGTACTGTTATGTGTGGATGCGTTCACACACATTTCACACTTGCACACACACTCAATAAGTGCACACACTCCTAATCAACAAGTATAAACAGTATCTTCTATGCAACCTCTCAAGCTAACTTGGCGTACAGATTTTTCACTTCTGTTAATGTAGTGTATTGTTAAACTTATATGATTGTTGAACTGTTGCTGGATTGTTCTCTTACTCAAGCAATATAGAGCTTTAACATAAAATGGCAACACTGGTAGAAGCTAATGGTGTATCTTCACAAGTATATGATACATAGAAGTTGAGGTGCTCACTGTCAATAGTTCATAATTCTCTTCTCTTCATCACTCTATCTCCCTCGAATGGACTCACCTTTGCAGGGCTTCATGCAGGAGTTCACTACTTGTGGTGGGTTCAGTATACAGGTGATGATTGGTCAGTACCACGATGCAGCAGCCACCCAAGTCATGTGAAGTGTGTGTGGGAGGGGGGAAGGATGGTGGGGGAAAGGAAGGGTTTGATAGAGGGAAGGCCTTTGCATTATCCTTGGGAAGCATTCTCAATAGTAGGTAGGATGATTCTGGTGTTTTTCTGGCAAAAATTATACTCCAATAACAGAACGTTAAGTGGCAAAAGGTTTAGGAGAAACTCTGCCATTCCCTCCCCCCCCCCCCCCTTCCAACCACCACCACCACCACCACCAACCAATGGAATAATATTGAGCCAGGTCTCAATTAGAAGTGCAACACAATCAGATTGCATTCAGACTTGTATATCAGTGAAGAGATGTGGGGATGGATAGCATTCCCTCATTTTCCTGTTGCTCCCTGAAGCCCTGCTAGGAATAGATGGTCAATGACACTGTTTCATTATAGTACCCTCAACTTCACACATTACTGGATTCTAGATTTCTATTCCAGTATTTTAGGTAAGGAAGGATGTAGCATTAATTTTTAAAGTCACGAATCAATTTAAGAAAAGTCTGAACTATTCTAATATGAAATTACAATGGTCGGAATGTATATCAAGAGAGCTATTTAGCTCTCTCACCTTGGCAGGAGTCAGGCTGTCATTGTGTGATAGCCCACATTGTATGGAACATAACATATGCCCCATGGCTTTTAATGAGATCCAGGTCTGGGAAAAGTCTGGGAAACAAGTACTATTCTGAAAGATGGAGCTGTTAAAAGCATGTCCATGTCTTTAAGGCTGGAGCTCTCCCAGGGTTTCTGAATTAGTGGAACACCAGAGGAAGAATGGTGGGACAAAAATACTGCCGTCTGCTTCACTGGGGTCTCTGAGTGTTTTGGCAGCATTGATAACTGATCAGATAGCAACTGTCATTTGTTTATACCTAGTGTACACTACTCGATGAATGACTCCAGCAAGTAGTCACCACCTGGTGTACTTCCACTTCCACTATGTGTGGTCACCTGGCATGGTGCTTTTCACCACAGTATTAAACCAGGTCCATTCCTAACCTCATAACCTCATTGGATTTCATTAAGTTATACCCTTTTATTGAATGCAGACTTGGTGATTGGTGTACATAAAGCTCTATTTATCACCATAGAGCTTGACAGGAAATTATTACAAGTTAATAGGGGACTTGCGTGATTATGTCAGGTACTACCTGCCACACTTACTTATGGTATCAATGAATTTCCAGCACAATAGAAAATGTATTGGCATTCATGACTGGCAATAATGTTTTGAGAAGTGCAACTGAAAAATAGCTTGTGCTTTCACCATACTACAGAAATAGAAGCTTTATAAAAGATTCAGTGTGCTGATAGCAAATTTCAGAATATTCAGAGCTTTGCATGTGGATAAAGTGGTTCATAAAAGTGAAAAAAAGGTTAGTGGTGACATTTCAAGTGAGCTCGCTAGCTATTTTAGGAACTCATTGGTTGGCGCTAGTAGCAGCAAGTGCAGACGGTTGCCAGAGACAGTTTGTGCCCAAAGTAGCGCTAATTCTTTTCAAGACACTCTCTTAGGCATCATCTCATCTCCAAGAATTTCTGCATTGCCATAAGTGCTGCCCTGATGGAATTCTGAGAAGTATTGCAGCTATTTCTGGGCCTAGATTAACTCTAGTAACTGTCTGCTGCTTACCTTTACTTCCACCTGCCAATGAGTTCTGAGAACTAGCAGCAATCTCAGTGGCATGGTCATAACTAATCTTGCCTTCACTTTCACCTCCGTTTCTCCACAATTATACATCAGACTGACTATTCCTGAATTTGCTATCAGCACCCGTAATTTTATGAAGTTTCTATGCCTATAGTATGATGAAAGCACGAGCAATTTTGTAGTTGCAGTTCTCAAAAATAGCCCTGCCAGTCATGAATACTAATACATTTTCTATGGTGCTGGAAATTCACTGATACCATAAGTAGGCATAGTCCCCTATTAATTATGTGGAATTAAAATGTACCAGTCAGGTCGTGTGTGGAACAATTTGGATGTTGGTTTTAGTGTGGAATTCAAGGATTTTCAGTGGCTAAGTCTAAAAAAAAAAAAAAAATGGGGTTAAGTATGGACCTGGTTTGGTCCTGTATTGAAAAAGCACCATGCCAGGTGACCACACATAGTGGAAAATACAGGTGGCAGAGAAAATCTTACTGCCCTGCACCATCTGAAAGAGCCGTGTGTACTTGCTTACATTTTTTCTTTCTTTTTCCATTAGAGTATTGTGATACTTTTAGCACCACACATAATTCCTTTGCCACTAAGTGGGAACTTGCAGCACATCTGGGCTGGGGAAAGGTGCTAATTGGACACAAAATAAACAAGATGTTACAGTAGTCCCCCTCTTGAGAGACCACGTTTTTTTTTTTATGCAAGAAGTTGTGTTTGCTGTATAAATTCCCCCCCTGTTGGAAGGCCACTCCTTATAAGACTGATTTTTGTCGGATTTAAGAGTGTTCTCTCAAGAGGGAGGGGGGGGAGGGGGTACTACTGTACTAATATTAGACCCTTATTCTGTAACTTTCAGGTATACTATTGCTGGTAACCTTACCAGGTTGCATCTTGATGGCATGTTTTGATTTGAACAGGCATGGGTGATTTCCTGTTGGGCTATATACATGTTGTCCATAGGTAAGATAGAATAGCTGGAAGAAGGGGAAACAAACGACAAGAGAATTAAAAAAATAATAATAATAATAAAAAAAATAATAAAAATTTTTATTATTATTTTATTATTTTTTAAAAAATATATATATATATTTATTAGGATGTTGTGTCTGCCTACATTAAAATAATAAAAAAAAAAGTAACTAGTGTGTAATTGTTCGTTTTACACTAATCACATTTGTTGCTAGTAGCTGCCCTAATAATCAAAACCATATACCTAAATATTATACCATCTATAAATATTATACCGATTGTAAAAAGAGCTATCACATATAGCTATATAGCTTGCTAGGTATTATCTAGCTCCACACCAGAAGTGGTTCAAAGCTTGCTAGCCTGCTGCTATATTTTGCAAACAGGTTTTACCATGACAGATCCAAAAAAAAAAAATCTTTGTTCCTCCTTTTCTGTACCTGAATCAAAGCTGGATGAAGCTTAAGAGGAATTAGTGTCACTTTGCTCAAAAGTACACTCTCTAAAGGGACCTCTTCACTTGATCGTTCATATTCGCTACTCGCTCTTCTGCGGTTGCTATCTGACGCAGTGCCAATGAACTGCTAGTACAATTCCTGGACTTACCATCAGAATGCTGCCTCCTGACTTGAGCTATTGTTGAAGTAGTGTATGGCTT
>OZ017782.1:6243647-6321669 GCA_963969325.1 Lycopodina hypogea | reverse complement strand
AAAATTAAAAGAAGGAAGGAAAAAAGAAAAGGAAGGAAAAGGGTAGGGGATAACGAAAAGAAGGAATGAAAAAAAAGAGTAAAAAGAAAAAAGGAGGGAAAGAAGAAAAAAGGGGGAAGAGAAAAAAAAGATGGGAAAAGAGGAGAGAGAAGAGATGATTAAAGGAAAAGAGAATTTTAGGGAGACAAAAAAGGAAATAGGAAAAAGATAAGTAAAGAAAAAAAGAGGGAAAAATAGAAATTAAAAAAATAAAAGACAAAAGTCCTGGATTTGAACCCAGGATTTTCCACTTGGTAAACTTGTGCCTTAACCCTTTGAACCATGTATTTTATAGGTTTTTTTATGCATAGAAAAATTGAATTCCTTTTCCCCCACGATTGGTACCACTTTTGTAATTCCTTTTGGTGATGAACCTAGCCATGCATCAGAGGACCATGTCTGCAATAGTTCATCAAATTCTGTCAGCTGCTTGAATGCTAAATAAGTATGCACTGTTAGAAACCTCTTATGTATAAGATAGCAATGCACAGGTCATAGGGGAGATTCATAATCCAGCTGTTGAGATATAGTAACCAGTAAAATAGCATTGCTTGAGAAGTTAAAAGAAAACTTGTAAGTGGCAGTTATTAATTATGTATACAACTTAATTAGCTAAAGCATGTACCTAAGTGCATATAAAGGAAATTACACTCATGAACAGTAACTACATTAGTTGAGAAGACTTCCTCCCTCCCATAAATGCCATCTCTAATATTCTTCATAAATGCAACATCCGTATAACACACAAGAATACCAATACTAGTTCATGGATCATAGAGGAGATTATAGCTAGGCTGTGTGTCTCCTAGCAATTGTTAAAATTAGTGCATATTGAGCTGCCAATATATTACTGTAACAGTGTTAGGGGAGGGGCCAAGAATGGTTAATTGTTACCACCATACATAGTTATAGTATAAATCCTGAAATTGTCGTATGATGTGGTGAAGCCATTAAGCTTTCTGTTAAGGCTATTGTACAGCTTTTGCATTAATGTAAAGATTTAAACAATTGTTCAAAAAGGAAGTTGAAGTAAAAGGGGACGTTTTATTCGTATTTCAAATACCTGTTATGTGGTTGTTATTTGTCTGTATATTCACAGGATTTATTTGTTTAAAAAATTATCTTAAAAGTTGAGATAGTGTGGTGACTGAGAGATACTTAGTTAATAAAGCTGAGGACTTGGTATGATTTTTAGTAGCCCCATGGCCATATCAGCAGAGGAAAGGGTGGAATTAGTACTGAAGGTGAACCAATGAGGAGTGCAGAATCATTTGCCCTCAGCCATGGTAACCTATTCCCTTTGCAAAAAAGAAGAGAAGATTTAATGATGCTGAGGATATCAAAACAACATGAGCAAAGAGACTGGTCTATTCTTCCCACCTGCAATCTAGTGGAATAGTATTTAGGTGTGCTTGTTGGAAAACAATTTAATGAAACAGGATGTTTTCCTGTTTACAAAATTCTACAGCTTTGATGTCTGGTCTGTTACTATTTTTTAAATTCTGTACTTCAAGACAAGTGCTAAAGTAGTTTTTCACCTCTGGTAATTGCACAGAGTCAAACATCCACCCATATCTGCTGTTCAGGTCTTCCACAAAGCATCTCCAAAGTTACTGACTGGACAATGACTAAGGATTTCATGAAATCACTTCCTTTTATTTTGTGGAATTAAACTTGTGGAATGTTTGTGGCCATAAATGATGTCACCACAGCAAGGACCCTGGTGATGTCACAGTATCATAAATGGTTACAAGTCAAGAGCACCTGGATAGTGGGTAAACAAGAAATCCCTCCAATGCCAGGCTGTATTCTTTAACAGAAAAGGGAGGATAAGGTACTCAGAAGGATTCCTCCAGCCTCCATGGAGCTGTCTGGGAAGAAATTTGCTTACTAACAATGCCTTTGAGAAAGATTTTTTTATAGCAACCATCCTCTAAGAAGTCTATCAGGTGGTAGAGGCAAGCATTGGTCTCTGGGCCTTTTATGTGAGCCAGCAGATATTGGAAGAAGCAAACAGATTTCCTGCAGTAGAGAAACCATGTGTAAGCCTAGATAAAACACACTTGATGATCAACCAAGAGCCTTGCCAACCAGGAAGCTCCTGAAGCTTAGAGGAGATTACAAATATGCACTGAGTTAGTACACTGATGCCTTAGAAAAATAACCAGTGACTTTGTCATCTTTTTCATTGAGTGGGTGGAAGGGCATATCTGCTACTGTAGTAGAAGATTCATTTTTACCACAAATTTTCACAATCTAGGTAGCTATGTGTTTAGATTTAGGTTAAATAGAGGTACTTTCACTAATACTTGATTATTGGGGTGGGTTCATGGAGTCTACATGTTACTACTATCTTGGGAATCTTGTTGTGAAATTTCCTCTGACCACCAGTGCCGAGGTTCCCAGTTCAACTCCTGGTCATGGTTGAGTTATTTTTTGATTATCTAATTAAGGTATACAAATAATGAAAATAAGTAGGACAGACCCCAATAATCATATATTAGTGAAAGTACCTCTATTTAACCTGAATCTAAACACATAGCTACCTAGATTGTGAAATTTCTTGTTTTTAGCCTGAATCTGCATCCACTTGTACCATTGTGGTCAACCAGAGCAATCAATTCATTTTAGAAACCAAAGTTTATTAGGAACCATAGCTAGAACTCAGCAGAATCAAAATTTTGTGCCCTGGAGTCACATTGTCTTGTATCTCTAGTCTGATGAGGTGACATCATTATAGTTGCAAGTATTAAAAAAATTTACTCTCATTGACACAGTGAGTGATTTCATGGCACGTTTGGTTTTATTGCCAGGGAACAACCAGTAACTTGGGTGGGTTGTGAGTGCAATATAGTAGCACTGTAGCAGGTCTGTCCATGTTCCCTGTGGCTCTATAATGTAATAGAAATATTTCAGTTCAGATTTGGCTTGGGCGATGGTAAACATTTTCCAGCATTTTATAATATTCTCGCTAAAGCACTGAAATGGGGCAATAGCATACACCTATTTTTATGAAATTTGGCATGAATGTTCCCTATGGCTCTGGGATGTGACTGAGAAATGTGGTTTCTAAAAATATTTAACTGGAAAGATGAAATTGAATAGATGGTCTCTTCTGGGGTCAAGTAGGCCCACAGATGCCCAAGCTTACAGACTCCATTTATCATCAGGCCCACGGGTTGTCAACTTTATGATTTCTAAACTTACTATCACTGAGGATTGTCAATCTTGTGAACTTCCAGTCATTACAGAAAAAAACTGTGCAGATATTTTCATTAACTCTATAAGGTGAGGGGGGGGGGGGGGGGGAAGGGAGGGAGGGAATCCATATGTAGCCAAGGAAATATCTGATTGGTCACAAAATGATATATTTGTAGTCTATTATAATGTCCTTTCTAATTTTATTTCTCACTACAGTATATTAAAATGGTCACATTAAAATACAATATCGTACAGAGGCCCGTCAGAAAAAAAAAAGGCTACATCACATCCCATTCCAAATTTATGATTTCACTATTTATGCATGCATGGAATGGGCTATTGTGGTTTTAAAAATTAGTGACGTCTAGTGACAGTCAGTATTCACTAATTCTAAAAGTTGCTAGGACACCACAGCCAAGCACTAATGCTTCTTTGTGATCTAAGAACTAATATTGGTATTACGTGTGAAATTTTGATATGGTCACTATAGCGCTGTGTGAGAGGAAACACAGATGCTGTCCATGAAAGGCACTAGCACATGTACTTAGCTGATGTTATGTATAATTATAACAGCCAGAAGGAATCATTTTCTCTATTCTTATTTTCTGTATACAATCCAGATATTTCACCTGGCATCTATTTCACAGCAGTTGGATTACTTTTATCATACAATACATACCAATAATCCTATAGATAGGAGACGAACTTTCACAGAGAAAAATGTTTTATTTCAAATAAATATCCATCTTGGATAAAGTGATGGGGGGAAAACACCGCACAAAGAATTTTGAGTAATCCCATGTAGTCCATGTAAATATTGAGATACCATTTGTGATGAAACTGAACAAACCTTTACTTTTTCTTGTCTTTATTTTGATATGTTAGTCATGCATTCTTGTATTGCCTGGCTGGCTGTACGATTTTGAATATCTGATGTTTATTTGATTGCTATTGAATCTCAACTAATTATATGGTTACAGCACTCTCTAGTACCTGGTTCTACCTTACCTCTGCAGCACTGGTTCTCACTTCTCTTCCCCTCCCCCTTCTCTCTCTCCAATTACTGATTCAAGATGGTGGCCAAGTTTTTGCCAGGTCCAGAACTCCAGATCCTCTCTTGATCCATGATTTTTCTTTGTTCTGTCTCAAAGTTATAGAAGGGGAAGCTATAATCTTGCTACAGAATTAAACTCTGAAGGATCAAAACCTCCAGGTTGCAACTCTTCTTAAAGTGATTGGCACAGGTGCAAGTGGAATCTTTGCAATGTTTAATTTGCCTATTGAAACTAGCAGGCATGAGATATAGCCTGTCCTTGACAGATGTGGAAGATAGTTTCCCAAGGAGGGTTCTGGAACATACTGTTTGAGTGCTATAACTTCAACAAGAGCAGCTTATCAAGCTTCTGAGAGCTTCAGGCATGCATCAGTTGTCTACAGTGTGATTTTGAGCACATCACACCTGATGATGCAGGGACGGGATTGTGTTTGGTATCTCTGATCCTAAGATGATAAAACATTTTCTTCATAAAGGTAATCTAATATTAAGTAGAAATCTTCAATTCTGTTGTGCTGCTGAGATGAACCAAGCACAACTCAAGGTGCTGGATGATAATGCTATTTCATCTACCACTGTAGTAAGGAAGCAGTACATGGCAAAACTGAGTCCACAAAAAAGCCAGTTACTGTTGATGTCATGAACTGTAAACTCTGTGGTGGATATCACGTGATGACCAAGGAAAATGTCCAATTTGGGAAAAAAAATATTGCAGGTGTTCCTTTGCAAGAAAGTGTCAGTTGTGTGGGACTCACAAGAGGAAATTGACCCATGCTAATGAGAAGCACCACTCTGACAAAAATACGGTTTTCAATGTGATAGAACTAGTCACTTTAAAAGTACGTAGCACAATTACATGAGTTTCAACTAGATACAAGTGCTCTGTTTAATGTTGTACCACTGGATGTGTGTGCTAAGGTCACTGGTACTAGTCCTGGACTATGCTGACCTGAGCGCCTATCTATTGTTTTGTACGATACTTTGAAAACCCTTATAGTGGGGTGTGTGTTAATTCCTGTCTCTCGAGGAATGCTAGATGCATATTGAACTGTAAATTATCAGTGCACTCATCCACAGCTTGGTCATATAGCATGCATAGAAATGGACTGTAACATTTTTTGTGCAGTTATCTCAATGGAACTTTCTTAGATTGTAGTAATCACACATAAAAAAATCACATGACAGAGACCATGGAATGTTTACTCAGTACCCAGTCACACTAGGCATTTCTTCACACAAATGGAATCCAAATATCGTGTCAATTTGTTACGTCTCCCTTCTTATTAATATCAGTTGTTTGCATCAACAAAAGGTAAATACAGCGAAACATGGAAAGTAAACATTTTATGGCTGACCTGTAATGCAGTCATGTAACCCCATATTGGCCTTTCTCTCTTGCTGGGAGCGTCAGACTCCAGGAAAAGCACCCTTCGATGGAAACTTCATCATAGGCAGATCAACAATATCTCAGGTTCTGAGGTTGGCAGCTTATGATCAGGTAGCCGCCCTATGATGTCAGAACTTGATGTGGATTTTTGCTGTTATGGTACTATCCAGATCAACTTCCAACTGCTGTGCTTGAAAAAGTGAGCTCTTTATGTCTCTCTGGTTGTACCTATAGGTGTTTTCTCCTGCACACCTGTTTATGATGGGGGACCTTCAACCCCATCACATATCCTGGAGGTCTAAGGCATTTCACCAGGAATCATATACATACATCATTGCCATATTTTATCTTTGTCAGTGGGTATGTATGGCTATTGTAATAGCAACCCTGCTAGGCCTTAGCAACTACAATTAGATGGTGATCATGTAGAATGGAATGATGTGGCTGAAGTAGAAAAGTAGCCATAGGTAAGTGTCTTGTACCAGTGATCCATCAGTCTATGAACACGACTGGTTCCTATGCCTTCAGATGGTGTACTTTGCAAGTCTAACAGGACAAGAAACTTGGACATTCCATCCTCCCTAAACTTGGTAAACAGTTGTTTAACAGTCTCGACTATATTTTCAGCATTTCTGTTAAATTGTGCATAATGTGGAGATGAGGTCACATGTTCCAATTTCCACTACTTTACTAAACTTGTTAATTCCGCTGATGCAAATTGTGAAATACCTGCCTAGCAAAACGAGATGCCAATACTCATGTAACACTCCTGGAGATTGTTGATGAGAGGCTTTCACCTCAATATAGTTACTGAAATAGTTACATGCTATGAGCAACATATATCCATGTAATTGAAATAAGCCCACACTGATCTTGGCCGAAGGGTGCATCTTAATTTCATGTTGTTGTACTGGTTCCTTTTGCTGCAAAGGGTGGTGGATCTGACAGACATCACAGGTGGGATGAACTTCGTCAGATATTGTGACATGTGTGGCCAGTGAAGTCATTCCTTGCATGATAAAGGCATCCCTCAATTCCAATATGACTCTGAGTTACAGCCACAAGTTCAGTTGTTAGACACAGGGATAACAAGTCTGTTACCCTTGAAGATGAAAGATCAATCAACCACAGGTTCATCATGAGAATCCCAGTAGGTCTGTTATACTGAATGTTTTCTCATAGGCTAACCAGCCTTAATGACATCATTCAACAGGGAGAAACCTGGGTCTTCTGCTGTGGCATGTTGAATCTGCAGCAGATGATCAACTCTAACAGGCAGTCCTAAAGTAGTATCAATGGTCTCCAATGAGTGCACAAAATAACAACATTTTTTTGTCAGATATGTTCCACTCAAAGTATCAGCAAAGGACATCTTAATACCCTTGGTGTACACTATCCTCAGGTTGTACCTCAGTAATTTGAGGAGCATGCGTTGGAGACACATGGAGCAATGTTGAGATGTTTCTTGAATATGGATCCAATGGCTTATGATCAGAGTATATCGCGACCTCTGTCCGTCTATACATGTATGCATCAAACTTCATGTAGGCTTAGATAATGGCTTACAGCTCCTTAAATTGTGCATACTGACTCTCAGCTGGTGTTATAGCACATAATGCAAATACTACAGGCTGACCTAACTGGATCAGTGCAGCACCAAGTCCAGGCCAGGATGCGTCATGTTGGATTGTTACTTCATCCTCCTAAAAGTAGTACCTCAGCAGAGGTGCTCTCAATAAAGCTTCTATCAGCTTCTAAAAGATCTCTGTGGATGGCTCCACACCCACTTTGTGTCATGTCGAATCAACTGTTGCAAAGACTCTGTGATGTCAGACAATTCTGGAACAAATTTACGAGGTATGTAAGTCAGGATGGATCTTGAGTTCTTCATCCAATGTCACATGTCCAATAAAAGGGAGTTCAGTCTTGTGCAGTTAAAATTTCCACTATTCATCTGCACATGCTTCTCTTCACAACATTAAAGAAATGTTTCCTTATTTTGTTCATTGTCCTGGATTGCATCCTCCATGGTAACTCTGAAACCAACTACAGAAAAATTAACTGTCACCCAACACTTCCTCAATTAGCTCACACATTCTGCTATGGAACACTTCAGGGGCAGAGTGAACTCCAAATGGTAGTGTCTCCCACCTATATTGACAAAAAAGGAATGTTTAAAGTTGTGATCTTAGATGACTCCTCATCCAGACAGATATGCCAAAAGCCATCGAAGACTATGAAAACTTTGGCACCATGAAGGAGCATTGCTTTTTCTCAATGGTAGGAATTGGATAGTGCTCATGCAAAACAGAATGGTTTAAGTCCTTGGATGGGATTACAGGGGTCCAGACAGTTCATTCATTTCCCATTCTAATTTGTCACAACCACCCTCATCCATGTTGTTGGTTCAGACTCTGGAGCTAGAACCTTCTGACAGACTTGGTCATCCAGGGATTCCTGCAGCTTGGCTCTGAGTGCTCTTTGTACTCTTCTGGTTGCTTGCTGCACAGGATTTATTGGATCCAAACAGATATGATGCTCTCCTTCCAGCTTGCCCTCTCCATCAGGAAACACTGTGAGAAACGTTATTTGTGGCACAATCTTCGTAAGTGGTTTGATATGTCTCTTCACTGTAAATACAGCATGTCCTTCCGTGTCAAGAAATCTCATATCATCAGAGTCCAGCACTTGAGTAGATTTCATATCTACACAGCCCTTTCTTCGTAGAGGTGGAAAAATTTTGGACTCAACTTAATTGCAATGTAGAGTGCATTGGGTATCACTGTGTGACACTGGTAGAAAAACCCTTCCAGCTAGCAACATTTTGGATCCTCCACAAGCTACAATGGTATCCATGCTTGGTATTTCTTTGGACAACAGGACATCACCTGTAACCTCCTTTTACCTCTCTATTGGTGTAACATTGCATTCAGCACCAGTATCCAGTTGAAACTTCATGAAGTTGCCTGACTCTTGCAGCCTGAGAGTTCTCTTTAGAGGGAGATCAGAGAAGGTGGTTGGGATGCAAAAAGCTTTGGTGGTGGCAATGGGGAGATAACGACAACCTTTATGTGGCCTCCCTGTAAGTAACTGGTGATATTAACTTGGTGATATTAACTGATATTAACTCTCAACTAATGAAGCTATTGTTGTAAATCAGCAAAACACCCGACATACAAAGGCTGCTATCCTGACTGTCAAATACCAAGGTCTGTTGCTCTTCCAACTCAACATCGAGAGGCTGACTATTACTAAACTTATGTTGTCCGACAGCTCACTGATACCAACCAAGTAGCTGTAGTCTTACTCCAAGAGACTCATTGTGCAATCAACAACCTCCTGAGGATCCAAGGGTACACACTCATAGGCTCTATCCACTGTATATATCATGTCTTAGCCATCTTCATCCATGCAGATAGAGTGGCCAGCAATCAACCAGTCAACATCAGGTACGAACATTGAATGGAGCTACCATTAATGTATACAAACCTGCACTGTTACCCCTGTCTATAATATTATTCCTGTCTTTCTGTGCCAATAATCTATGCAGGTAACTTGAATTGTCAACACTTGCTGGGGCTACACTCACTTTACACAAGGTGGCAATACACTGGTCAACTGTGCTTCAAGCATCAAAGCAGCACTACTTTTTGACCCGAAAGAACCCTCTGAGTTTCTACTCACCACGCTGGAAAAAATATATTAACCCAGACTTAGCCTTTACCATGTGTTGTAGTCTCATCCAGAATGGAGTGCCCCAGATGTGCGTCCTCTTACCAATGCTACATAACATTTTCATCCATAACCTGTTGGACACCATGTTATGAAAATATGGCTATGCGGATGACTGAGCCATCATGCTACTGCTCCCCTCCTGTTAGGCTATGGAAGGCTGTCTCAACCGAGATATGGGCATCCTTGTAGCTTATCTTTGGTGGTGGTGACTACAACTCAGCATCGACAAAACAGTATTGGCTGCATTCCACCTCAATAACAGAGTAAAATGATCGCAAGCTGGACATTCAAGTGAACAACAAGCACTAGGTATTCCAAGATGCCCCAGTGTATCTTGTTTCAGACTCTACAAAATATTTTCCTTCAGGCAGTGCCAGTTATCACTCAATGCCAAAGTGGCATCAAGGGTTGTGCTCATCTGTCACTTCGCTGGTTTGACATGGGGAACCTCTGCCAAAACACTCCGAATATCCACAAAAGCCCTAGTATTCTCCATTGCAGAGTACTGCATCTCTATCTGATGTAGAAGCCTACATGCATCAACAGTGCAGTGTGCACCATCTCGGGGTGCCTCTGCCTCAAGTCTACTCCACTGTTTATGCTTCCGGTTTTTGCAGGAATTGCCCCTGCGAGCCTTAAGGACAAGCGGCCACCCTTGCACTGGCCAGAAAAGCAATGGCTAACAGGTTGCACATCCATCACAACACCACCACCAAAGCAGTCCACCATACCTGGCTTAAATCCTGACAGCCTTATAACCTGAAAGCACAAGAACTACTTCGATTGTCCCCTGATGATCATTAGAAAAAGTGTCTGGCTTTCAGCAACCTCAAAAGAGACGTGGTAGACATTTAGGCCCACATGCCTTATCACTACACCTGGGACCCAGGCAGTGGGATCAAAGGTGATGATCTCCCATGACAGTATTAGACTACATTTGGTAGGATGAAATGCAGCATCAGGTGTTTCAAGTCTACCATGAAGAAATGGGGCCTCATCACAATTCTGCCTGTGAGTGTGGGGCACCTGAACAGGCATCTGACCATATGATTGGTAACTCCTCTACAGCTCACCAGGTGGAAAAATAGCTCTCTTTATCATTGGTCCAGAGGTGCATGCATGTCTCATGGAGACTAAGTTTGTGATCTGAAGCACTAGAAAGAAGACAAGTGGTGGCAATAGCTGGAGTACATCAGATGTCGTGGTGATGTTGAGAGAGAAACCTGATTTAAGTGCTCACCATGCAAAGGATGAACATTGAACATAGTGTCTGACTGATGCTGAGAACTTTGTTGCTGAGATCATCGTCAAGAGTCAGTCTTGATTTCTGTGCATGGACTGGGACATATTTAAGCAGGAATTTTCTGTAGGGCAGGGTTTTTTTTTGTAGTGCTAATGTTTATAATTCTAAGCAATCTACGTTAATAACGAAGTACATAAGTTATAGCACTCATACTGATCTTACATATTGGGTAAGGGATTCATATAGTACAACCATATAATCTTCAATTATTCTCTCACCTGCATTACCTAGGTGGAAAGAAATTACTATAGTACACTACATAACCAATTATTCTTTTAGTGCATTAACTAGGACCATCAAATGTCACAATGTAGTGAAGTACAGACTTTAAACTTCAAGAGCTGTTTCAGTAGAAGTTCAGGATTCCTTCGGTTTCACTACATTTACCACTTTCTCTTGAATGATTCTAATAAGTGACATGGTTCACAGATGCATTCTGAGGATTGCAGAGGTGGATACCTCCAGAAACTGTCAGCATTGAGGTACAGGCAAATGCTGCTCCATTCAGTTGGCAAAGAAGCAGGCTTAATTGACTTCATTTCTGGCTGAGTAATTTTGTAGATTTTAGTGGTCCCTGAGGTTGTGACCTATCTGCTGCTTCAGCGCATGGAGGAAGGTGCTTTATGGATGTGCAAGTGTGATTTAGTCTGCTTCAAGGAGCTCCAGCACATCAACCAGGGACTCCATATAACTGGCTGAGTCATGACACTAAGTTTAAAGTGCACACAGGTCCAGGGGATCTGAGGCAGATGAGGATAGAAGTCCCAAATGTGGACCATTGTGAGAAATTAAAGTGGCAGTATTTGATTAGAAGGTTCTTTGATTTGTATTCCATCGTACCAGCTTTATCGTAATTTCATAAATTAAAGCGACTCCTTTTGCAGTGAGATATGCTTAGTGTTTGAAACTAATTATAGAACATCCTCAATCAAAATGCATAAGTGCAGGTACCTGGCATCCCAATGACTGCTTAAAGTTAATTTAAAAAGTCAATATGTGAGACTGTTCTTGCTATTATATCAAGAAAGGGGAAACCAATGGAAAGTATGGACACTCATTTATGGCATAAGGAAGTAAACTATCTCGGCACTCCATCAGTCTTTTGAACAGTTGAGTATCTTTCAAAGTTCAATCCTAAAAGGTCAGTGACATCATGGCTTGCACACGAAGTGGTCTGGCAACATTCTGTCATTCTATGAATGTTTTCAATCAAAAATAGTAACTTTAGGCACAAACAAATGATGAATTCTTGAAATACTGGAATGGTAAAGTAATTGGTGCAGTTGAAACACTAGTCAGTTAGGGGGGACAGCACAATTGCTCTGGGAGGTGAAATCTCCCTCCCATGGAGAAACTGTCTGTTAAAATTGCAGCAAGGCAACTGCACCTGCCAATGCATGATTATAGCATTTACAATTTTACCCTTGATATACCTTAGATCAAACATCTACTACTGACCTCTGGTCAATCCTGAGACTGAAATGTTGATGAAGGAGGTAATATTTCTAGTTAATACTAATGGATTCTTATCTATCTACCATCACTAGAGCCTCAGGTAATGGTTCTAACTGATAGCCAATGGATTCTATCTATTATCACTTGAATTTTATTTTAGACAAAAGGTGTCTGAGTTCAGGTCCTTCCCGAGCCCTTGAGAAGAAAGTAGCAAAACAGTAGGCTTGATTTAAAGTTGCAGCAAAGACTATTTTAGATGCATCAGTTTCCACCTCAAAATCATGTATTCTTTTTTTGAGGCTTTTGAAAGCCCAGGGCTCCACTTCAAGTAGTTAGAAGAGAGTCCTTCATATGTATAAAGAGACATAGTATTTGGCACAGGGTCTAAGACTTAAGAGTTAAAAGGTGTTTATCACCCTTTTCAAGTAGCATAGCAAGACACCATCTAATTTAGTGAATGCTCTTCGTATCATAAATCAAATAAAGCTTCCAAATATAGAAATATTGTGCAAATACAGGAAACACCATCTTAAGTGTTACTTGTGGACCAACCAAATCAGTCATCATATTTTTGAACATGCAGAATGATTCATGCTGAAGTTACTTTCTTGGCAAGTTATATCCACTTTCCTCTCTCTCACCCTCTCCCCCCCTCTCCCCCCTCCCTTCCTCCTCCTTCACCTTTTGTTTTCTTGTTGTTGATGGGAAAGGAACAAAATGAATTGATACAAGCCCTTGCTTTTGACAGACATTAGTTACGTTTGTAAACAGCTGAGGAAGATTTGTGTTCAAGGTACTTCAAGTGTCATATTCATATATCACTTCTATGCAACATTAGGAAGTCAAGATAAATGTTAAGGTCAACACAGTCCAGGAAAAAGAAATAGGTGTAACTGAGGAAGGGTAGCTTCTACGCTTAAGATACAAAATCAAGAAAAACACTAAAAAAACTTACTTTAGTCCCAAAGAAAAGATAATAATTATTATTTTGCCAGTAGACTGGTAACAGTCATAGGAAGAGCAGCAGATTTGATCAATTGGGGATGAATGAAGCCTCTTCAGCTTCAAGTGCTCTCTGGCTTTAACACTTCAATATTTAATGTAACCATTGATATAGAGAGTGACAGTGGTGCCAAAATGAAAGCTGCAGCATGCTTTTCTCAACATTGTTAGACAAATGTCTCCTCGACAAAAGAGGTGAGGTGCCTCCTTGAAGCATATCTTCAGACACTTAAAACATGTGGCATCTTGAGGAATGAGGAGAGCACAAGGATTGAAGATTCTTATGCAGAATTGAATGTAGGGGCACAGGCATGTATGTAAGACTCAAGATGATGAAATTCTGCCTCAGGTGAATTGGCTTGAACAAACATAGACTAATGGAGATTCAATATCCTGTTTCCAATAGCCTCAAGCAAATGAATCTAAAATCAGACAAGTGAAAACAACAACAACAACAACAACAACAATATTCCCAATATTGCCTCATGATATAACAGAGAAGAGATATTGTGATCCTTAAATTCTTTCCTTAGAGTCATTGAGAGCTTGAAGGTTCTCAGGACGTAGAAGAGTCAGTGAGCTCTTGACACCACCTTGTAGCATGAAGATGCAGAGCATAGGTAGACTTCATTTTTTAAATTTTCTGTTGAGAGCTTACAGTACCTTTATCACAAAAAAAATTGAGAAATTTAATATAACTTACCAAGCCCCAAAATTACACTGGGCTAATTCAGATTGAAATGGGTTACCCTAACTCCATCAATGATTTCATATTTATGTAAAGATTTTTGATTATGCAATATTCACTTAGAAGAAAAAAAGACTTTCAAAATTCAGTAACATTGAAACATTGTTTCATTTTCAGATAGATATCACCATTAGCAACCTTTGAACTACTGATTACACCATGCATTTTTTTTTTTAATGAGTGGCCATCATATAACATGAATAAAATGAGCTCATTGTAAGTATTAGTGTAAGATAAAGGCAGGATAGTAGTTTGAAACTTGTATGAAACCAATGTTAACTAATCATGGTATATTCCTTATTATCCATCATTTATTTATCCACTGCATAGTTCCTTCAATACCTCTTCTTTCACTCACTTCCCCCCCCAACCTGTCATATTTCTCTGGATATGCCGAAAGCATGATTGTCTTCCCCCCTCCCAACCATAAGTATGGTGGAGAGTACCCACAGCATAGTTTTCACTTTTCTCTCTGTGAAAAAAATTGACATCTTCATTTCATAGGAATGTTTTCCCTACTCCTTCACCAAGTCTGTTAAGCAATGAGAAATGAATGTTCAAGGAGTAATGAATGTTCAAGGATAAATTAATGTTGATGAAGTAATCAATGTTCAAAAGGTGTGATGAATGTTCAAGGAGGAATGAATATTCAAAGAGGAATGAATGTTCAAGGAATCAATTACACTGATGATAGGTAAACTTTCAATAGAGTACATAAGAAAAGAAGCATATGTTGGTTCCACTAGACAGTGATGACAAGTTCCTTCTTCTGCACTTTTGAGCTCATGCAGCATCTGATAATGACGATGGTGGCAATGGCGGCGATAACAAGCATGAGAAAGAATCCCACAGCCAAACAGATCAGCAAAACGGTCATGTCTGGGGTGTACTTGGACATGTTACCTGTGAAAGGAAGAAACAACAGTCTAATAGTAAGAATTTAATATTCAACATATTAAGCAAAAAATCAACAAAAGTTGATATTATGACTTTTAGTGGGATTCCCTCGGTGTGGAATATAATAATTGCTGAAAATTTATTTCCTCCAATCATTTAAACCAGTTTGAATTGAATCCACCAAAAGAGGTGTAAATTTACTCCAGATACATCACCACCCCAGAAAACTGGTTTTATTTCAATGACCTACTTCATAAATATATCCAAAATATGCAAACATGAAGTGGCAGAAAAAAAGAAGCAGGTGTAAAATTCAATGAATACAAAAGGTATTCCAATATAGGAAATTAGGAAGAAAACAAATGAAGATAATTTAAGGGGAAACTTTTTTTTCTTAATTGAAATATCAAGTGAGTATTCTTATGACCCTTATAGACTGTGCCAAAAAAAATTTTTTTATGTGGCTCTAATTATTTTGTATTGCAAAACATCATACAATTATACTCATGGGCTTTAAAAGATTCCCATGAATACAGTACTGTAGTCATCCCTGCTCCAAGTACCTCAATAATATGAGCAATGATTTCTAAATTACAAGATAATATAATTAAATTTCTCCTTTTGAGGGGGGATGGGGTGTTGGTTAAAATATAACCAGCAAGTAAGTATTGAACAGTACGTTATTGAATCATATTACAGGATTGAGAGTATTGATGAGTTATGAGCTGTTTAGCATCATACACATTCCACTTCATTGTTATGCCTCATAAATAACACCAGATTTCCAACCTTAAAGCGAGCCAAGTATTTGGTTGGAGGTTTCTACTCTCAATAATATTTTGTTAGTCAGTAACATATGAGCTATGACAACCACAACAAACTTAATATTGAGCTAGGCAACTTGAAACAGAAGGCAATCAACATTGAATCAAATTTGGTTGAGATCCAAAAAAGAGAGCAATAAACAGATTAACCCAATTAGCTACTCTGGCAGTGAAAATCAATAATGACAACTAAACTTATCTTGTTTCTACCCTACCTTCTCTTGATGGGTTTTCATCGAGTATGTCTTCTATAAGTGTCTCAAGAGAATCTAGCTCTTCTTGCTTCACAGAAGGCACCTCAACCTCTGAAACATTCTCAACAAAATCGTCAGTTTGGGTTTTCTCTGTAGTCACAGATGAAGGTGGAGGGCTACAACTGGATGGACAGCACTGGTCAGGGGAAAAAACAGGGACTAGTGAAAATGGGCACTTTATGTCTGGACAACGTTGCTGATCACAAGCGAGCTGTCCATGGATGCAGGTGCAAGTGCTGCAGAGACCTTGTGGCATGCTTTCTCCATCTGCAAGCATCTGGCCATCTAGGGTACAAGTGACTGGTGCAGTGATGGTAATTTCTTCCACAGTTTCGTCCTGGCAGATGGGGCAACATTGCCCAGTGATGAATTCTACTTGTTTGCAATTGGTTGGCAGTTGATCGCAAGCATTGAAAGAGTCCAAGCATGCAGTGTGTCCATCATGACAGTAACATGTCAGACAAGGGTTCACTGGGTCTGTGAACAATCCCTCCTGTTGACAAGGAGGAGGCTGGGGAGGTGGTTCTATAATTAGTCTGGGGAGGCAGCTCGGGCAGCAATCTCCTGGTAAGAAACCACTGACTTCATTGTAGGTGCAGTTAAGCTCTGGGCAAGTTTGCTGGAGGCAATTTATAGTTCCTGCCTCACAAGTGCACATACTACAATTTTCACTCCAGGTATCCCCTTCATCGTGAAGTCCTTCTGTGATCACAGCACAACTGGTGATGTTCATACAAACAGGACAGCATATTCCCTCAATGGCTTGAACCGATTCACAGTTATCTGGCAACATGCATTCCCCAGAGAAGTCCATGCATGAGATTTCTCCATGGAAACATGAACACCTTGAGCATGGCTCTGCAGGATGTATGTAGACACCTTCATGCTCACAATGTGGGTAAGGGTCAACAATAAACTTGGGTTGACAGGACTGGCAGCAATGTCCTGGCAGAGTTCCCACATACTCGTCTTGGTTGCAGTCGGGTTGTTGGCAGTCAATAGTGATGCAATTTAGTTGTCCTTCCTCACAGTTACATGTGGTGCAGGAATCAAGATAGTAGGTGTTCCCACTCTCAAGATTGATCCCATTAAAGTCACATGTCACTGAATGGGTAACAAAGTAAAGTTTAACATTATATGTGGAATGACCTTAACATTAAGAGTGATTAAAAAAAAAATTTTTTTTCTTACCAGGTATACACTGAAATACACTGCAGCATTCAGTGTCGCTGTTATTAGTTGTGTTCTGTAGCACAGCCTTTGTGTTATTTGGGCAAAGGGTAGTATCAGGACATTGCACAGTACTGCAGTCTGTAGCATAACTCAGTCCTGAAGACACAACAAACACAACCAAAAATAAATAGCATAGCAAATTTAAAAATATTTAGTTAGCTAGTAAATCAAGCTGACTGCTTTAAATTGCTAATGAAAAATGAAAATTGCTGAGCTTAAACTCTGCAAATCAGTGAATATTGCTGAAAAAGCATACCTGTGCTGCAGATAACAATCAGCAAGCGCATGAAGATAAACTGAGTTGCTCCTAACATCTCTTCGGTGGTGGAAGTTTTTTGAGAATTCTAGTTGCAGTTCGTTGTTTTTGAGGTACTCCTGGGTAAGTTGGCGCTTTTATAGCCACGCAACCCACCACAAATCATGAGCCAAGCTCTGGGATTAATTGTATTAGTAGACAAAACACTGAGAATTTATGCAATGCAATAATTATAATTGGCAAATAAGTCGGTACCAAATAGTCAATATTAACAGATCATTGTCAAAAACTTTCATGTAGCAATTCTTGCTATCCCAAGTCCAACGGCAACTGTATCAAAACACAACACAGAGAAAAAAGTACAAAATTATTACATTAAAATAACTTCTTATAATAAAGAGAGCACATTTATGCAAGCTTTATGAAGTTAAAAAAAAAACAAAAAACAATATTCAATGTTTTCTGTCCAATTGCAGCAAGTTGTTTTGTCCAGTTGATAATTCCCTAATTTTTTTTAAAACAAATAATAAGTGCAACAGCTAACTTTCTCATGTCTTCTACAGTAAATATGCATGCATTTACACTGATACTATTTTTAAGCAAATACATGATGGTTTATCATTTTGAACAGTTATTTTTGTTTTTTAATCTCTCTTTTTGTTGTTGATACCCTTTGGAGTGGATAATGTGATCCATAAAACAAAGGGATTATGAGATTGCCAACTAGCACTGTGGAAGGAGCTGCTACAATGGAAATACGTGTAGGTCACCTCACATGCCAATCCATGTAGGTATTCAGGTCCAAGTTTCATACTTAAACATTGAAGCAGCTATTATTTGCTCAATATTGGGCATTCAGCGCAATCATATTTATTGAGTTAGAAAAAAGCATATAGTACTTCTATCAAGTATTTCATTGGCAGAAAATTTGTGGTTCGACAAATGAAAAAAAAAAGTTTTTAACTCGTTGATGTCAAGTCTCCATGGCATTTGTATCATAGTGATCATTTACACAGCACCAGGTTGATAGACACGGTTAATAATTTTGGACTCTGATAAGCCAAATAGCTAACGAATTCAAAGCAGTTCTGCACTAACACCCTTCTTTGTCACCATGTGCAATAATTAGACAAAAAGTTGCTCACTTTTACATGGCATTACTCAATCCAAAACAAACTGATTGTTGAAAAAGAAAGATGAGATCAGCTAAATTTGTGTGTGTATGTATATAATTGGACTGGCTGGCAGTTGATTTGTACTGACAAAATATTGTGTGGTTTGTACACTCGCTTCCTGCCTGCACATTTAAACTCTACATTACCAGATCACAGAGAGGTCATTTCAGAGGCTAATTAATGAGATTGTAATGTTAGCCTTCCAATTGCATTATCAGATAGCTGCAATATTTTAATATTTAAACCACTAGATGTATTTCCCTTCTCATGCTACAACAAACACATGAAAATAAGAAAATGCGACATATCTATCATATATATTTTAAAATACAGCTATATATTTCTTACTTTTTTTTACAGGAGAAACACATCTGATGATGAAACTTGAAGTTAACATTAACATCTCATATATTAGCACACACACACAAACACACAGTTGTTTAATAATTGTTGATATAAACTGACTTTGTACCAACCACCATGCGTTGCCTTACCAAAGGCAAGGGCAGCCAACCAATGTCTATTATCATTGATCTTGGGAAGTTGAGATCTCTGGTATAGCAAATAGACAGCGCCAGCAAAGCATCCACCAGCACCCACCGACCTACAACCAAAACAATCCTCCTTTACCCTTACCACCACAGCTTCTTCTGCTGCTTTTTCTGTACCTTTCTTCATTTCCAGTACAATTTTACGAGTGGGATTAATAAAAAATATATTGGGTCTAGATAACGTGCACCAGGGTCCGGGAGTCCACTCGTGCACTAGTTTAGTGGGAGGGGCTGGCTCGAAGAAGCTGACAGCGTGTACCGACAGCGTGTTCACTGTATTTCAGCTATCCTTGGCCAGTGGAAAGTTCCGTGAATTAAACAGGCGTGGTAGGAAGAGAAAATTCGTCTGCCATCTGTGCATATATTATGTCTGAGAGGGAACCTTTCCTGGAGGTTTCGAATGACCACTCGAAGCTGATCAGATATCCTGAGGGTAGGCCCTGGCAAACCTGCAGAGAAAACCTTTCTAGGCCAGTTCCTAATACGGGGTAGGTATGCTGAATCAGCTGCAACATCTGCTCGTTTTTTTAACAGCACCCTGGGCCTTTTACTTTATGATCTTGTTTCCCAGCCTCTAATTATTATTTTAAATGAGAGAAAATATTAGTGCACCCTTCTTTGATGGTGAGATTCTTTGTACCTTTAGAAGCACTACAACTAACGCCCTGAATGACCACGTGGAGAACAATGAGGAGAAACTGGGCTTGATTACACCATGCAAATTCCCACTCCCCTTTCCCTCCCACCCCCACCAATACTATTCCCCAGAATATTGTCACCTCTGAAATTTATTATTTAAGGACAAAAAAAAAATCAAAATATTGAACATACTTGTACATGTTTAAGTAAAACGAAATATATTATTTACTTGGCTTATATATATTTCAGATTGAATTGTTTGTTTTTGAAACGTTTTTGGATGATTCTTGGTGTGGCTGTGCCTGGTGTCTGCACCAAGTCAGTGTTACTTCTTGTTCTCCTCGTCTTTGCTAGAGCTGCAGGTTAGTAGACTGTGGACATTTGGACTGCCTTTAAATATATCTGCAATTAGTTATCACCTAATTATTTTCTGGATTAACATTGAGTATATATTACAATGGTTTGAAACATAATTGAATTTGAAAGGGTGCAGGTGTAACAACTGAGCTCCTGACCCTCTCTCCCTACAATTTATATTACCACACTCACAGCTAGTATGAATAGCATTTGTGAACATTGTACTATGTTAAATGCCTGTGGTAATTATTATCTACAGGAATGTGGGTTAGCATGTGGAGTACTCTAATAGGTTGTAGTATATCATGTGACCTGATCTCGGAAAGGTGGGCTCTATATTATATAAGGGAGCAACCCACGAGTGTGACTGACAGAAGTTGGACTGAACTCATGCCTATTAGATTTGCTTGTATTTGCTATTGTAATATTTAGTTTTTAAAAGATTGAAGTGTCTTCTAGTGGATATCTAAATTTAAATCTAGTCTGGTGGCAGGATACCTCGTTAGCATTACTATGCATGACTAACATTAATGAACTCAATTAATTAATTTTGCTATGAAGAATACATTATGCTTCTTGCAAACTTATCATGTGATTTCTTGAATAAATTCATTAGAATTTTAATGACTGGACATTACACGCTTGCTTCACCACAAGCTCTGGTTTATTTTCTTCTCACCATGCAATCACCAAAAGATGGCGAGTATCCCTGCCTGCATGATCCTAAAACAATGACTCTCTTATCTGTCTTTTTTTTGGGGGGGGGGGGGGGGGGAGAAATGAATCTAAACTGAGCTGTGTTTCTTTTCAAGCATCAACTTTTCTGAAGTATGTACTAACCAGTAGACCCATCCATTTATAGCATAGATATTCATGCTCACTCGATAACTGACCACTTGGAAGCTTAAGTGTTGATTACAGCTCCCAAGAATACTAAGTTGTATTGTTGATAGATCACCTAAGGTGAACTGTTGGAGTTTTTGTTACTCCACTCCAATTGCAAGCAGTTCCAAGATCACCTTATATAGAAGTATTACAAACCAGAACCATGTGGTAATGCTCTTGTCTGCATACAAGGGTGAGGTGAGGCACGAGAGCCAAGGAGCTTTTTATATCTCATTGCACACCGGTAATAATAGGAATGTTACATTCAATTCTCTGGCATTAGTAATACTCATGTTTGTTCTCTTGTTTTAGCACATCTTAGTGAAAACCATTTAATTCATTTTAGCAGTAACCAACCCTAATCAGTTTACCAATTCTTCCCCTGGACGAAAATGGTAAGAAACAACAGGTGATTGGTAACTGTTTATGTTATAATTGAGACACCGAAATTGCATTTTATTGATTTATTCTATGGGAAAATGCTAGAATTACGACACTCAGAAACTTTTGCTGAAATAGTAGCCCTGTCCAGGTTTTTTTTTAAAGTTTGAAACTTTGATTTCAGTCATATGATGAAACAATAAAAATGATTTTTTTTGGCCTGTGGCACACACAGGACTTAGAACATTTGGAATGGTAAGGGTAGAGGGTAGATACATCCACAAGTTTTGTTAAGGAATGGAATTTTAACTAATTGTTTCCTGTTTGGAAACACAAAGTTTGTTGTTACAACTAATTGGTTACAACTAGGTGCTATACTGTGTGGAAACCACAAAATTACAATAAAGTGGTTTTTTTAATTGTATAGAAACCCAAAATTTGTAAATAGTAACAGCACTAACCTCATCTTAAGTGTTGTAAACAATTATATTTTTCTGCTCTAAAACACTATTTTTAATAAATATTGTAGTAATTATTTGCCACAGATCTTAGTGCGGGACTGCTCTTGTTAGGTGGAAGAAAGTAATGATAACTGGGCTTATTTGAGGTATTAAAAACTTTATTTTTTGTTGTTGTTTGCACAACACAAATGATATACAAAAGCACACACTTTGAATTTCGGTATTGCTTGAGGAATTAGGTGGCATGATTCACTTGGTGGAGACAGTACACTGATGTAGTGAAAGTCATCAGTTGTATTTTAATCATATGATATATTTCTCTCTGCTCCATCTTTATCTCCATTTCCTCTATTTTCATTTGTCTGTGTCTATATTACTTTTGAGTTACAGGGTCTCTGAGAAACTGTCTAAAAGGATTACCTGTGATGCTTACCAGTGTGGTCTTGAGTGAAAATATTTTCAAATTTTAATACCATTATTGGCACATTTTCCATATTTTGGGATGGTTAATGGGTGAACCATGCAATACTAAATGAGGGCGTGTGAGTGAGTCACCATGAAGGAAAATATATCTTTTATAAGGAAAGTAGTGATTGATCTTTGACACATCTTTTAATGTTTGTTGTTGTTGTTGTTGTTGTTGTTGTTGTTGTTGTTTTTGGTGTGTATGTGTGTGTGTTTACTGTGGAGATCATCATAGGCAAACATATTTTCAGATTTCAACTTCCATAATTTGAAAATCATTAAACATTTCTAAAATCAGTTAATAATATCGGTCCATACAGTATACTGCTGATTTCTGAAATTAATTAATAATATCTGTCCATACAATATACTGCTGATTCATAAAAATTTTTAAAAAATAGAACAGCTGTTTTATAACATTTTTCTCTTATAGTCGTGAGTGACCAGCAGAGGCTGCCGGCACTGCCAAGGACTATTTTATTTGACAGAGGAATAATGCGCATATCAGATCATAGCTTCATGTACAGTTCTAGAGGAAAGTGAGATTGTAAGATATCGTTACGTTCTGTCTAAATTAGTAAAGCTGAGGAATTATCTCATATGGTTTACTAGAATACTTCCTGGGATAATATTTCCTGTCAAACAGAACCAGAGAAAGTTCCGATTAGGTATGAGTACAATCCACAGGAATCTTCTTGAAGTCGTTAGCTTTATCATGATATGTTTTAGTACACAAGCCAATTAGATTCATCTGGCATAATGCACATAAATGTTCATTGGTCATATAACTTTCGTATAAGCTAAAACTGGTCATTTCCGTGGCACAGACATATGCATGGGAGAAAAAAGATTCATTTTTTTAAACAAATGACTACATTGGATTAACCCTAGGAAAAAGAAGGAACCAAGACTGCATCCACGTAGACCGCAGGTAAGATCGACCATTACCAATTCAAATCATCTTTACCAATTACCTAATTTGGATTGACAAGTGTTTTCCAACTATGTAGTTTCTTGCTTTAATTTAAACACTTTTTTTTGTTTAATGATGCTTTATAAATACTAGCAGAAAACCCGCCCTATGGGTATTTTTAAGTCAGTCATCTGCAATGTTTAGTTTACTTTGTGTTATGTAGGGATTATTGACTCTAATCTCATAAAAAAAAAAAAACATGATTCAATTATAAACATGCCAAGTTTCTATGATGATTAGTCCTCCAGGTCATCACATCACACCCATTGACAGAACCACACCCATAGCCACCTGATCTAAGTGAATGTGACAGTGTGCAGCGAAGTGCCCTAATCAGTCCCTGAAAGTTTCGTGAAGATCCATCCAGCAATTTGGGAGAAGTTAGAGTCTGCACATACAGACAGACAGACATGCCCACATGAAGAGGTTTGACCAACTGTAATCAAGGGTTTAGCTAAGTACCAATTTTGGCATTTAATTCTGACACTCCCAGAGGAAGAGGTGTGGCCAGGTGGGACCCAGCCCACATTGCTCCCTGAGTCATGGTGTGTGTACATACCAAGCTTTAGATGGCAAATCCTATAGAGTTGGTCTTCAGTACCTTTTTATTGTTGCCTATTAGCCTCACATGTTCACAAGAAAGATGTAACAACAACAAACAAACCCTCCATGGTGAAGGATGTGTATTCTGAAGAGCTAGTTCTATCCGGTACTTTGGCTATAAATGGATATACTCATAGATACATACTCACATATGTACAAACCAGAAAAGGTGTGTCTAGGTGTGGTCAAGATCGATCCAATAAGCAATTTCTATGAAATATTGAAACAAAAAAAAAGAGGAAGAAAAGATGTGGTGAGAAAGAAGAAAAAAAGAAGGAATAAAAAGGGAGAACATCAAAATATGTAAGAATAAAAGGGGTTGTGAAGAAGAATGAATGAACAATAAACAAAAGCAACCCTGAACTACGGCGAAACTAACCTATCTTTTTATCTATTTTAATCATTTAGCTGAGTGCATCTTCAAAATCTCTGCAATTATCTAGCTTGCCAAACATCAGACCTATTCGATCCTTCAGTACATAAACACTTCACCTAGCTTTAACCAATTGAAAAATCAGTTGATTGTGGACCATTCAAGAGGACCTGGTGCATAAAATTGGTGTGGTAGGGTCCAGATATATGTAGATAAAAGGAGATTCTTAAAGAAGAATTGTGTCCTTTTTCCTCACACGTGTGAGGCTTTTCACACACCTTTTTAACCATCATAGTGAGAAATTTGAAGTATGCTTAGAGTCATACAATGGACTGTCAGCTCAAGTCACCATATGTGCTGCTTGGAAGCAAAAAATGTTAATTTACAATAATTGTGATATTGGATTTTGCTTTTTCTGACGGCCATCTGAATCCATCTTTAAGTTATTTGTAGTCCAAATTTACTAGTTAAAAACACCATATTAAAAGGTAGCTTGCTCTAATATGATTCACCACAACAGTGTAGTAGTTCAATTGGCTGCAAGAAGTAATCACAATGTTGGTCAGTTCAATTGGCTGCAAGAAGTAATCACAATGTTGGTCAGTTCAATTGGCTGCAAGAAGTAATCACAATGTTGGTCAGTTCAATTGGCTGCAAGAAGTAATCACAATGTTGGTCAGTTCAATTGGCTGCAAGAAGTAATCACAATGTTGGTCAGTTCAATTGGCTGCAAGAAGTAATCACAATGTTGGTCACTACCAATATTGTCACTTTATTATTGTATGGTTGCTTGAGACTTCCCAGCAAGCAACAAATAGTGTTTAAAAAAAGTACTTCCATCCTTTCATATGAAATTTCTATATAAAGAGATAATCATGTTGGTACTTGTTTCAGGGTTGTTTTTTTCCCTCTAAACCTTCGCTGCAACAGAATTAAGAACATTATTTAAAAAATTGGCAACATCACTGAAGCTACGCATGTATAGGAGAAGTAGTGAAGTAAACGATTAGCAACTGAGACAAACAGACCCCAATTACAATGTAATGGAACAGAAAGACTTATTCCTCATGTTTGAAATTGTTTGTGAGTGTTGCAATTGTACTCTGAAATGGATTAGTTTGACCTTTAGACGTCATTATTTTTGGAGAAATTATAATAATTATAATAAATAACCTTTCTTGTTACATCTACTCTTTTGTTTGGAAAATGCCATCACATGTTATGTACTAGTACAGACTGAGATAATTATAACAGATGAGAACCTTTCTATTTCCCCACGATATTGAGCACCTTTCTATTTCCCCAAGAAATTAAAAAAAAAATTTTTCCATTCCCCCCCTCCTTCTATACTTGTTATATACAAAGAAAGACCAACCTTTGGACACCAAAATTGTTATTCTGTGGTGTGTGAAGAAACTTGTATGCACAGTAGATTTGACCTACATATATTCATCTAAATATATTAATGGATTGATCTCTTCTTTTACGTGTAGTAATGTTGTTGTGCTATAGTTGTCACTATAATTATGGTGCTGCTTCTGTTTCTGTTACTTACACAGAAGAGTTCAACTATTATCAGATTGGTATCCTGCCAAGCTTCTTCTACACCGCTCTGACTAGTAAGGACTTGGGAGCTTTCAAGGACGTCTTGTGGAAAATGGGCATCTTGGTCATTTCTGTGTGCATAGTGAGTCCATCAAATCTTCCCTGTGGTAGTGTGTTAGTGCCATAACTGGTACGTAGGTTGTGTTGAATTTCTGGACACTAATCCCAATGGGGGGTTTTTCTTTTTCTTTTTTTTGCCGCATGTGCATGTGGATTTTTGTTTCCTAAAAATCTATTGGCTCTAAATGTATTGGCAAGTGAAAATAGCCACACTTCAAGGTTCAAATTTGCAAATCCTATCTTGTTACATCTGTGATATATATGTGTTTGTATGTGCATATCCTTCATATGAATAAAACATCTTACTATAATTCATATAGTGTGTGTATCTGTCTGTCCGTCTGTCTGTCAGTCCATAAGTAATCCATCTCCTCCCATATGTCTGGACCAAACATCCTGAAATTATCAGGGGTTGCTCACAGGACCACTGGACTGGTTTGGAGAGAATTTGGTTTGGGCTAGGGCTAGAGCCACTAATTGAACTATCCTATTCATCAATTCATCAGTAACCACAAAGTTGCAATATAAAGTTGTATTCCTAAGAACGTTTCTAGAAGATGTTGTGTTAACAAGCACACAGGAAGTTCAAAAGACACTAATTACTAATGGTGCATTCATAATATTTACTTAGAAATGGGGCAATGCCCCACAAAACCCCCCCCCCCCCCCCCCCCCCCCCCCCCTGCATGACACCAAAGAATTATGACTTAGGTGAGTTCAAAAGGATACTAATTACTAGATATATTTATTTCAGAAATGCCCCACTAAACCCCCACTCCCTATATAAAACAATAAGCAAACTGAACAAGTTTGTATCTACAGGAGGCCGAAGGCAAATTAAAAAAAATTGCTTGTAATTCCTTATAAAATGAACATATCAGTGTATCCCACATGAATGATTATCACATCGCTGATCTATGATCAATTAGCTATTAACTAGTTTATACGTCCAGGTGGCCTAGTAATTTATACTGTTGAACCTTTCAAGGACAGGAAACAAATTATGCTCTCTTTTGTCCCTCCTCTCACACTGTGCTCCAACAGCAGATTTCCTTTCCTAATATGATCATTCAATCGTGCTTACTCATTCCTCACGCAATTATGCTTAGTAATTGTGTATTCAACTTCAAGAGATGTTGGTGAATTATACAAATATACATAATATATTTACTGTAGCATAATTGCTTCCTTTAATTTATCTTCAAGAAGGTCAGTAAGTTTAATTTTAGTAAAGGCATTAAGAAAAGATGATTCTCTTTTAACTTTTGTCAATCCAGGAGATATGGATAGTATAATATCAAACGGCAACAAACTATTTCCCCATACAATGCAGTAAAATAGATTAACTTACATTAATTCAAAATGGCAGCCAATATTCCGAAAGAGTCTTATTGACCAATATAAAGTATACATGTTTATTTTATTTTTTAGCTGTGCACAAGAAGCCAAAAAAAGAGAGATTAAATATTAAATTAACACGCTTCTTATTTGCATATTTAAATGTATCTGCCTAAATCCATAAAAATAGCTCAGTTTGCTATATTGAACTATTATCATTAAATAATTATCTTTGTAGTGAAACTTGCTCAATTCATTTGTCATTAATCACTGCATAGTGAATAAATAGGTTACATTTGTGACCAATTAATGCCTTGGGAATTGTTTGAAATTGAGTCTTCATTATCATAAGCTGATATATTGGCCCATATGCAGGAAAACAGTCGTGATATGTATTATGACAGGACACCTTAATATTGGCCTGTCTTGCTATAGCATTTGATATATTCCAGTAAATCATTTGGTGTCAATCTCTCACTACCTGTCATACTGGAATTAGGTGTGAGTGAGGGAGGGCATTTTCCAACCCTGACCCCAACCCCAGTCAGTAGGTGGTACTGTAGATCTAATCACCTTGAAGTGTGTCCTTTATGGCATACCGGGAGGCTGTGGTGCCTATTTCTGGCTGCCGCATATGTTAGAGGCTATATCAGAAACTGAACACTAGCTGTGCTGGGACCTATTTTCTGGCTGGATTTTTATTGCCACAATTTGTCTGAGGTGTCACCTTTTTCCTCTCTCTCCTTTCACTGTGCAGACTGTCCAGTATTCCTGCCTGCTTATGACAGATGTAGCAGTATCCTCAGTTAATGTCAGTCTCTTGTTGTTGAACATTTCTGCTAGGAGACTATTATTTGCACATTTTTAAAATTGATTTTTGAGTAACACCATTGCCAATGCTGAGCACTTTGATGTTGTCTCAGGTCCTAACAAGGATTAGGTAAACAGGATGTTCTCACAAGAAGGGTTGTCTGTCCATGTCCATGACAATCTTTTATCTAACAGCAACATGGCTAACAACTGACACATGGCAGCAACTGGCTCTTCTCTGCTTTGTTTTCAGGCATGAGATAGACCTCATGTGGTGCATGCTACAATGGAGAGTCAAAATGTCCAGCAGTGTCATTGCACGGGAGTGCCATATTATAGGTTGCTGTATTTTCAGTTTTGTTTGAAGTCGGACTAATACTTCAACATGTGCTTTATTCTGTAATTTTCTCTTAGTCGATATGAAGAATTTGTTTGTTCTTGTGGTTTGAGAGGATGGATCTTTATTCACATTCTTTATTATTAATTCTGTAAATTTCATTTCCCTCATTGACTTTCCTTTTTTTTTTCTAGAGTGAATTTGATTGCAAATTCTCATAACTATCAGAACAGGGCAACAGTGTTTCCCATGGTTGTGCATCTGGTCAGCATGCCTCTTATAAGTTCTGTCAAAATTACTACCTTTTTTTTTCCCACCAGATTTGATGGTAAAGTGAACTAGTCCATCATCAGCCACATGCACACAATCTTCTTCTGGTTAGCCTGGGGGCATTCTGTGCTATGAATGCCACATAACATTTACTAATGTCTTATTAGCAGCTTTCATGCCACTGCTTATGTCAGATATAGCAGGAGGGAATAATTTTCTTACTGAAAAATTTTTTGGCAGCTATTCATGCCTCATACCTGCTGTAGTGAGTCTCTAGAGAGGTAGCAGTTGTAGGCAGATTTTTATGAGTTCATCATTAACTTTGATGCATAATATGAAGTCACTGCTTTTTTTATTTTTTATTTTCTTGAAGTGACCTCCTGTTCTCATTTGTCCACAATTAGTTCTGCTATTGTAGTCCAGCTGTTCTGACGTATTATCTGCATTCACTTGGCCACCTGTACTGACTTCTGTGACAGGTAACATAGCGTTAAGCTTGCAAATCCAGGTTGTTTTTTTTCTCTCTAGGGAATTACCAAATATGTTCATGGTCTGGGAATTGCAATACTCTGAGGTCCAGGATGTATGCAAAGAATTTTGGCAAGAAAAAGATCACTGAAATAATGAATTGTGGGTGGTCATATATTTTCTCATTAGTCAGTTATTGATGCACATGTTGGGTGAGTTTGGGGCCGTAATAGATAATGCATTTAAGGTGATTTTATTAGCTTCAGAGAAGGTTGAAGATTAATGTAAGTATTATTTTATATTTTTTTAATGTGACCTAAATTTGTATAACTGTATAAAAACAATATACATAATTATATTTGTTGAGTGAAATGAATATTCTGAAGCATCAACATATAAGGGATTGTAGTGCATAGTTCAGAGAACAGTCTCCGGTCACCATTCTGCGAGAAAGAAATAAAAACTAGTGTTTACTGTAATGTTGGCACTAATAGTAGAAAGATAAAATTCTTTGTGGTACTTACAAAGGACAGTTCTGATAACCATGTTAGGGTGCATTGCACTTGAGTGGGTGGCTAAGTGAGACTTGTTTGTTCCTTAGTTTGCTCTCTACTGCATAGCTACTGGTCCAGGTCAGGGGAAATCTGAGGTCAACAAGTGGATTCTTGGTTCAAAGTTATGTGTCTTTTCTTTGTAGGCATTGTAGTGCATCGAAGTCGTAGAATGGGAGGAAGCCAATGAGCAGTTGCATTAATTAGAGTATAAAAACTTCAGGAAATGATTTAATGGAACATCAGTAAGAATTTTAATGTATTCCTTGTCTGATCTAGGTATTTATGAGTAACTAAAATTAAATTTTCATCCTTGTAAAAATGGACTTTGTTAATTGCTATGAGGCCCCCAAAGTGAGAATTTTTTATCAGTCATTTCCTTGAATCGACAATATCCTTCCAATTTAAATGTTGACTCAAAATTGAAGTCATTCGAACCGCTATGTGTCCATACCATTATCATAATCTTTCTCCTGACAACATTACCTTGATGCTGAGGCAACAAATGTGTAGCTGTTATGTGTGTCCATAGAGTGTTACTTACAAACCATTTGAAACCCTCCTGTCCTTGGATGGAAGCATGCTGACTATACTTATCATCAGCTGTGGCGAATATACATGGTATTTCACACACTGCTTCATCCATGGATCTGAAATACAGACACGCATAGTCATGTCCCTGTGATCCATGGTGTTGACATGGCTCTATGGTTGGCGTGTCAGGGGTGTGGCCACATCTGGCTCACTGTAAATAAGTGATCCAGAGTCTGAACTCTTTTGATGTTCAATCTGCATTAGTTTTCACTTTGAGAAGAGATGCTCCAAAAAAGCTGGATGAAAGAGAGCCAAAGTTTAGAAATTGGTTGTTCTCTTTGAGAATACTTCACATTGACATTAAATAATTTTATATATTTTTTAACAATGGGTTCAAGCTTATCTGCACTATATTAGTATCAACCACTCGATAGAGCTTCAGATTCACCATTGCTGCACAGGTACTATGAGCTCACAGTTGGTTCAGAAAGTTGTTCCAGTATCATCTAATATTGAACCAAGTTAAAACCACTTTGGTGATTATAAAGTTTTGGTGATTATAAAGCTTTCTAAGCAATTAGAGTACTTGGCATTTCCAGTGTCCAAGAAGCAAGGGATCAACCATCATTCGATGCATAGGAAACATGACCAAGCCTGTTGATAGCCTCCTCCAGCTCACACCCATCCAACCTTAATGTGAAGTATGTTTACGATACTGTGTCAAAAGCTATAATTTTTATCAACTATGTGTTTTTGCGTATGTATGCTTCTGTGTGGTGGTGTTACTGAACTCTAAATTGCAACAAATTTTAATTTTTAAATTTTTTTTAAATTTAAAATTATTGACGTGCATGAAATTTAGAGATTACAGTGTACAGTACTGATTATTAGTGCCCTTATATATGATGTGTATTGGGGCTGATATAGTGTATCCAAAAGGAAGGGGGAAAGGGTCCCCAAAAAATTAATGAAATTAGAGAACCTATAAAATCATTTTCCTTGGCCTTGAGTGGTCCAAGTATGAGTTGTTTTTTTTTTTCACTCCCCTTCCCCAATAAAATTTTTTTAATTTTATGAACTTTTTTTTTTGTTATCGTTTTAAAAATGAAATCATTGTGTGATTTGATTCAATAAAAAAATTGAGGAGTGAATCGTATGCCTATCATGAGCCTTAATGTACTGGTGGCATATCTGCTTCATGTCAATGTCCATGTCTTTGAGAGCAGCTATTCTGGCCATAAAATCTTGGTATTTTGCCAGTTTTTCATGGTACATATTTGAATAAGTGAGATTGCTTTGTCCAAAGTGAAAAAATAAAATAAAAAGAAGGCTTGGTGACTTGTAAACTTTTTTTTCTTGGTTGCTTGACCTTAGTAAGAGCAAAAATAGCACATGCTTGGCAATAGACACTCTCTTCATATTGCTATAATGCAGATATAAATGAGTTTGAACCCACTCATTTTTAAAGCAGCTTGCAGCCATTCATGAATGCTTTGTATGGGATACTTCTGGTATCTGGACTTTGCTTTATAAGCTTAAACTTTATTGTCTGATCGAATGAATATATATATATATATATATATATCCAATTTTTAGTTCAACACTAATACGTCAAGGAGGAGGAGGGGAACTCTCTGCTGGAAAGGATATTTAGGAAATAGGCGTTGTTGTAGGTGTAGTTTTGGTGGATGTTTCCTGTCCAAGTTTCCATTCTAAAAAGCTGGTGACTGTGCACATTAGGGAAGCTAAGATGCAGATGAAGAGCTGAGCACACTGAAAGGGTATTATGCCCACTACCTTGTGAGGCAAACTGAAGGAAAACCACCTTCACTGCAAAAAAGAAAAGGAGGGAGATATTGAATGAGAGGTAGTTTATGTTGGACCCAGGATTACAGATAATTCATTCTATATTATTATTAAATTATAGTAGGCACTTATTTATCACAATATTTACGTCATTATAGCTAATTATGACAAGAAAGGAAAGTCGACATAAATATTAACATTAAAAGTCATATTATACTACGTAAAATAGTGTGATAAGTTATTTTAAAATTAATTCTTTACTTTTATTAATACTATATTATACCACTTATCGGAAATCAATGTGGATGTTATAAATTGGAAGAAATGTATTAAATGACTTGTGCTTACAACTAACAGTTTATTGACAAGTACCATAGCCCACCTCTGTAGTAAGAATTCCGTGATGGAGTTGCCCCTCTTGGCTTAACACACAGAAACAAGAGGAAATATATTTGAGTGAGCTAGGCAAATCTAAATCATGTGACAACTATAACCTAAAAACCCTACTTGATGATAAATGGTGTCTTAAGGTTGATAATCTGCTATCCTACTTGACTTTAGAAGAAACCACCTACTTTGTTTCACCTTTTCAGTCTTTTAAAAATTTTTTTTATTTTTTAATTTTTACGAAACTTTTTCTGTAACATCCCTGGAGCCATAGGGAGACATTCATGCGAAGTTCCATCCTGAATCATCCAAAATACCAAAAAAAAAGCCTGTGGCGGCCATAACAGACAATAGGCTGAAACCAAACTTTTCTGTCACATTCACCAACCGGGGCCATAGGAAACATTCATGTTTTATAAAAATCGGTCCACATGCCTAGGAGGAGTTCCCAGACATACACACACACACACACACATACACACACACACACACACACACACACACACACACACACACACGGACGGACGGACAGACAGACATTGGTGCATTATTATAGTAATGTTTTTGTACGGATCAAACAATTCTTAGCTGTTTCTGGGCTATGGAATGAGAACTGCACTTCAGAAGATAATTAATTAATGTAGTGAAGATAAGATGCCAAATCATCAAATTTGATGAGTCAGAGACTGAGTGGCTTTCTTTTTTCTTTTTTTGAAGGATATATTAATATATAAACAAGACATAATAACATTCTTCGTCTTTCATGATATACTTTCAGCTGACAACTTGGCAGAGAGAATGCAACTGAAGGATAAATAATTCACACAAACTTGAAGATGAGGACCAAATGTCTTTGCTTGCATCTTTATTAAACCAGCAGTTTTTGTGGTTTTGATGCTCCACCCATGTGGGCATGTGCAGTGTGCTGGCCTTTGTCTTGATACTGTGTTGACTGCATACAGTGCTGGCTCCAATGTGTGTATGAGTGTTGAGTATCCAAGCTGACCTCTGATTTTTACTGCCCCTGTTTTAATATTTTCCAGGTCAAAAAAATGGAGGTTGGAATAAGGAAAGATTTGCAACCAAAGGTGCTCTGTTGTCAGGCATATAACTTGTGAAGGGAACAATAGAATGAAGAAAAAATATCTCTAATTATCTGAGGATTGGTTGGTATTGATAATCTGAACACTAACAAATAACCGCCCTAGATAAGAGTCACAGACATATGTTCAGTGATTTAGCTTGTGGGCTGACCCTTAAGTGGGATTTGCCAGTGGTGAGCCTAGTCTGTGAACTGTAGTTATGTCCTTGTTTGTCTATTGCTATATGTAGACACACTTGAACCAGTTCTATTCCACAAGTGTAACCATTGCCCAAGTATGGAAGAAGAACAGGGAACTAGCAAACTTGCACCATCAAATCATCTCCATTATTGCTGCTAATATTTAATCTTGGTTGATGACCAGTTGGTTGGTGTGGGTCAAAGGACTTGGTGGGTTTTGTGAAGGTTAGAACAATCCTCCCCCAACCCCGGGGTTTTATCTGCTACAATTGAAAATAGTTGACTCTGAATTCTTTGTTCAGAATTGACATGTTTGATTGGGATGCTCACACTAATCCATGTCTTTCTTTTCAACACTATATGAGAAACAGACCACTTACCTTCTTTGAAGTGGAGCAAGGAATGTAAGTCTTTTCCTGTTTTAGGGTTGGCTGCAACTCTCTGGCAATTGAGAAATAACAAATACTTGAAGAACAGATCTGCCCCTATTTGGTCATGGATGGTTTTGGTTACAGATTAAGATAAAGCCCATTCACTGAAGGATGCTGTGAGGTAGTGTCTGGGATCAGAGGTAGGTTGGTGTCAATTAGGATATTTTAATTGATATCCTCAACAGTTCGAGGTAAAGGGTCATCTGTGATCCAAAGTAATGTCAATGTGGTCTCTAGTTTCTACCACAATTGCCTCAAGGGCCAACCTCAACATTTTTGTAATAAATATCACAGAATGTGTATTCATGGAACTACTGGGCTCCAGGCACCAGGAGCCACACCTCTTTCCTGTATAAAGAGGAGGGATAGTCACAATGAAGTGCGTCTAGGAGTAACTCTGAATCCCAAAACTATGATATTTGTCTATCTCTTCGTTCACCATCTTTTTGAATTTTCAAACTTGTCAACCTTCTCTTTCAATTTTTTTGTTGTAAACTTGTTACCATGATTTAATTATCTCTGTTTTCCTGAGGGAGGTGTTGTGACTTCAGGTGTGCAACCTTAAATGACAAATACTTATTAAATATATTTTTAATTTCTTTTTATATAAACAAAGCGTTAAGCATCGTTCATTAACTGGAATCAATTTTTCCATATTTTTTTCCTCCCTACTTTTGTGTTGTTCAACATGAAGGGAATGTAACTTACACCCATTGTAAGAACCTGGTTGCTTCGGTGTTCCTTCGTTCCTTATAGAGGAAAGCACTCTTGATTAATTTAATAAATGCTCGAATTTGATAGATTTATTGCTTTTGAAACCCAAAACAATTTTAGTATCAGTGGCTGAGTGTCTATCCTGTTCAGACTCTACTCAAAGAGTATGCTATGTAGCTACAGTGGCGGGTGGTACTAATTATATAGAACCACACCCACAAGAGCATGGAGTGTGTGTAGACTCCCCATGCCTCATTAGGATGAAGACTTGTGTGATTGGGAAGGGATGTCAAGGTTAACATCATACTGTGATCTGGGCTAATTATCTGAAATAACCAATCAGGTTCCCCAATTCTACTCTTTGAATCTAATCTGGTGGTCAAATGGCTGAAGTCAAGGAACATGATGTTTGGTGCCCTTCCTGCACTGCAACTTCTGTCATCTTCAGGTGTGTGTGGTTTGTTCATGTCAATATGCTATGCACTTATTAGTGTGTGGGTGTGGAGCTCTGTGCACAACCCCTAATATCTCTACTATTCATCTCGACTTATAGCTAAGCCCTTCCTTTCCAGTGGGTCTGAAGGCTATTCTAGGTTCTTGTAGGCCCAGAGATAAAGATTTGAATTAGCTGTCTGAAGCTAAACTAATTTAGTATATCTAGGCTAAGATCAGTGGATATAAGTCAGTAAGATTATTGTAGGACTAATGCTAACACACAAGGTTGCTGATGTTTCCTATTTGATTAGATGTTTCGTTGTTTTTGAATTTAAAAAATGTCAAAACAAGTAACATGTTGATTGAAAGAATGGGCATGTTTTTTTTATCTGTGATTATTTTTTTGTTGCCACTTACTCCATATGTAATGTCTTAGGAGTTTAAAGTTAAGCCTTTCTGATTGTTTGATAAGTCCTCCCCTGCCTCCAGCATATGTGCCAAAATGTGTATCCTCCAGTCTGGACCTTCACGTGGGAGTGGTAGGGGAGAATGACACATGCCCACATTACCTGCACTCACTCCCACCCACTGACCCTAATGAACAAGAGTTTACTTATTGGAACATGAGGTCTGTGTGTTTCATTGGACTAGAACTCCTACCATTGAACTTGGCAAACAAGATGTGCTGATGTTGGCTGGACGTAGTTGTCGGTACTCTTTCCTCCCACTAATATGTACAGTAATGACACAAGCACTGACTATTATTAGTAGGCAGGACTGATGAATTGCTTGAGATGGAAAAAGCTTGCTGGGCCCTTGCTGCAAGGGGAAGGAAGCAAATAATAGGATGGCTTCAGGTGGTCTTAGCCACTAAATGAGAATATTAGTCAGAAGAGATTTGTATACTGCATATAATGTACACAAATTCTTTAGCTTGCCTCACACATCACACCTACTGGGCAGCTGTATGTAATGTATAGCTGTGTTGCATCACAGATCACTTCTCTCTCCTTCCCCCCCCTCCTGTGTTGTGAACACATTCACCTGAACTAGTCAACAAGGCATGAAAACCTTTGAAATTACCTCTTGCTAAATTTTTATTTTATGTAAATATTTCAGTCACCACCCGGGAAACTGCTTAAGCCTGGTTGGACAAGGATGTCATGGCTACAACAAACAATATACGAGAAACACTTCAGAATTGGGAATGGCTAGCAGGCAGACCATTGGTCCAGTTCGAGTTGTCTGGTCTGAACACTCACTTGTTACTGTGTCATCCATACTTTCTCTTCTTACTTCTTCATTAATAATGGGATGATATTTACCACTATTTTATCTCCCTCAAGCATAAGCCTCAGGTAAGGAATTTAGAGAGGAGAATGTTTGATATCCTGGAAAGTAGCAATCCTAGAGTAGACAGACAGATGCAGAAGATGATAGTGATCCATATTTTCCAGCAAATGTTTCTTTACTCGAGTGTAATCACCCTGTAGATTGTTGAATGTGTGTGCATGAGTGTGTCTCTGATTTTCTTTCAAACCTGCTTCCTGCTCTTTCAATTAGCCTTCAGCAGGCGGAGAGAACTCCTTCTTTCTCTTGGTTTTGTTGTACAAACCAATAGCTCACTTCATTTCTGGCAATATTATGTGCCAACAAGTTAACATGGGTAGATGTCGCTTAACTTTAACAGATCTGTGGTGGTTAGGTGTGACAGCTTGAGTGGCATTCAATCATTGAAATTGAAATTGAATAAAATTAGATTAATCTAGTTGAACCAAATTTAATGAAACTAAATTAATTAAATTTAATTTAATTTAATTGAACTGGTTTCACAGGTAGGTTAGCTACAGTTTGTATTTCACACCCACCCACACACCTGATGAAGCAAACATTAGTGGCACTATTGGAGTAGATATTACAGCTACTGCCATTCCTCTTGGCAAGCTGCCACAGACTTCAGGTCTGTTCTTATTTTCTCTATCTAGCCTTAACCATTTTAGTCAACTTAAAAATACACAAAATTCCCCCCCCCCCCCCCACCACCCATCACAGCTATGATTGTGATGCAGCATTCCTGAGGTGTGTTGCCCATGAGTCACTTACCCTTGATCCTTTCACTCCTAATTTTCTCATACAGATATAATTGCAAATCTCCACTGTGGCGCTGGAGGAGGGATTACTTGCACAACACAGGTGCTCATTTAAAAGTGCATCTATTGTAAATGTGCATTCTACCTCTAGCACTATTCCTATATTAGTGTACCTTGTTGCTCTGTTGCTGGTTGCTTCATAGGACACTGCTTTTAGTTTCTCTCTGCAAGAAAATTTATGTATATTTGGGCACTGTTTTAATGTATTGATTACTCCAAAAGGGAAAGGAAAAATAAAAGGAGAGAAGGATATTAGTAACGATCTTTTGCTAACCATCATATTCTCTTTTTTTTCTTCTTTTAATTTGTTTATGCTTCATGAATACTTGGTGGGAGCAGGTGACTGTGGAGTGCAATAGCTGATATTGGGTTAGTAAGGGGGTATTGTATTAGGGTTCCATAATTTAAGATTGAAGTCAACAGGTAATGGATTGTCAGCTACAGAAGCATTGTTGTTTTAACTATGATGTGATTACTAGTATTTGTCATTTATCTTCCAAAATGTGTTCTTTTGAAGATGTAATATCATGCCTTCCAGTTTCTGAGGGAAAGTGTGTTGAATACTTGTGCTCAGTTGTCCATCAATTTCATATATTGTCACCACATGTGATAGCTGGTGCACACTGCATTTGAGAAATGGAATTGTGAAAGAGGGTGTGGTGAACTCTTTTCAAGAAAGAAATGGTGTGAGGAAAATGGCTGATATCAACAACACAAACACCAGATAAGGAGATCTGAGTGCAAGCCAATTAGCATCGATTATAGATCATGACTTCTGAGAGAAGAGATCCTGCTGTTAGCAAATTTGCTCCAGCTGGTTAAGAACTTGATATTACTGTACAGTGTGGTTTGCTGTTCTGGATAATTATTGTACATGTCTGTTATTAATTCCTTGAGGATTTGTTTTATTATTATTATTAGAGGTACATGTATATACACTTTCTCTGAAATGTATGATAAGAAGCGTCAGTGATTCAGTTATCTTCGTATCCCTGTCTGTGTGGCTGAACTACTGCCTCAGGACATGTTCACTAAGAACCACAGAGTGGTTGATGCTTGCAGGGCGAAAAGCAACTGGGTGATGAAAAAAAAAAGAGCAAAATTCGAAAGAGATAGAATCAATTTTTAACTGTTAATAAATTACACAGATAGAAATGTTATGCTCCCTCCCCAGAAATGCTTGGATAGAAATCGAGTCTTACAGTCGGGTATCATTGAGTCAGGTCACATTCCAAACCAGTCTTACTTCCCTGTTTGGGACTCGTTAATTTTGTGAGTGCGAAGCTATATATATAATCGTAGTTCTGAGTTACAGGATTTAGAGGGCCGCTTGCCCTATCTATCATTTTCTATTTGTGGGCTGATTGGGATGAAATTAGGCATGTGCACTTGGAGTGGGCGTGGGATGGTTTTAAAATAATAAAATTTGGAATTGCAGTAATTTTATCTATCTATCTATATTTTCTATTTGTGGTGTGTGTTTTTTTTTGTTGTTTTTTCCCCTTTGAATACTAGACCTTGGCTCTTGGTTCAAAGTACTAAGTTCAAATCCTTGGTCAGACTTCTTTTTTTCTTTCCCCCTCCCCCCATTTTTTCATCCCCACTTCCTCCTTTTTCTTTTCCCTTTTTCATTACAATGGACATTGCCAAAGTGGTTCCAATGGAGCCTTTTTTCTTCATCTTTGTCCTTTCCCTTTTATATTGCAATGGGCATGGCCCAATAGGATCATTGGGAGGGATGGGAATTGGGAGGGGTGGGATGTGGGAGGGGTGGGATGGGGAGAAAGCTATTATTGTCCATCATGGACCAGAAGTTAATTATTCTTTACTAATTTAATTTCCTTTGGTACCTCGCCTGTACCCTTGGACCAGATCAAACATGGTTATAAACTTAACCCTACTTAATCTATCAATAAGCTCTTCCACCCTTGGCATCATGCAGATATCACTTGGGCACTCCGCTAGTATATAAATATGCATATATATATATATATATATATATGTATTCTTGTCTGAATTAGTGAGTGCTGAGCATGCACTGATTTAAGAAACAAAAGACAATTTTTTATTGTTGTTTGTTCTCTCCGTCAATATTGAACCATAATGGATATATAAAAATTGGGACAAACTGAGATGATATCAGCATATATGACTTGTATGTATATATTCCACTTTCACTTTGTCATAGTTGATATAAACTTCCACTTGAAATAACTGAAATTGGCTGGGAAATATCCCACCACAGATGCTTTACTAACTGACTGCTAATAATTTTGACAAGTAATTGTTTGTTCCAAACCTGTTCTAATAATAATAATTATCTGATCACGTAAAGATGTTATCTGTTCTCCCTATTCACTGTTTATTATCAATTATCCATTCATGCCTCAATCCTTTCATGCATTCCTTTTTGTTGATAGTGTAAGAGTGGGGCAGAATTTGTGGCCGGTCTGCTGTACTTGAGATGGCGTTCTGTCATCACCACTTTCCTCCACTCCAAGTACTTCAAAAATGATATCTACTATAAGCTCAACGTCACTGACTGCTTGGTGGACAACCCGTAAGTTGTTAGAAATCATCGTGCACATAAATCAACTGCTTGGGTGATGGGGTGTGATATCAGAAGAGGTTGCACCCTTGGGTTATCTGAGAGTCATTGTGGTGTACTTATGTCCACAATATTTCAGAAGTGTGACTCAAAATCAAGCAAATGTATTCAGTGCATGTAGTATTTTCAGGGACATGTGCAGCCTCAAATCTTCTGCATGCACTGAATGGTTTATTTATTCATCAAAACTTTAAATATCACTTTTTCTTTTTTGTTTGTTTGCTAGGGATCAGCGTATAACTCAAGATGTGGACAGGTTCTGTGACGAGGTGAGCCAAGCTCTCCCGAAGGTGATGCTGCAGCCATTCCTGATTGCTTACTACTCCTACCGAACATATTCGAGGTGTGTTCCCAGATATGCATCTATGCATTTACAGAAGGTGTATAAGATATTTTCACCAACAAATGTTCATTTGGTAAATGTACAATCTGCAATTTTCTGTAATGAAATATTCTATTATTGTGTGATAACTAACTTAGGATGATATTTTATAGTTAAACAAGAAGGGGATAGATAGTATGTGATATTGTAGACCATGGGAGTGTACTTAATTAATTATTTTATCTCTCTCTGTGTTTCTTTGTGTTACACCCAACTAACTACCCAGCCAGATGTGCCATTAATGATGTGATTATGAGCCAGTGGAGTGATGTGATAAGTCCCTTTCCCTGCATGCATGCACACGAGAGTCCATTCATGCATTAGTACAGGCAAATATTTGGTGAACAGAATGTAGGAATGTATGTATGTGGTCATTATGGCAGTATGAATATATCAACATCTTTGCTGTGTGTTGTCTGACTTGGTTCATCATCACTTTTTCTTCTTTTCTTCTTTTTTTTTTTTTTTGTCTCTCACCAACTACGAGAATTTATAATTGTGCTTTGTTTGTTTAGTCTGGGCTGGTTCGGAGTTCTTGGCATCTACGGGTTATTTGTGATTAGCACAATTATCAACAAGTTCATTATGGGCCAAATAGTTCGCTATGTATTCCTGCAGGAGAGAAAGGAGGCGGAGTTCAGGTAAGAGAGTCAGTCAGTCAGTACGTGGGAGGTGAAGGGTGGTGGGAAGGAATCATGTGACGTGTGCTGGTGCAGGTTTCATCATGTGCAAGTGAGGTCCAATGCTGAGTCGGTGGCTTTTTATCAGTGAGTTGCTCTAGCTCCTTCACCAGTTTATTACCATCACCCCCACATTATTAATGACCCTTTACCATTTAGTAGTTGATAACTTGTAATTGATTCTTAGTTGACAGTGAGTTACCTGATATGTTCACAATTAATTACAACAGTGGTTAATTCATGTTATGATAATGCCACATCTTTGACCACACCCACTCTAAAATACCTTTACCAAGTATACGTAAGTATTTTAAAAAAATAATAATAAAATAGAAGAAATAATTAACTGGCAAAGGGTCATTGAAATTGCATGGATAAATCGAAACTTCTTGCAGTAGAGCTGAGCAATTATATTGAACCCTTTGAACTCTTCGGCACTTTTATTGTGAAGAGAAGCTCTAACCTCTACATTCACAGCAATGACTTGATATGTAGCACAATTGAAGCAGATTTTTTTTTTTTAATTTAAATTTCAAGGTTATAAAGAAATCTGAAAGTTGCTGCATATCATCAAGAAAAAAAGGTTTATACTGAAATTATGAATGTACAATATATGTTTGAATAATAAGAACCAGTACATTAGTTATCAGCTTGAGAAGTGTTGCTAATGGATTGTTATCCAAGCTCTCAAGTTTATGGAACCAAACAATGTTAAGGTTTCAAGCTCCATTGAGAAAGTGTTTCTGGAACATAATAGTTTAAAGTTTAACTCTCTATTAGCAAATTTAAATATGTTTTTAGTTTTACTTCTACTCTTAATATATATTTTATTTATCAGCTTTCTATTGCAAGTCAACACACTCACTCACTCACTCACTCACTCACTCACTCACTCACTCACTCACTCACTCACTCACTCACTCACTCACTCACTCACTCACTCACTCACTCACTCACTCACTCACTCACTCACTCACTCACTCACTCACTCACTCACTCACTCACTCACTCACTCTCAATATTGACTTGTATTTATTGATTCACAACCACTTTAGTGATAGAATCAACAGGTTTGAACTGTTAAAGATCCACTACCATGCTTGTATATCTCATCTGCATATTGGTGATGAGTAAATCATGATTCTGTTGTCATGGTAACAAAACTAACTGTTGACAATATTTTGTTTGTGCATGTATTAGGGGAGGAGTCATAGAAGGGGAAAAGGCTAATGTTCACTTAAAGGTAAGCAGTCGTTATGATTGTAATTTGTTTGGATTCTGTTATTGAGTATTTTATGTTTATGATGATGATACATGTGATATTTTCCTTTTATCGTCAATGTCATAATTTTTGTTGTTTCTCTTGTTGCTCAGTCGTTACTAAGGACACGGTTGAGTTCTATACACTGGCAACTCCCCCTCAACTGTGAGCTATAGTCTTCTCTGAGTAGATACTCTTGGTAGCTGGTTCTTTCTCTTCCAGTTGCCGTCTTCATGTTTGACTATGTCAGCACTATCACCAGCTACTCTCTGGTGGGCATGGCTATTTTCACAGGAAAGTACAATCACATGAGCCCAGTGCAGCTGGCCAGTGCTGTCAGTCGGGTAAGTGCAATTAACATTACTCAACCATCACAGTATCTTATCTCTCTACTCATGTACTCTGGCAAACACACCACTTATGGTGACTTTGAAGAATGCTTGGTTATCATCAAGGTGGTGTGCGTGTGCGTGTTACTATAGAATGCGTTCTACTCTATGTATCTCTTCAATAACTTCTCGACAGTTGTGGACACAGCTGTGAAGTTTGCAGAGATCGGCGGCTATACTCACAGGTAGACTCATGGCATGTTTTCTTACCAGTTCTCTCAGAAAGAACTATTTCCTCCCTCACCTCCACTTCCCTTCCTTTCTCCCTCCCTCCATCCTCCCTTCCTTTAGTTTTCTCATAATATTGCTTCCTCATCTTTCTCTCCCCTCCCTTGTTATCTCCCTCCCTTCCTGTTCCTGCTGCTGGTGATTCTCTGTGCCAACCATCTGTGCAGGAATATACTCTTAGTTATCATATTAAGTGTTTCAAGAACTGTCATCCCAATTCTCTGTAATTATTCAATATCAGTGTATATAGGATATATATCTTTACTCTGCTGGGAGCAAATGGCAAAACCTAATATCAAAAAAGCGCATGCCACTGCATTTGGAGCATGTATTAGAATGAAATTGTCATTGAAATATAATTATTGAGAAATAGAATATAAAACGAGAAAAAAATTTTTTTTCATTGTTTTTTTTGTTTCTTTATTGTTTGCTTTTTTAAAAACTTTTATTTCGTTTTATTTTTAGGACTGGTCAGTTATTGCAAGTCATCAAGGATTTTGAACAGAAGCGCAAGGTGGAGGACCAAATGAGAAGAATGGCTGCAGAGTATCCAGAGGGAGAACAACAGTTGGAGAAAAGGAAAGTAAATCAAGATGACTATATCATAGTCCCAAATCCTCCACACTGCTCCATCAACAATGGAGCTGAAAGGTGAGTACAAGTGCTGATACAACCAGTGCCCTCTATATAGTTGCACCCACTAGACTTGTTACAAGCCACGTAGCAAAATATTTAATTTTTACCTTGTGTGTGTGTGTTCATATTTCTGTCTATCCATATGTTCACTCTCCAATTTTAATTACAGTATCTTAATTGAATGACACGTTCCTAATTAATTATTGCAATTTTTTTAGTTGTAAACTTACCCTAAAAAAAAACCACGCTATGAAAAAAAACTCTCATCACTCTGAAATACCCTAAATGAGGTCTGCAAAATTATGAACCAAATGAAGCCTATACAACCCAAAAAAAATCCTGGAATGGCTTCTAATTTGTTGTTGTTTGTTGTTTTTAATTTTGTTTTGATGTAAGGTTTGGTGCACTAATCAAATGCCCAGTGTATATGAGCACTATTTAAGTGGAAATTGATTTACGTCTTCACAGAGTATTGTAAAGTGAGCACTGTTTTTGTGCAGCTTTGATAGTTCCCATGGTTACTGAAGCAGAGGCTGACTGTATTCCCTTATTGGGTGGGTGCATGCATACATGCATATTAAGAATAAGATAATCTGATAACTTGGGAAGCTTCTAGCATTCCCTCATGAAGGCTAGTCGCAATACTGCCTTAAGAAAAATACTTGTTGCAGTGCTATTGACTTAGCTATAGCTGTTATGGCTTTATTATATCTGTTTTAAAATGACAGGAGTTATTATTAAACAAGTTTTGCAATTGTTGGTACAAGCAGAACAATTTAAAGAATTAAATTAAGGTTGTTAGTTCCGTTCAAGATCATAGACAAGTAACCTGACTCTAAGACACTAACATAAATAAATTAATGAAGGGGGGGAAAAAACCCATGTTCAACATGGTTTGCTGTTGTTGTTGTTATTGTATAGGTTGATGGTGTTCCCACAATGTGCTGAAGTGGCAGCTGTATTGGAAAAAGCCACCATAGCACCTCCTCAAGAAGTCGTCCCTCTTATTGAAGGTGCAGTGAACAGACGCTCACTAAGTTAATGTATACTGGGAGGCTATATCCTTACTGGTGGATAAACCAAATTTATGTTGAGTTACAAAATATATTTAAGTATATAATTCACCTGGCAGGCCATATTGGAGTACAGCTGCAGTGAACAGTTCTATTGGTTCAATGCATTCTATGGCAGCTTAACTATTGTGTTTTTATTTAAAATCAAGTTCAGTAGATGAAGTAATAGATTAAACATCTCTCCTTATTCTTCTTGTTTCAAGACAATGTTTGTAATTCCATTTTGATAAATTGCTCATAGCATATACGCCTCTAGTCTGTGAAGGCTGGGGATGTATTGGAGATTCTGTATTAACTTCATATGAAAAAATAAGAATTAGAAAAGATCCCACGATGTAATAATTTTAAACACTGGTGTCTTTCTTAAAATAGAATTAGAAATATATAAATTTAATTGAAGGAATTTTTTTTTTATATTTATGACAGCCTCACTTACATGTGTATTTTTACCTTGGGCCTGTGAACTTGACACCCCATCCATCCTCTTACTGTAGGAATCATAGTGGTACTGTTCCTCAATACTATACAATATCGTGCAGGCACACACACACACACACACACACACACACACACACACACACACACACACACACACACACACACACACACACACACACACAGCAAATTCTCTAGCTGCCCTTAACTTGGTCTGACACAACTGACATAGTCAGGGTGCCTGTACAGTAAGCAGGCATTATGAACCAGTTCAAGCAAACTCCTGGAGACGGGCTAGGAGCTCACAGGAGGACTCACCAAGACTTTTAGCTCATGGTGTGGCCACCCGAAGTCCTACCTGAACCCTTAGCTGATTGACAAGCCATGATTTGCGCCCCAGAAAATTCTAGGTCCCTATCACAGTTGGGGTGGACTGGTGTGGGAAGGAAATGTTGAAGGACAGGAAAGTTTCTTGTCAGTGCTGGATTTTAACTCACAACACTGTGGGGTTGTTAGTCCAAGAGCATAACTATTCAGCCACTCTGCCGCAACCACACACACACACACACACACACACACACACACACACACACACACACACACACACACACACACACACACACACACACACAACTTGCACTTCGCACAAATATCTTTGGTAGTGGTATGAGTCATCACATAATCTTGTCTTAGTCAACTAACAGGTTTTGTCTCCTAAGTCAGAACAGTACAGATAGAGGTATCTATAAAAGACTTCTTGCTTGTCCCTTAAACCATTATCTTCTGTTCCCTCAGCCAACCACAGCACAGAAAACCGACCTTCATCACAATACCTTGGGCATAAAAACCCCAACTAGAACCAGTTGCACTAGATGATACTGTACAACTATAATAAATGACCAGCTGTGCTGAGACTGGGAGGGCTTATTCAGCTAGCTGTGTTACTGTGAGTAACAAGTGTCAAACCATGTCAAATTGTGATTTCAAATCAAAACCTTTCTTTTGCATGTGTTATCTCTGTGTATTGTTTAGATCTGAGCCTGGAGTTCAAAAGAGGGAAGAACGTTATTATTTTAGGAGAGACAGGTAAACAGTTAGATGTTACGCTGTTTGTTTTTTTGTCATTCTTTTTTTTACTATTCATTTTTTCCTTTGGTCTCACTGCAACATGCCACTGCTCTGTCATTCAAAACGTTTCCTTTGTTCTATAATTAGGAACAGGAAAGACATCAATCTTTAGGGTTCTGAGGGAGCTATGGACTCCATTGCATGGCTCTGCTCGACTCTGTGTGGGGTGTGACCACCACTCGGTCATGTTCCTAGCACAGAAGGCGCTCCTTACCAGTGGCTCATTGGCCGACCAGGTGTGTGTGTGTGCATGCATGTGCCACTATCAGGTGCAACTGTGAAGTGGGTGCTGTGAAGCGTGTTGAATCAATTAAGAGGCTGTTGCAATCCATGCGTATCCCTTGTTGACCAAGTACTGTAATGGGTGTTTCATAATTGGATAATTGATAGAAGGAATTTTAATTTTTAATTAAATCAATCTTACGCTTCTTTTTCTTAATACAGGTGGTGTTTCCTGATACACTCCAGGCAATCAATATTCGAGGTACAGTACAGTGCGTGTGTGTGTGTGTGTTGTGAGTGTGTGATGATTGAAGCATGTATCATAAGGATTTTGCACATGTAAATAATTTTATTTCAGAATCGAGTGCTATTGAAGACAAGATTAATGAATGCCTGGCCCTCACAGGACTGGTGAGGACACATTGTGATGTCCTGATGAAAGGACTTACGGAATATTTTGTCTAGCCATGTATATTATATATCCTTTCTTCTTTTCTTTTTTTTTCCTTTAAGCACAACTCCATGGGTGTGCTTTTAGTATCAAAAGATATTTCTTTTTGTGTCTTTACAATGGCATAATATGAGGGAGGGGTTGGCATACATTGGGAAATCACAGGTGGAAGATGGAAAATCCTATCCAGCTCCAGTTGTTGAATATCTGGGCGATGAACACTTTGCTGAACCTCAAACAGCTGTTGTGGGTTGGGTAGCTCCCTCCTATGGTGGTTAGGGAATGGGTGGAATATTTTTAAGTGAAGTGTAATTAGCAACTTACTTGCTTTTGAAGTGGATGGCAAATAGTTGTCTTTGACCACTCACTTCTATGCAGCATAACTGCTGTTGATTGAATTCATCCATATGTGAACGACTCATTTCCTAGAGAGAAAAATGGCTTTCATATGAAATAAGAAATTTGGAATAAAAAATTTTCTCACCCAGAGAAAGGAAAATGAGGACCAAATAGTTAGATGAGGTTAAGTTGTGGTATGATTTACGATTCCTTTATAAAACTATTTATACTAACTGAAGACATTAACAAAGTTTTTAAAAGAATCTAATAGTGAGTTTAAAATTATAATAACTTGAAAATGGAGCATCTCAGGAGGTCTCTAATTAGAAGCATCAACGTTCATAGATGGCAGAAAAAAACATTGGCTTCTGGTATCCCCTTTAAAGTTTCCTCTTTAATATTACTTTTATTCTCTTGTTGTGGTTATTTTTTGTTTGTTGTTTTAAAGTTTTCTATCCATTGACTCTGTTCCTGTATCGTCCAGATTCCACTGAAGGACAGATTGGGTGGAATAGATACCCCAGTCTGTAGGAACTGGTGAGTTCATAGTGTCGTGAATCTGCAAATGTTCTATTTGTGTCCTCATTGTGTGCTCTATGCAAATAACAATGAGTTCCTCATTGTCCAGTGCTTGAATCTGTACTTTCTTGTTTCACATTCCTATTCCATGACTGTCGGCACTCAAGATGCTCTAATCTAACAGTGTGATTAGACAAAATGACCATGCCCATGAGCATAGCATGGTCAAATTATTATTCCAATTTTATTAATTAATCAATTAATTTTATTATTTATCTATTATTAAAAACAAAAGTTTTCCCTGGGTATGGGTACAATGGATTAAAATACCTAACGTCTCATAATTACAGTTGTATGTCCCTGCTAATGACATCAGTGATGTCTTAATTAAGGCCTTTTATTGCACTGAGAACATCTGCAATGTCAATAGTGTGTCAAGTCCTGCGCAATATGTTATTAATCATAGTACTAATTTCAAATATTTAATTAATTATTTTAATGGTATTTTCTGAGCAAGCCATAGCTCCACTCAGAGAGTTGGATGGAAGCCTGGATGGATGTTCAAAAAGAAATAAATGGCATATCAAAGGTTAAACGTATTCTGTGAACATGTACTTGTGTGGTAGATTTTGTTTGAAAAATTCTATTTCTAAATAAACAATAAATAAAAGCAATTTTATGTGCATAAATGGATGTTTTGTGATACACCCTTACCACTTACTGACCACCGAACAGTTTCCTCCTTGGTGATAGCAGCATCCATGATGTGATGCAATGTGTGCCACAGGTACGACACCACTTCACCTGGCGAGGCTCAGAGGATTGCATTCTCCAGGCTATTCTTCCACTCGCCTCAATTTGCATGTAAGTTTATTTTCCCTGAACAAATATGTACAATATATGTGTTATATATATATATATATATATATTATTGGTGGTTGGGGCTCATTGCATTTTACTGAATATAAAAACTTTTTATCTTCTATTGAAAATTTAATGACGTATGTTTGATATATATGTGTGTGTGTATATATATATATATATATTTTTTTTTTAATTTTTAAAAAAAAATTTTTTTATTGAAAATTTAATGATTATATATATATATACATATATATATATATTAAATTTTCAATAAAAGGTAAAAAAAATATTTATATTCAGTAAATGTATTTTGCCTTTATTCTTGGTGTAATGAGCCCCAATAAGCAAGAATAGAATTGAATCCGTTGTCTTAAATCCAAGAGCCAAGAATATGTATTCACAGAAGCAGAACTCTAGCAAGACTATTCTATGCATTTCATTTTTCAGTAGTAAATAGCAAACCATGCAATGTTCTAACTTAGTAGGCATCCAAGCAGCTGAATGAATGATGATGAAACTTTACAGATATAATCCTTGGGTGTCTGGCTAGGTTATTCACAATAATAAAAAAATTAATAAATAAATAAATCCCAGAGTGGCACTCCTGATAGCATAAGGAGTTTGAGAAAAACCCAACAACTGCAACCAAAAAACATGGCCACATAGTTAAGGCACAGGTCTCCAAAACTAGGTTGTTGTTTTTTTCTTTTTTTTTTTTTTTTTTTTTCTTTTTCTTCTCCCCCCTCCCCCCTTTCATTTCCTCTGTTTCCTTCCTTTTTTTTTCAAATACCTGACAAAAAGGACACACAAAAATAACGGGATCTTTGATTTGTCGACCGTGTAACTATTTAAGCTCAACAACAACAAAAATTGGCCAAAAGTATTGTTTCAGTTAATCATTAACTTTTTTGTTGGACCTTTTGGGAAATTCTGAGAGCTGCGGAGACAGGATGATGAATGGAGCAGAACAGAACTCCGGCGGTAGTCCAGGGACCCACGGTTCAAGAATTTATTTTATTAACACATGCACACACTCAGGTAGGCATGCAGGGAGCTAGCGAAAATAATATATAGAATATACTCTAGCTGAGCTAATCAGCACAGATGGTTAACCTTATAGCAACAGCATGGATAGAATGAACAGGCCTGTATAATATCAATAACTAACAACACAATATAATTAGTGAACACAAATTAATGTTGTCACACATCACCAAATAATTACTAAAACAGATTAATAGAGTCATAATTATATGGTACAATTACAAAACATTAATTATCCCACATAGTCTCACATGTTCTTCAATCCTCATTCAGAGATAGTTCAAAGTTCCTCATATTCAGTAAAACCACAGTTGTTGTAACTGTGGTTTTACAATAGCAGGTCTTACCAATTTATCAAGACTCAGATTTAATTTAGTTTTCTCAGCAAGCGAAGTTGCAATGGGCCTCTGGTTATCACTTTTATGAAAAAGATTTCAAATCAAATCTCTCAAGTGATTTAAATCATGATTTGCAAATGATCATATCAAATTGTCTAATACTTTGCCTCCACTTGACTCCAACAGCAACTTACCTCACCCACACCACTTAACTCCACCCTCCATACTGTACTTATCTCCAATTATCCTAAGTGATCTGTGAACTCAAATAACTTGCTCTTTTACAATTCTCCTAGCCAGCCAGTGTTCATGTCACATTCATAACAACATGGGTTAACTGATCAATTGCACATGGTGCAAACAGTAGAGAATAGGTGCCGGAAGGTCTTCAAACAACAAATCAAATTTATCATCATGTGCTACCATGTGTAACCATTACTGTCTTATGTGTGGTCCATGCTCATGACTTCATGGATTCCTCTTTGTTTCCCTGTAGTCTTAGATGAAGCCACATCTGCTCTTAGTGAAGAAACTGAAGAACTCATGTACATCAAAATGCAAGCTCTGGGCATTACCTTTATGAGCATCTGTCATAGGTCTGCACTTATGAAGGTAAAGAATTTACTAACAATGAGTTAACTATGTTTTAAAACATGGTGTTATTGATATTTCAGTTTCATCATCAAGTCCTTCATATAAATAGAGACCGAAGTTGGACATTGGAAGACAGAATAATAGAGGACATTTGAAAGACCATCATGAACCAGAATATGGGGGCACATATTTATTTCGTAATAAAAGGAAAGGAAAAAAAGAAAGAAAAGAAAACGCATTTTGTTGAATAATAATTTCAATTGAATGAGTATGGCATAATGTGTGTTTGCTGAAATAATCGTGTCAGATCAAGACAATTACAAATATGTATGATCCATGTTGTGTTTTTTTAATTTTTTTAAATTTTTTATAATAGAATGATGCAGATTTAGATGAAATTAGGACATGAGGCACGGATCTGAATTGTCTGTTCCATGAAATACAGCAACAGACTTAGTGGACACTAACACTATCCACACAGACAAAACAATACTTCAGACAACCTATCTTACAGTCAACACAATGCTAGTCAACACAGTGGCATAGTAGGGCTAAATATTTGAGGTAATTGAAAATGGTAACTACATATTTAAAAAGAGTTGTTTTAATGTGATCAGAAAAAGGCACCAAAAAAAGAAAAAGAAGTTTTTTAATCTTCAAAAAGGCAACAAAAAGAAGTCTACTATACATAAAAGAATGTCATGTATTTTTTTCCTCTGAGCTTGGACAATTATTGGCTGATCATAAAAGCAGTGGCCATCCATTATCTCACAAATATTATCCTTGGTCAAGCTGTGCCTCCTACCCATAAGTGAACTTGTATATATAGGGAATGACCTTGATGTCGACCATGTGTTCAGATACTGTGGGACAAGCTGAACTAGGGTTTGTAGTACAAGAGCAATTAATGGCAAGAATTGGTAGTCTTCATTGAGTCATTTTGTGTGTATGATTGTATATTACTTCTCAATACTTTTGATTATGTAAAGTAGAAATATAAATGATAACAATAGTATTAAACTTTTTCTTTTGGTGGGTGGGGGGGGGGGGGGGGGGATCAGAAAATAACTAATTTTTTTCTTTCCTTTTTTGTTAAGCAGATATGTTATTTTTTCTCCTATTCTGCTGTTCTAAACTGTATCCATTTGCAACCATTAGCTACAGTGGAACCTCCTTAAAGGGACTCTGAAATAGGGACAAACTTTCTACAATGGACAAACAGTAAGGCACTGATTGATTCCGTACAAGTACTAATAGATCAGTACCTCTGGAAGCGCATCCTCCTAACTCAACAACAAAGGTCAATAGCTGGGGCAGCTTCCAATAAATCCATTGAAAATGGACCTCAGAGAAGGGACAAAAGCCACACCCCCAGACTTTTTGTGAAACCACACTCGTGACTGTTTCTAAGTGAGGTGAATGACTCTGAAAGATTCTCCACCACTCAATGTAGGATTTTAACTCTGACATTAATAGATATTTAGTGGTTGATCTTGGGCAGACCTCTAATAGAGGACAACCTCTCTACAAAGGACAGATGAGGGGGTCCCAACATATCTGCCATTCGGAGGTTCCACTGTTAGTATCAAGGGAGTAAGTAGACAAGAACTTATTTGACTGGTGTGATTCATGGGAGCATAAAATCACCTTGTGGTCTATTCTGATGGAATGATCCCACAACTATATTATTTCTACACCATTGGCAACCAATATGTGGTCATGCTAACTATACTTAGCTTGGCATGTAAAATGCTTTTTCTGGCCTATTTGATTCACCTTTTGAAAACAAATCTGCTTCAAATTTTAAAAAAATTAAAAAAAGAATTTTCTTGACTGGTGTAATCTGGCTAAGCCCCTGAGTACACACAACATGGTTTTGTGGGATATATAACTGGTTATTCCTTTGAATTCTAGCTATTGGTATATTCAATTTGTAGGTATTTTGATGGCAAGCACTACAACCTGAGACAGGAAGGAGTGAATTTCCATGTTTGTTGTTGCACAAAATGGATAAAATAAGAACAAAAAATTAATAATAGTAATAAAAAAAATAAAAAAAAAAAAAAAAAAAAAAATATATATATATATATATATATATATATATATATATATATATATACTAGCAGCATATACCCGGCATTGCCTGGCCAATATGGGCTAAAATCCTACCATTTTTGGGGGGGGGGGGCTTTTTTTCTCGTTACCATGGTAAACATTTTGCGAAATTTTTAGCCATGTTTTAAGTTGGGTCAAAACCTATCATCATGCCGAGTTTCAGAGAAATCCACCTACCGGTTTGGCTGGAATGATGGTACAAACATACAGACAGACTGACAGACAGACAATTTCTGTTTTTTCCCAGACATGCCACCTGGCATAAAACCATCTCAGAGTGGGTCTCTTCCATCCCTAAAAGTTTGGTCAAAATCTAACAGAGGGATTTTGAGAAATGGATGAACATAGTTACATAGGTCTTCTAATATATATATATATATATATTGGAAAAAAGTGAAGAAGGCTCACTTATGATTTGATGTTTTGACTTAATCTCCAGTAAAAATTGCAGAACTCTTGAGAGAAGGGAGTTGTTCCCTTGAAATCTAAAAATCAATGGCAAATTATTTTTCTAAAACCCCCCCTGGCTGGATAAAGCTCATTAATTCCATTCCAATATGTGAATACATGTTCTCATTCAGTTGTAAAAGATAGTAGGAAGGGCTACAGCCAAATCTAATTTCACTCCGTAGACAGGAGTTGATGATCCTTTTCCTTCTCATTATTGTGCATCTAAAGAAACAAAGCAACCACAGAATCGGTCTCAAATATCTTTGGCTAGAATGTGTGTCAAGAGATCCGGAAGCACTGTACAAACATTAATAATGGACAATTCCCCCCCCCCTCCCCCAACCCCTTTCTTTTCTGTTTTTTTTCCCCCCGTTGGTTTTTTTGACACACCTCCAGGAATTTCCTGCTGGAATCCCTGGATACACAAAAATGGGTTTACAGAGATTCTTCACTTTCCTCGCAAGGAGAAATACTTTAAGTTCTGGCAGGCTTAAGTTAAGAAGATTAGCTGGGAGAGCTTCTAGATCTATTAGCTACCCACTCCAGCTCTCCTCGGTATCCCAGAACAATGAGGCTGTGTACCAAGAGAGCATTGCCGACCCAAAGAAATTTTGGGGGGAACTGGCAAAGCAGAGACTAGAATGGGTCAAGGAATTTGATGAGGTCATGGACTGCGATATGGAGCAGGGCAGGATTAACTGGTTCAATGGAGGCAAGATCAATGCTTCAGGTAAAGAATTAACAATATTATAGATAAACAAAGGTGAAATAAACATTTTTGTGGACCATTTTAATAGATGGAATGTGTAAGTACCATATTACATATGCCAATCTACTGTTAGAATCATCTTTATCTGTAGTAATTGCACCAAGAGGAATCTGAATTAATTTTTGGATGCACATTCTCTGACTCGTTACTGTAATTATTAGTGCAATGTCATATATTGGATATATTTTCCTTTTCAAGTTTGAATAATTTTTTGGTGGCGCTTTTTATGCAGAAAATGCTAGGGCTATACTTTAAACAATACTTCTTCAATATAGCCTTAGTGTGCCCTAGTACACTAGAAGTGCGTGAATGGTACTTGGTTGGGCGTGGGTGTTTGGTAGTTCATTAGGTGTGAACCATTCTATTTAATTTATCTACTTTATATTGTTTGGCTAGGGATAGCACTCTCTATTCAGGGTTGACCCGACAATTACCATTGGCATAATACAAAACTAATTCATACTTTGCCAAGTTTCTAGATAATAACAATCCAATATTTTCATATGTTGTGTTCAGGAAAGGTCTATGTCAAGTTTCAAATCCAAAATGCTCCCCCAAAAAGAAGCGGAATGAAAATTTAAAAAATTCAATTTCTCTTTATTCTCCATTCAACATCTTCCTTATGATCCAGGCTACAGATAAGTTGGAAACATTAGCGCTTGCACTAATACCATAATACGACAGAGTTACACTTGGCATACGTCCATGACCCATCGGTTTTCTTCATTAGCTTCAAAAATAAGAAATTCTATCAGGATGTTTCAATGACACCCTCTGTCATGAACACCATTTTAATTTCATTCCAATTGCTGAGTATGCGCATAAAAACTGTGTGCTAAACCTAGACTCACTTGCTAGACCCTTCATGAAACCCTCTGCTGGAGGGTCCAGGTAAATGGTCTGGCAAGTGAGACTATATGCTAAACTCTCCACTTAGCCACTACAGAAAAGTTAATTTTATTCAGGTAAGATATCGTACATTCAGTTCAATTCTTTTTGATACGCTGCAAATGATTGCATGCATTACTTGGCATTACGCATAACTCCTGCAATGAAGGTATATTCCATGAAGTATGACATGTGTAGTTCTATCTCTACAAATGCATGCCCAAGTATTACCTAATTTCAGATTGCATTAATAAATTGAATAGTTAACTGAGTGCATATTGACTGTGTGTTACTTTACAGCTATTTTATCTAATGTAAAAAAAATGCTATTATCATGGATAAATAATAGAATAAATATTTCCTTTTGCAATATTGCAAAGAAACCTCCCACCCCCCAAAAAGAAAGAAATAACATACTAAAGAAATGGAAAAGTTTTTTTTTGGGTTTCCCCAAAAAAGTAAGGAAACAAGAAAAGATCAACCTAAGAAATATTGAAACAAGGCATGGACACTTAATTATTATGTGCTTAATTTTACATCCCTAAATCACTGACACCAAATTCTATTTCATCTATTGTCAAAAAAAGGCTACCATCATGAGTAAATAACAAAATGAATATTTTCTTTTGCAATATTGTAAAGAAACCCCCTGAACCCCTTCCCCCCTACCCCTCCTCCCCAAAGGATGCTTAAATAATAAGAAAATAAAATAGGTGACTCCCTCATCATGCATAATAGGAGTACAAAAATATCAAGTTTTAAAATCTGGAGGCAGTGATTTAGGAATATAGAATTAGGCACGTAATAATTAGTGTTATGCCATGTTTCAATATTTCTTAGGTAGGTCTTTTCTAGTTTCCATACTTCTTGCGAAAACCCTAAATCTTTTTTTTCCATTAATTTATAAAAAAAAATTTTATTACTAGTAGGGATATATAATTCATTAATTTATTTATCATTTCATACTAAAATTAAATCGAATGAGTTCATTCACTTCCAAATAAGCACAGCGTTGAATTCATTATTTATTTCATCATATTCTTTATTTAATCGAATTTTTTGTAGACTAGTGCATACTTTCAATTCTCGATCGAAAACAGGATTACTTAGTTTGGGAATACCCATCTTTTTAACACAAATTTGTAATTTGAAATAAATTTCACTTTTGGACTTATGAGCCTTTACTGTTATCTGCTACACTGCAAAGATCTGTCCAGCTAGTATGTACTCATGCTTTTCAATTGAGAGTATGAATACTGCTGACATTAATGATGTTCTATTTTTAAACTTCTATCATCCATACAGTTATATTTAGCTGCTATGAGTGGTAATCAAAAATGGGCCTTTGTTTCAATGATGTGTGCTGTATTTTATTGAAATAAAATGGACCAGAGCTCCCTCTCAAAATGTATATTTTATCTTATTATTTTGATGTTATATTTGTATTGCGTGCAGCCAACATGCTGGATAGACATGCTCAACAACATCCAGACAAAGCAGCTGTCATCTGGGAGCAGGATACTCAGGGGAGCTCGCAAGTTGTTTCTTATAGGTAAGTGCACAATGCACATCCAGTGGTCAGTACATTCAATGTCCATATGGTGACATTTCACATGGCAAACATAAATTGGTTTTGATAATATAAAAAAAGAAGTTAAAGAAGACTTTACAATCAATCAATTGATTAATCCAGACAGGCCGCTAAAGGGGCAGGGGGAGGTTAAAGGTTAAACACTATTTTTCCTTTTTTTTCTTTCTCTCTTATTCTCTTCATTTAAAAAAAAATTTTTTTTTAATTTTTTTTTTTTTAAATTTTACATTTCTTACATATATATATATATATATATTTGCTTTTGATGTTCATGATTGGCAGCCATGAGATTCTCCATTATCATTTTAAGGATATTTATATATCACCATTATAAAGAATAGTTTGTCAAATATTTAATGCTTCAGTTTGTTTTTGTTGTTCGTTTGTTGTTTTTTAATTTATATATTTTTTTGTGCTTTCTTTTCCCTCTGGGCGAGAATAACTTATTCATCATTTCCTTCATACTGTATAGAAGGCCTTACTTATATTCTTGTAATTGGTTCACATTTGGGTTATCCAATGAACAGAAAAGTTACATTGATTAGAAGTGGAGTAAAAAATAAAAAAAAATTAAGATCATCCACTCAATACTCAATGAAAGCATGTAATTTACTAATTGAACTCAGCACTTAAAATTCCTAACCCTCCTTGGTGTTGTGGGGTAAAGTCGAGGGTTTTTGAAAAAAATATGTATTATCTTTAGTCCCCCCTAAAGAAAGAGCCTTTTATCCTCTCTAATTTATAATCAGTGAATGACTATGATGTAAGATATATATTTATATATATATATATATATATATATATATATATATATATATATATATATATATATTTTTTTTTTTTTTTTTTTTTTTTTTTAATAAAAAAGACATTATTTTACTTTGTTTGTATCTAATGATTAAAAAAAAAAAAATTCAATTATTTATTATTATCATTATATATTTTTATCATTTATTTATTTTTAAATTTATTTCAAAGGATGGTCACATTATTTGCAGGGAATTATTGGAGATGACATGTCGAGTAGCGAATGTCCTGAAGAGAGATGGAGTGAAGAAAGGTGACCGTGTGGCCATCTACATGCCTGTCTCTCCTCTGCTGGTGGCCTCCATGTTGGCCTGTGCCCGCATAGGAGCCATTCACAGGTGGGTGGGTGGTTGAGGGGTGTGTAGGTGGGTGAGTGTGTGTAGGTGAGTGGGGGGTATAGGAGGGGGAGGAGGTGTGGTTTTATTTTTATATAATGCCTGGCTGACAGATAGTGATAACCATTGATGACTATAATTTATTATTCTCTGTCTTTCAGTGTTGTTTTTGCAGGATTCAGTGCTGAAGCTTTGAGAGCTCGCATCAATGACGGTAACACCTCACACCCCCTCTCTCTCTCTCTCTCTTCTTTCTTGCACTATAATTGAAACACAATGTGAATAAAGGTTTTTAAAATGTACACACACACGCACACATACACACACACACACATACACACACATACACACACACACACACACACACACACACACACACACACACACACACACACACACACATACACATACATACACATACATACACATACAAGGTGACAGTATTAATGCCAAAGGTGAAGGAGTTTTAAACAATTGTTATGCATGTCACAACATTGCTGGACTTTCTTTCTTTTGACTTCATAAGAGACTCCCACATATATTGCACACCAACTCACAGGTGCCTGTACATCAACTCAGGGGTGCCTGTACACCAACTCAGGGGTGCCTGTACACCAACTCAGGGGTGACTGTACACCAACTCAGGGGTGTCTGTATACCAACTCAGGGGTGCCTGTACACCAACTCAGGGGTGCCTGTACACCAACTCAGGGATGCCTGTACACCAACTCAGGGGTGCCTGTACACCAATTCAGGGGTGACTGTACACCAACTCAGGGGTGTCTGTATACCAACTCAGGGGTGCCTGTACACCAACTCAGGGGTGCCTGTACACCAACTCAGGGGTGCCTTTACACCAACTCAGGGGTGTCTGTACACCAACTCAGGGGTGCATGTGCACCAACTCAGGGATGTCTGTACACCAACTCTGGGGTGCCTGTACACCAACTCAGGGGTGCCTGTACACCAACTCAATATATACAATAGGTTGCCGTGTGTTGTCCAGCCTTGAATGTGGGCTCATAGAATGTCAAATTTTCGAGATTATGCTACACTATTTTTGGGAGGAGATAACTTAGAGAGAGGCAAGTAGATAGATAGAGAAATGATATTACCTAATAAAAAAAATTATAACGTGCTCTCTAATCTATACTTTACCTACTTCACGATTGTGTGTGTGTATATCCAGATGGTCCTAATGTTGTCCTCATGCAGCTGATTGCACGGTTGTGTTCACTGCTGACGAGGGAGTGCGTGGGGGGAAGGTCATTCCTCTCAAGGCCACTGTGGATGAGGCAGTGAGAGGGTGTGAGTGTGTGCGTCGAGTGTTTGTGGCCGAGAGGACCGGAGCAGACGTGCACATGCAATCCGACAGAGATGTGTGGCTGGAAGAGGTGAGGGGGTGGGAGGGAGGACAGTGTAGGAGGAAGAGGAAGGATGGGGTGGAGGGTGTGTGCTATAGTTACTGAGTTGGTGATCACATAAGGCAGAAGATGTTGAGGTGCTTGCTCCTCAGATGTTGCAGTAGTTCTCTTCTGCTTTGCCCTCAGGCTATGGCCAAGGAGGCCAGCAGCTGCCCTCCAGAGCCTCTGGACAGTGAGGACATGCTCTTTATGCTCTACACGTCAGGCAGCACTGGGACCCCCAAGGGCATTGTACACACCCAGGCTGGCTACCTCCTCTATGCCTCACTCACACAGCAGGCAAGTCCATACCTCTCTCTCCATTGTGTGTGTGTGCGCGCACGCATACACACACACACACACACACACACACACACACACACACACACACACACACACACACACACACACACACACACACACACACACACACACACACACACACAGTGCTCCTAATGGTGTTGGTGTGTGGTGCCCCTTGCAGTTTGCCTTTGACTACAATCCTGCCACAGAAGTGTTTGCCTGTGTGGCAGACATTGGCTGGATCACAGGTCACTCCTATGTGGTCTATGGCCCACTCTGCAATGGTGGCACCACTGTGCTCTTTGAGAGTGTGCCAGTACACCCTGACCCAGGTAAAATGACTGTGCAAACTGGATCCCTTCCTGTTTCCATTTATTGAATGACTTCCTCTATTCATTCCCTCTCCATCTTGTCTCCTCCATTGTGGTTCTACCTTCTCTGCTGTGGAGGGCGTTATTGGGAGATGACCGAGCGCCTGGGGTTGACTCACCTCTACACGTCACCCACGGCTATCCGCATGCTCCTAAAGGCGGGAGACTCCTGGGTGCGCAAGTACGACACATCAACTCTGCGTATCTTGGGGTGTGGTAAGGGTTCCCCCACCCCCCATCATGAAGTGTTTTTTGTTTATGGTTGTGTTGTTGTCATGTTGTTGTCATTAGTGTTTTCTTGTACTTATCGTTGTTGTTAGTTGGTGAGCCGCTGAACGATGAGGCATGGAACTGGTATCACAGCGTAGTGGGAGCAGCTAGGGCCACTGTAGTGGATACCTGGTGGCAGACAGGTGACCACAATAGCAGTTGCTAAACATTGAGGGTAAGAGGATGTATTTTAATTAAGTTTGTTGTTGTTTACACAGAGACTGGCGGTATTATGATCAGCCCTCGACCCTCTTCCGACAACTCCACCCCTAAGCCAGGTTTCCCCATGCGCCCATTCTGGGGCATAGATCCAGTGCTGGTGAATGAAAAGGTAAAGTTGATGATGCAACAGAACTGGCAAAGAAACCAACTGTGGTTTGTTTCTGTTCACTGTTGAAGTGTTGGTGATATAGATTTTTTAAAATTTTAATATTAAATTTCTTTTTTTAGTTGCGCTGGGATAAATTAGAAGTTGCATATAAGATTTTATTTTTCAGATTTATTTCATTTGGTTTACAAGAAGTAAAATTAAAATAAAAAGTACAACAAAAAATGTCATCAATAGTGATTTAGAACTTCATAATTATGTTATGTCTTCATTTCTCCAAGTTTTGTAGTGTATAATTTTCCCTACTTGCTTAGCCTTTCATTTGTGACAACCCTGTGCCTGCCTGCCAGGACTCCAGTGTCTATCTCTGCTATCCAACATGATGATAGCAATGTTGGGAGGTTGCTGACTCAGCTTGTAGGGACTAATGAAGAGGCCGTAATGACTCCGTGTGTGGTCCATACCTTTGTTCCTATTGTGTGCAGGGTGAGGAACAGATAGGGCCGAGTGTATCTGGTCATCTCTGTGTGCGGAGTCCATGGCCAGGAATGGCCCGCACCATCTACGGAAACCACCAGAAATTTATGGACGTGTACTATCGTCCATACCCCGGCCTCTATTTCAGCGGAGATGGTGCACTGCGGGATAAAGATGGCCACTATCAGATTACAGGTCGAGTGGACGACGTCCTGAACGTCAAGGGTCATCGGTTAGGGACGGCCGAGATAGAGAGCTTTATGGTACATGTGTTTGTCTATTCAAACTGTTTCCTGTCTGAGAATTATGGTGTCAAGAATAATCTTATGAATATGTAAATCTTCCTAATACTGTATTTACTATTGAATGATAAGATATTTAATAATATGTGCATAACTTTCTGTGGTATTTATTCATTAGCCCTAACCGCAGCAGTGTTACAGTTGCATGTCTCTAAAAATGGTGTGTTCATTTATTGTGCTGTATTTTCTACAGGACCATGATCCCAGAGTAGCAGAAACGGCAGTGGTAGGCTATCCACATGAGTTGTATGGTGAAGGTAATTGCTAACACTTGTTAGAGGTTAAGTCCATGTGGGGTGTGTGCACATGATACCAATGACAAGAATATTTCTGTGGAGATATCAAAATTTTAGCTGTTGTTTTAAAAAAAATAGTTATCATTAAGTTTAAGTGACTGACTTGAATGCCTTGTTGATGAGGAATTGACAATTGTTGTGTGTTTTATAATTTGTTGTTGTTGTTCTCGTTGTTGACATTGTGTGCAGACATTTATGCCTTTGTGGTGCTGAAGGACGGAGTGGCTGATGGAGCTGAGGCCATAGAGGACTCCCTGCAACAGCTCATTAGGAAGCACATCGGAGGGTTTGCAGTTCCCCAGCGACTACTGGTGAGCATCTGGTGAAGATTAGGATCACTTCTTGATGCTTATAAAATAGGCTCTGTTGTGGGCTAGATAAATTTCACAACATGCTAGACATTTTAGACCAGGCAAAATAATTGTTTAGAATGCATAAGATGAGGTTGAAGTTATGATAAGATTTGCAACTTTTGGGTTCCATACAGTAAAAACATTTAGTTGTAACTACAATGTTTCCATACAGTAAAAGCACTTGGTTATAATCACTCAGTTGTAACCACAAACTTTGGTGTTTCCATGCAGTAGGCAATTTGTTAAAATCTATTTTTGACAAAAATGTGTCGATGTATCCGCCCCCTCCCATGATTAGTGTTTCTATACCTGTGTGCCACAGGTTAAAAAATTGAACATTAAACAATTGAATGCTGGTTAAAATAAGTGTTCTGAGGAAATTTTTTCTTGGCATATTGTCTTGGTTGAGTATTTCGTAACATTTAATTGTGTCAGCTGTGCAGTCCTCTTCCTCCTCTTCCTCCTCCTCTTCCTCCTCCTCTTCCTCCTCCTCTTCCTCCTCCTCTTCTTCCTCTTTATTTGTTTGACCTTGTTACCAGGTCTGTCATTGTTGGTGGAAGCACTGAGCTAAGCACAGACTGCACACAGATACATTTCCTTCTCTCTCTCTCTGTTTTATCTTCCCAACCATACATCCATCTAAGCTGTGGGTGTTATATATACACACAATAGTGATGTTACAAGCAACTGGCAGGAAATCTTACATGTTTCAATGAATAAACTGGAAATGAGAGAACTGATGCTTCAGTTGCAATGATCAGGACATCAGAGCAACTCGCACATAGTCAGTAGGTCCTATAAATCAGGACATTTAGCAGCTCTGATTTTTTGACCCTTTTTTTTTCAAGTTTTTTTTTCAAGTTTTTTTTTCAAATTTTTTTCAAGTTTTTTTCAAGTTTTTTTTTTTTTTTATTTATTATTATTTTTTAATTAATTTATTTTTTTTTACATGAGGATGGTATTCATTGAAGTTAAACTGCACGTGTTGCAGTTTGTGTGATTATGTGCTGTGGGGACACCTTTGGAATGGCTGTAGCATTTCACTCTCATCACATCAATGGCTGTGACAAGAAATGGGAGGTCACTCATCTCTCCCTTTCTCAGTCAAGCCCTCTCTCATGTACGTATTCTGGAGCTGTCATTTCTCTCTAGTACTGGTTATTGTGGCTGTTTATTTCAATTATCTTAGGCATTTCCCCAGCAGGTATCCATATCTCTTTCTCCTGGTTTTCCAATTATTTTGCTTCTCAGGTTAATCACTATAATGACTGATGACCATTTCCAAATACATAGCTTATATATCTGTGTCCACACTAATATTTCTCCTCCAATAATAATCCTTCCCACAGTGACAGTTCTCTCCCATCTGGCTTTACTCTGTCATATGACTATCAATAAGTATTAGGTCCACAGATCCGCTGTATTAAATATGCAGTGATTATAATGATCCTTTCCTTTTTATTTACGCATCTATATGAACAGAGTTTTTTTTTTTTTTTTAAATTTAAGCAAGTGTGAACACAGAATTTTGCATTATTTCACTGTTTGACCCATTCATTAAAAATGTCTATAAAAAGTGAATGTACACACAGATACATGTGAAGTGCGAGAGTAGGAAATATCCAACATAGACAAACACCTACAGCTTCCACACACTTGATTAGACTTGATAAAGAGTTTGTTAAACAGTAACTGGGATATTAGTGGACCATATTTGAGGGGAAGTGTTCAGGTGTGATACCATACACATGAACTAATTAATGGACTGTCTCTGTTAATCTCTGTGGCTTTGTAAACACCTAGAATAGTGTTATGCTGAAGGTGGTGGTTATTTTCGCACCCCAAATACGATCTCAGTGGAGGTGGTGCTGTTACGGCTATGGCCTGGCCATATTAGATAGCTGTGAAACCACACCCACAGCACAAAAAACTTTTTAATTTTACAAGTCAGGCCAGGTAGTAGGATACAACCAGGAGAATAAGTGTGTCAACATGACCAAACAACTGTAGACTGTTTTGTATTATGTATATAAGATTAAGATATGATCAACTGAGATTACAATTGCACAACTTTTTACTCTCCTCCCAGTTGGTCCCTGGTCTCCCCAAGACTCGCTCTGGTAAGATCATGCGCCGAGTTCTCAGAAAGATAGCAGCTAATCAGCCAGAGGAGTTGGGAGATGTGTCTACACTTGCTGATCCTTCCATTGTACAACAAATACTTCAACAACACTTTACCAAATTCAGATCATAATTTATACCATAAATATTCTTACTACTTGTGCTGCTAACATTGCTACTACTACTATTGCTATTTATTATTTTTATAATAATATTATTGTTATTATTGTTAATAATATTATTGTTGTTGTTATTGTCTGTGTGGGACAGCTATTTGGTTTGTGTCCTGTCCTTTGTTGACAGATAGTTTTAGGCAGGTCATGTTACCACAGAATCGTTATTGTATAATAATTATTTTATTTATCATTTCTTATTATAATTATGCAGCACCACAAAACAATTCATTATATCAATTAGGTGAATTTCAATTGTGCTGGATGTTTTCTTACTTGCCCTTAAATAGATAGATAGTTTTGACTAACATTCTTTATATCTTGCAAAGGAAGCAATGTAGAATTATATAGTTTAAGGAAGGTATATTTTATGCTCAATTCTGAATTGTGGAAACAAAGAAAAAAACAGGGGAATAAGCAATTATGAAAATTGTGGTGTACGGGAATGTACTAACCATAATTTTTTTAATATACTTGTCTAGGTATACTATACATATGGAGTAATATGAATGTGTGTGTGCCTATTAATGTCAGATAAATATTGTCTGACTGAAACAGAGTTTGATTTCCTGGAAGCAATTTTCACATTGACTGGTTTGAAAGCTACTCCTCCCAAGTTCTCAATTTCATGCAACCTTCACACTCTGGGAATAATCCTCAACATTTCTCTTACAATTAACTGACAGGGATAAGTTCCTGAGACACAAAAGAAGTGGTGTGGTGCATATGTAAGTTCAACATTGAAGTAGAAACCAACTGGTTCAAACAAGCTCTCCAGTAGGACTAGTATTTCCTGTTAATATCTTGTTCCTTTTATTGAGTGTGTATGTGACTTTACTTATCAGTGATGAATGCCAGTATAAGGCATATTACTTGCAGTACAGCCATTACAAATCAATAGACTGCAGCTTTCATTGATAGGAATATTTCACAGCAAAACATTCACAATTACCTGATCCCAACGTTTTTCAATCCTTTACCTATTTATCTGATTACAATGTTTGTTCGATCCTTTACCTACTGATACTAGGAGTGACATTGGTAAATGGTCGTCTGCTGGAGCTCCTGAACTCAATAAATGCCGGGAAGGAAGTCTTGTTTGCATTGCAGGCAGGGATGCTGATCTAGCCGTCCTCTTGAAATATAGGTATTTAGATTAATGCACGGACAGGCAAATCACGCGATAAGGTGAAGTCCCTGGGAGTGATTAATGCAGACAAAGAAAAGGGTCCAGTGAGTGGGCATTGTGTATGGTCCTAGATTGGTGCAACAGTGTGTACAGCTATTTTAATTGAAATCGTTTTTAATAGGCATACAAAACGAATGAGTAAATAAAGAGTTCCACAGCTACTTTTCCCCCCTGATCTCAATTGCTTTATTTCAATATAAATTATTAAACATTCAGTCCTTCTATTGAAGCAAATATAGCCACTTAGCATTTCATTATTCAGTAGTGCAATGATTGTGTTGTGGTATGGCCTTGTGAATAAATTATTTTGTATCAGTATTTTTTTCCATTGAAATCCTGTTCAAAGTTTGTTTGGTTCCCATTAATATAAATCAATTTAAAGGTGTCAGCACGAATATAATGTTTAGCCACTAATATTCCTCCAGTCCTTTATAAATTGTCTGTGTAGTGACAGAGGGTGAGGTATGTATAAGAGTTTCATGAGCTTTCATATATTATGGATGACCCAGCAAACTAATGCATGGTGTGTTTAGTTGTCATGGTAATGCTGACCACAGTTTTTTTGTAGTGCATGACCAGCTGATAATGCATCCAGTCTCTGTGTTCCAGTGATGAATGCGTAGTCTTGTGGCAACCTCACATATCACTATCTGGAACATGTTGGAGTGACTGCACCAATGGCAGTTCAGGGTGTGGGGTTTGGTGGCAGCATTAGGAGCCATTGCTCTCTCTGCACTCATCCAGTGAGAGTATTTGGCTCTAAAGAATTACCATCATAATGGACCATTTCTGCATCAACTCAACAATTTCTGTCACTTTCCCTTTCTTAAAGCATGCAGTCAATATCCCAACTCTTGTGTTATTAACAACTGTACTGTCAACATAAGCGTTATCACACTACCCTCATGCTACAATGACCATTGTTGTTGCCAATGTTCCTTATGTGCTGCACAGTCTTTGATCAACAGAACAGAGCTGGCTCAACATCGAGCAAGCAATTATGGTTGTGTTAAATATATAGTTTAAGCATGCCAGATATCCTTAACTTGTTATTATATCTTTGATAGTGATTCACAACTGCTGGTGGCTATGGATGATTCCCAAAAGAGTCGTGTTATTATCTTATCTCAGAGCGGAGCCACATCTCTGGCCTCGTGGGTTGTCCTGATCGGTGCACTGATTGTCTTATCCGGTCTTGTGGTATGTTGTACCCAAACGCTCACTCATTACAATGTGTGGTGTGTATTCATTTCCCCACCAATTAGTAATCAATGTTCCCAGCACAGTAATTAGATCCATAACACATAATTGGATGGATAGATTAAGTGTTTGTAACGAGTGTTGGCTGTTGTCAATTACAATGCTCTCACTCATCTCTGTGCATTTTACCAATCATGTAAAGTGTGTGAGCATTATTTGAAAAGAGACTGATTATTGATCAGAATGTGTTAGTTGTGAGCTGAATGTATTTTACTTTTGAAAGTTAAAAGTGCAAGTTTCTTCTCTCTTCTCTTCCATCTCATGGTGACTTCCAACCAACAGGGAATGATGACTGTGTCTATTATAGAAAGTTTTATGCAGCAGTTGCATTGATCAGTGTATGGATATTTATATTAATGCAGCATATTATATAAGTATTCTTACCAATGGCGGCATCTCGGCCACCAGAGCATCTCTTCGAAGATAACTGAGTCACTTCCATGTTGTGTGTGTATGTGCAGTATGAGTCTCGCATTAACTTACTACTGATATGGGTTCTCAGAATGGGACTTCTACTGCTCCACAGATCTTGATATTTGCTGGATATGTGATGCCCTTTGGTGTCACATCTTCACACATTTTTAATTTTTGTTTATGGCTGAAGTAAACGTGCAGCATGTTTTCACTCCGTCCCCCCTTCCCTCCCATCCCTTCCAGAAACACTCAACACACACACACACACACACACACACACTTATTCTAGTCTGCTTTTACTTTTCTCCCTTCACATGGCACTCACTGTATACTAATGTTATTAACAGAACGTGTTGCCCCATGTTTTTTTTTGCAGGTGTTTATTGATGTCCGTTGGAGTATTCTTGCTGTGCTACTGATCTTCATCCCAATGCTGAAGGAGGCCACTTCTGCAAGATGTGAGATGGTTAAGTGTCCACAATTGTGAACCATGAGTGACACATTATACTAATAGCATAATCAACACATTTTTATTGTCAAATAGAAAAACCACTGGTCGTACAGACCTACCAGCCCCCCTACCTTTTATCCCTGAAAATTATGTATTCAAGCTTTTATTTTCTCTACAAATTTGTTTTTTTTTTTTGTTTTTTTTTATTTGCAAAATCCCTTTCTTGTAATCTTTGCTTGTGTGAAGTTTTTTGATAACATCATTATTTAGCAAATAGTGAATTTCTAAATGATCTATGTACCTGATGATGTAATGATAGACTTAACAATAAGAGCATTCCTTAGGCTAGAGGAATGTGATACAAATTCTGTAATTTTTAATATAATGATCAGTAATCATAATTTTAGCTTTGCTATCTCCATAAGGCTCCAATGCCACTATCCACTCAGCCACAGAGTTATTTGTAGAAGAATGGAGTAGAGAAAGAAAATGGTAGGCAAAGTAATTATATGCTGAAATTGTAAAGAAGGTCCAATAATTTCATAGAGTAATTATAGGTTCCACTGAACCACACTATATACTAATTATATATACTTGGTATTGACATAGAGTTGGTCTGTATTTGTGTACAACTAGCAGCATATGCCTGGCGTTGCCTGGTCAATATCAGCATGAAACATTATAGAAGCCACTCAAATTTTTGGCCTGATTGGTCCTTTAATTAGCTTTTGGCAGCCAAAATAACTTCCTTTGAGTGTTGCTATGACAAAACCACACCCATTACCACACCCAAATGTAGTTAACAACTTTCACCTGGTTATTTGGATACCACATGCCCAATTTTGGCCTCTTTGATGCAAGTGTTTGGCTATCATGCCTAGACACACACATGCATACACACGAACCAAATATATAATAGGTGGCCAATTAATTAGCAGAGAGCAACAACCATACACACATATAGAATAAGCCATTGTTTATCTCATGTATATACTTGTTCACAGTTTGCATTTTACGTCTAGACTCAGTGATGTGCATCCATGGTTTGGGGTTGCTGCTGACCAAGAAGCAGATGTGGTCAGGTAGCACATCTTTTATTCCTTGTCAAGTCATATCCAGTGCTTGCATCTATGAACATGTTTCTATGGTAAGGTCCTCTCAAATGCATAGTCAGGAATTGAGTGGGCGGGTATAGTGATAACATGATTGTTTCTGACCCTTTGTTCTCATTTCAATTACAAACAAATAAGTAATTGTAATTGACATTAGCACACTTAGTCACTCTCAAAATACCCCGAATGAGGTCAGCAAGGCTGTGAACTGAGTGAGTCCAGTATAACGACATAAGTGTGAACGTACAGCACTGCTTGTGGGATTCCATCCTCAGGTGATCACAAAATTATCATTATTTGTTGTGTACATTATTTAGTTAGACTTGAAGTATCTTATGGGACTGGAAATACACGATGCCAATGGCCTGAAATTGTTACTTCCAATATTCAAGGTAAGCAAATGAACATGCAATAGTTGTTATCTGTATGTCTGTTAGTCATAATTGATATTTCTCTGTAGTGATTAATAGTGTGTGCGTGTGATATTTCCCTGTAGGACTACTGCAAACTCACTTTCTCTCAACTCAACATTTTATATCATGAAATACAAGCATTCATCTAGTGTTCTATGCTAAAAGAAGAGATTAATCATCAGACAACTATCAAATGTGTGGGCTGGAATCTGTCTTCGTCATGAGAAACATTGCATTTGGTAAAGGTGTATCTCTTAATTCTTCATGCATGTAAATATAACATTCCACTGCTTCAAGTATTAACTTATATTATTCTTTACTTTTCTATTCAACATATAGACTGAATCAGATTCCTCCCTGTATTAAGTTGAAACAACATCTTTGCTGGCAACACAACTCACCTTTTGAGGAGGAACTTGAAAGCTACATTCAAATTCCTCCCACAACAACAAAAACAACTCATTCATTCCCATTTGCCAAGGGGCAAAGTAAATGAGATGCATAGTTCTTGAATATAGCAAATCCAACTTGATATTCATCCAAAAATAAGCATATTAAAGTATATTTGCGTATATAAATGTGTATATATTGCTAGACAGAGTTAATCTCACTCTAATTCCATGTTAGAGTGTATCTTTACAATCTGCTGTACAATGACAGGGTTGGCTAGAGTGGAAATGTCTCCAAGTTGATCTGATTGGTTGGCAGCGATCTTCTTCAATACACGCCGCATAATCTTGCCGGACCTTGTTTTCGGAAGAGCGGGAACAGTCTGGAGGAAGACACCATCAGCAAACACAACAAAAAAATTTAGAAAATCAAAATTAGTGAAATGCTCATGACATTGACAGTGTATATATATATATATATATATATATATTCAGCAGCGACAGCATATTTTCATTACCTACATATTCTGCCTCCCACATTTATGGTCACCACACAGCAAAGAAAAACAGGATCAAGTAACTTATAAGCTTCCCTCATTGGAAAAAGGTGTGCATTAAAGTGAAATTTGCGACAGAAAATAAATAAATAAAAAAATTAATTAAATAAATAAAATAAATAAAAAGAAGGGGAAAAAAACAACAAATTAGCTATCAGTGTTTCACCAGATTAGCGTGATATAGGGCTAGTATACTTGGTGTTAGCGTGATATAGCTAACATGTCCAGGTTAGCATGAGAGCTTCATATAGCACTAGCATATCCAGGTAGGCGTGATATAGTGCTAGCTTGCCCAAGTTAACGTGATATAGTGCTAGCTTACCCAGGTTAACATGATATAGCGCTAGCATGCCTAGGTTAACGTGAGAGCCAAGTATACATTTTTTCCCTCTTTAATTTGTTCAAAATTTTATTAAATTCCTGTTGCAAATTTCACTTTATGCATTCCAATCACCTTTTTCCAACTGGAGAGGCTTATTTAAGTTACTTATGTGAAAAGCAGCAGTGCAATTTATAATCCACCCCAAGAATTTAATCAGTTTATCATTTCTCGAATAAATCCATAATTAGCAAAAAAATCTTTGAAGGGCCACAAATATTCATGCACATAAAATATACTTTTAATGGATTGTATTAACAGCAAAAGTCTGTGTAGCAAGCATAATTACCAGGAACAGATTGGGGACTGCAAATGATGCGATTTTTAATTTGACAACATCCGTCAGACATTTCTTGAGCTCAATGTCGTCAATTTTAACTCCATCTTTCAGCATCACAAAAGCAATCACACCTGCAACAGAAACAAAATACTACCAGTCAATTATAGACCCAAAATAGGATACATATCCACAAACGAAGAAGCCAGAAGTTATCAACATATGTAATTAGTTGTCACACCTTCTCCATAGATTTCATGAGGATAGCTCACAATGGCTGTTTCAGCAACTCTAGGATCAGTGTTCTGGGGAGAGGAGGGTGGGTAAAAACAGACACATCAGGGACATAGAGTTACACCCACACAATCTCCCCCCTCTCCTTCATTCAATCTCAACCCCTCCAAATATTAAAGATGATTTACTATGCACACCACACTACAAAATTCCATATCACAGTAGTCACACCACCTTGTTGAGAGTTCTGACCTCATTCCCAACCACTCCTGTACCAGACCAGGCCCACCAGACCAGGCCCACCCTAATTGACTGGATTCTGAAACCTTGAAGTGACTAACCCTATTAATCACCTAGCAGATACTAACAAGTGGACTTACAGAAAAATGCTTTCTCTCTCAAGCTCAAGGTATATCATTGATGTGTTACTGCGACAACATGGAAATTAACTTCACTTATGATGTTTTTAAGTAGTCCTAGCCAATGGTGGGGGGAGCTGACTTCCTTTTGAGGTGGATGGTGTTTAACAAGTGGATGGATCCGATGATTATTATCAGTATTGGATTTTAATTAATATTCTTATAGAAATGTGGGATTATATTTGCCCACAAGGAGTTTGTTTTCTGCAGCTTTAGAGGAAATCAACATTCAAGTTTCAGATCACTCTCATGCTCAGTCACAAATTTATGCTCCATTTTATCCACGCCACTCAATGTTGTTTAGCAACAAGATGTACATGCAGTCAGTGACAGACGCATACTCTCATAAGCTTGCATACTATCAAACATCCGTGCCTGTTGGGCAGAATAAGTCTTTTGGGAGACAAAACATTGAAACACTCTCACATTCTAACAAGTGAATCATATACTATGAAAGCATTGTATCTGCTCTAATAACAGCTGATATAACTGAGATAATGAGAAATTATGATTTTGGACATTTTTTGATGCTGTATTTCACAAAATGTGACCTTTCCTGAGCTAATGAATATATTTGGCAGGTATAGAGTAAAGGTGAGCATATGATATCAACTGAAAGGTGGAAGGATCACACAAAGTGCAATATCTTGATGGAATCGCACAGACACACACCTATCCACCACACACACCTACCCACCACACACAGATACACACCAACCCACCACACACACCTACCCACCACACACAGATACACACCTATCCACTACACACACGCAAGCATCCACCATACACACCCACCCACCAGACACACCCACCCACCATACACACCCACCCACCCACCAGACACACTATGCTAACCATGGCACACTCTATCTCGGCAGTGCCTATCCGGTGTCCCTTGATGTTGACCACATCGTCCACTCGTCCGGTGATCCTGTAGTCCCCGTCCTCATCACGCAAGGCACCGTCCCCAGTGAAGTAGTAACCTGTACAACAACACATGTACCCATAGCAAAAACTGTGTGTATAGTACAGCCTTCATCAATATAAGGATGTTCCACCATGCATTAATAGGGTGTGTGTGTGTGTGTGTGTGTGTGTGTGTGTGTGTGTGTGTGTGCGCGCGCGCTACCAAATAGCTACCGAATACAGACCTAACTTGCTATGAGGAGCAGGGTAATTCCTAATACCACAGGATGTCCGTGGCTCTACAATAGATCTACACACCTCTTCCATTCCATTTCTTTAGAACATACTGTATTGTGGTGCTATTAATGAGTGTCATTTCAACACCCCCCCTCCCCTGAATACCTGGGTGTGGCTCATAGTACACACGGAGGAACTTCTCGTGGTTTCCCCAGATGGTCCTGGCCTGCCCTGGCCATGGTTTCTTGATGCACAGGTGGCCCGAGACATTGTTCCCCACTTGCACCTCATTCTTAAAAGTCCATGTGAAAAAAACACTCCATTGGATCACACGTATATTATCTTCAATAATTAAACCACAGCCATAAAAGCACACTTACTGATACACTAATCAGCTCTGGTTGAATGCCCCAAAATGGTCGAGTTGGGAAGCTCGGTTTGGGAGGGCTATCATCAGGGGCGGGGCGAGGGGTGATTACAATGCCACCCGTCTCTGTTCAAGTATTCAAGATTTTATATTTCAAATATTTAGATATCACATCTTGACAATGGGAAGTGCTGTAGCTTGCCTGTCTGCCAGTAGGTGTCCACTACAGTGCACCTCTTGTCCCCGACGATGTCGTTGTACCAGGTCCATGCCTGCTTGTTGAGAGGCTCACCCACTGAGCCACACAGGGAACAAACAGGGAAGCAGAACACATTGTGATGCCACTATTACTACTACTAACATTACTACTACTGACACTGTTACTCTGAAAGTTGCATTATATTACTTGCATTGTGTAACACTATGCATTGAGAAGTGTCAGGGAAAGACCTGCTCTGACACGAAATGATCAGCTTTAAGTAAAGTTACTTGCTCAGAACTTGTGGCTGGATAGCAAACATTAATTGGACATTAGTGAAGTGTATTGTACCATATAATTGTTAATTGGACGCTAATGGAGTGTACTGTACCATATATTTGTTTAACTGGACATTATTGGAGTGTACGTACCATATAATTGTTTAATTGGACATTAGTGAAGTGTATTGTACCGTATAATTGTTAATTGGATAGTAATGGAATGTATTTTATAATATAACTGTGAGTATGGATGGTAGTGGCAGATTATTCATGGGAGCCAGCCTGCCAGACAGCTAGGGAGAGTATAAGTGCTCTATCTGTTCTGAAAGAAACCTTGTTAACTTCTACCAGGTTTGCATTCTATAGTGAAGGACATCCATAAGCAGAGGCTTGTCTGTCTCCTCCTCAAAGTAACACAACAATAGTTTAGCCATAATCTCTATCAAGTGGCTAAAATGGCAACTGGGCAACCCTTTGTGTGTTAATTATACTTCATTGGTAATGAGGATGAATGGGAAGAATGTCTCTGAGCTCTTGCAGAGATTAAAGGAGGAACAGAAACACTTCACTATAGGCTAACGAGAAAGGACTTACCACAGCCGAGGATTCGGAGTGATGATCTGTCATATTTAATCACCCACTCAGTTCCGTAGCGTAGGAGCATGCGAATTGCAGTGGGAGCCGTGTAGAAGTGTGTCACCTTCAGACGCTCCACCATCTCCCAGTACCTACCTAAAACAAACCAACAAACAACATCACCAAATCAAAAAACCAGCAACCAGGATGACCATAGTTTACTAACGGTGTCTCCCCTTGAATTAAAATTAACCAACAGAAGCAACAACAAATGAACAACTTTTTATGTCTGACGTTCAGTACAGCATTTCTCAGAAAGTGTAAAACGCTCTCAAATGTCTGGTTCCATGAGTTAATGAACATGTAGATATTAAATAGCTCCAGATGTTTTATGCAGAGACAATCCATTGGCATCCAGATAATTACACAATGGTCTAGTGAGAATAAATTTGAGTAACAGCTGATCCAAACCTATTCAAGCATCATGTTCGATATCCCTTTGGTTATATTTCTCATATAAGTTATAAATCCTCTAAATTAAGAATACTGGTGGCGGGTTAGTTAATAATTAACAGATTATAATATCACTAATGGTCGAGGTACCTGGATTTGGGTAGGTAAGGTGACTCTCGAAGAGCACAGTGGTGCCACCATTGCAGAGTGGGCCATAGACCACGTAGGAGTGACCTGTGATCCAGCCAATGTCTGCCACACAGGCAAACACTTCTGTGGCAGGATTGTAGTCAAAGGCAAACTGCAAGGGGCACCACACACCAACACCATTAGGAATACTGTGTGTGTGTGTGTGTGTGTGTGTGTGTGTGTGTGTGTGTGTGTGTGTGTGTGTGTGTGTGTGTGTGTGTGTGGAGAGATGGAGAGAGAGGGATGGACTTGCCTGCTGTGTGAGTGAGGCATAGAGGAGGTAGCCAGCCTGGGTGTGTACAATGCCCTTGGGGGTCCCAGTGCTGCCTGACGTGTAGAGCATAAAGAGCATGTCCTCACTGTCCAGAGGCTCTGGAGGGCAGCTGCTGGCCTCCTTGGCCATAGCCTGAGGGAAAGCAGAAGAGAACTACTGCAACATCTGAGGAGCAAGCACCTCAACATCTTCTGCCTTATGTGATCACCAACTAAGTAACTATAGCACACATCCTCTCCACCCCATCCTTCCTCTTCCTCCTATACTGTCCTCCCTCCCACCCCCTCACCTCCTCCTACACTGTCCTCCCTCCCACCCCCTCACCTCCTCCTACACTGTCCTCCCTCCCACCCCCTCCTACACTGTCCTCTCTCCCACCCCCTCACCTCTTCCAGCCACACATCTCTGTCGGACTGCATGTGCACGTCTGCTCCGGTCCTCTCGGCCACAAACACTCGACGCACACACTCACACCCTCTCAATGCCTCATCCACAGTGGCCTTGAGAGGAATGACCTTCCCCCCACGCACTCCCTCGTCAGCAGTGAACACAACCGTGCACGTTGCTTAATTAGAAAGAGACATAAGTTGGAAATGTGATTTTGGGGAAAGAATTTTTTTTTTTTTTTTTTTTTTTTTTTTTTTTTTTTTTTTTTTTTTTTTCAGGGGAAGGGGGTTAAGTAAAGAAAAACAAACAACCAATGATTGTAATAAATTTACCATCCAAAATTCTTTCTTTGATAGATTCGGCACTAAATCCGCCAAAAATTATACTGTGGAGAAAGAAACAGCAAATTTTGGTCACACACACCAAACTCAAACAAATACTTTTGGTGATTTCTGTCATGTGCCTGTGATAGTCACCTTGCAATGCAATGACAATATTTTTGTATGGCATTACTGCTAGTGATAGTTCATTAAATTGGGTCAGTGTAACATTGTTATCTCAAAAGAATATGGAAGGTCCATTGACTCCATCCGTATCACTTTTAGATTGCTCTATGATTAACGGTGCATTTGGGAAGTAATCATTATAGTATATGATTACAAAGGACAGGGCATTTGCATTTGAAACAGACAATACCAGTAAGTATCACTATGAGACAAATTCTTGCTCGTGGTAGAGGTGAGTGTGTGTTAGAGGAACTTGATTATGATGCAACTGAAACTTCTCAAACTGGTTAGAAGTGCTTCACTTGCTCCTCTACATGTGATGAAATCAATCTGTATGAATTGTGGGAGGAGAATTAGTGTCCTCCGTATATGAATGAGTTACAATGACCTCAAGTTTATGGAAAGATTGGACCAGTATCTCTCACAGCAGGAACTGACTGGATCCTGAAGGTCTCAGCTAAAAGAGAAAGAACAGCAGACAATGAATTATTCAATGGTCGGAAAGAGTGAAGAAATAAGTTGATTGAAGTCATGAAGAATTCACTTCTCTCAGCTTCTCGAAAACAAGAAAACACTATCATAATGGTTTCACTCATTGCCTTGTATGAGGGAAGAGAGGTCAATAAATTCCTGGCTCAATCAAGACATCCTCTTGATATACAGGTTAAGGTGTGAGCATATGAATGGGCCTGACTGTAATGCTTAGTTAAAGGTAATCACATTTAGTCGTTCATGCATAATGTCCAAATATAACTACAAGCACCCACCCACCTACATACGCACATCCCCACCCACCCACCTACATACGCACATCCCCACCCACCCATCACCTACATCTCTCAACCACCCACTCACCCACTCCTCACCCACCCATACCTGTGAATGGCTCCTATGCGGGCACAGGCCAACATGGAGGCCACCAGCAGAGGAGAGACGGGCATGTAGATGGCCACACGGTCACCTTTCTTCACTCCATCTCTCTTCAGGACATTCGCTACCCGACATGTCATCTCCAATAATTCCCTGAAAATACAACCATAAATAAGCTTGACATTCTCAGTAACTCCCCCCCCCCCCCCCCCCCCCCCCCCCAACAATCTTTGTCTATGCCACCAACTCCTAAACGCTTTAATATTATTCCATCTATCAACTGTTTAATTTTAAATTATCACAAAAGTTTTCTTGGTTCTTTGTGGAAAAAGCAAACAAATAAACAAAAACAGAGAGAGAGAGAATATAATGCATCAAAACTTCCACCATTTATCTTCTCATGTTTGTAGATAATATTATCATCACAAAAAAATTGCCTAACCTTCAAGAACTACATTAATAACTTTCTAAAAGCATTACACTATTGGAATACTTGACATGCAATTCCAAAAAAGTATTAAAGTAACAGCTTTGAAAGGTTTATGGAAAGGCAATAAAAACCAAAAAAGGTGGAAACAAAGATGTATGAAAAGCTCAAATTGCCCACACACAAAAATCACACATGCACTTGATCAAGAGATCACAATAATAGCTCCTTAATTGTTGGAGGAAACACACACAACAACTACGGATTGAAACTGTGATGATAGGTGGATTACTTCATGGGAATGTGCTGCACTGTTGGCACAGGGCTACTAGCGTGTATCGGTAGATGTTTGCATATGCCGTACTTATCATTGGCTGATATGTTTGTCTAATAACAGCACAAAGAAATATCCACGTATGTAGCAAGAAAGGTGGCTATTTATGCCACAGCTTATAAACTTGGATTGGGAAAAGAAAGTAACTTCCTTTTAAATGGTCCTCCACTGCTATGATGGCTTTCTTCTCCAATATTACCTGTAGTTGCCAAAGAAGAATTTCCTTGGCTTTATGCCTCCCTTGGAAGTATAGAAAATTTACTGGAAGATGACTTATATGCTGAAATAACTCTACAGCATAATTAGTGTTGATAAATTACTTCATAACTATACATCTTTAAATTTGGTTTAAATTGAAGGAGTTTTTACTGATACAAAAGTAATACACGGATGAGAAGTCTAATATGCTTCTGCTACTACAAAATCTCCTACAAAGCATTAACACATACAATGTTGCCTGAGGTCAGTCTGAGGCATTCTCCACGTACCACCGTACATGGGCATACCCCATTATCCAGTGTGGCACTGCCCAGCACATGTAAGCACACACACACACATATACCACAAGTTCTGAATAGATTAATCACAGTGCCATTACCCATAGGAGATAGCCTGGTGTTGGCCTGCCTCATCTCTCTCCCACAAGAGAGCGGTCTTGTCAGGATTAACATCAGCATGTCGGTCCAGGCAGTTTACTGGATCACGTACGAAAATAATATATTTAAAAACATAATAATTACATATTTATTTAGAGTTAATACATAAACAAAAAAAGAGATGCTTATTAACAAAAAAATAAAACTTAATAATATCTATGGGAATCCCCAAACAAAGGGGTGGGGGGAGGGGATTTCGCCACATTTCATTCCAGAAGAACTCTATCATTCCATTTTCCTTCTCTACTACTAGCTTCATGCTAGGGAGTCACTGTTGGGGTCACAGACTAG
>OZ017782.1:6193647-6241147 GCA_963969325.1 Lycopodina hypogea | reverse complement strand
GTGTATGCTGCATCTTGAAGCTATGGCAGTGGGTGATACATTTTACGTGTGAGGTCATAAATTTTTTAAAAGTGTGCCGTGAATGATATAAAAGCAAGTTATTTAATTTAAAGTGGAATAATCTTTTTCTATGCAAGCATGTGGTGGAAGGTCACCCATGAAAATTATACTTCTGCGCATGTCATTAGTCAAAACGCTGATGCACAACGATGGCAGATTTAGTACAAACAAGACCAACTATAGAGTTAGACCAGACCCTTTCCAACAAACTGCTTTCAGTTACCATCTTCCAATCATCAATGCCTTTGTCAAATGAATGTTTATGCTTAAACTATCTCTTCTGCTGCCCACATTCACCTTCCAAAGTTTTAGTATATTTTTTTTACTGCAAACGAAGTAAAAATATTTATTCTCTTTATAGACTTAAAAATTTATTTATTTTTTTAAAATTGTGAACGGGTGTACCTAACTGTATTAGAAAGTCTCTAAAGTGGAAAAAAAAATTTTTTTCCCTTCATAGCTAAGGATGTAATTAGGATTGTACCACATCGATTGGAGCCTGGAGGTCTCCATTATTACCCGTGTATGAAAGAAGAAAAATATTTCATACCCATAACCAATAGATGAGGTAAAAATTTCATTTCTGACCAAGCTTTGCAACTCCTATCAAGCAGTGCAGATGTGTAGGTTGCCCTCATGCAAGCAGTGCAGGTGTGTAGGTTGCCCTCATGCAAGCAGTGCAGGTGTGTAGTTGCCCTCATGCAAGCAGTCTAAAGAACTTGCATACATTTTACACAGTGCAAATACTGAAGACCAAGCGCATTGCACTTATTCATTGTTACAGTGCTTCTGTTTATATGTATAGACCAGATCAATTATTTTGTTGTTCCTTTTTGGCAAGGGGGAAAATCAAAATTAAGTTATGTCATTAATACTTTCACCAAGTTAATCAAAGTAGAGTTCTTACAAGAATATATCTCCTTCCACTCATTTATTCATCCTATTTTTTTGTTTGTTCTGTTTGCCCCAACAAGTCATGTTCATTCACTTCCCGTTCCTCAATGGAATGTTATCACACACATACATCACTGGCTCAGGCAAATACAATATTATTTAAAGCAACATTCACAATTGTATGTATAAATATTTATATTCTATACATGCTTCAGAATTAGATACACAACACCACGTGTAACATTACATAAAATGCAGCATTAGTTTAGCACAGATTGGTTAAATCTGGATATGCCACAAATCTCAAAGACAACGACATTGAGGTACACTGCATTGAAACCAAGAAGGCCGTACGTAATAATCTTGTACGGCACTTCCACCATCGGACGTTTCACAATGTCTCGCACTCCATGAGTAGGCATGACCATTGGCAGGAACTTGTAGCATAGCAACTTCATAACGAAACGGGTTGGCAAGAGCAGCAGTAGTCCCACCACAGCTCTCATAATGCAAAGACTCATAATGTGTACAGAGGGAAATGTAATAGGGAAGGGCCCCATGTCCAAATCATCCGGGGACCGCCCCATCATACATTGCCCAAGGAGGACTCCCATGCTGGAGCCTAAGATGGCGCCAGTGTCTCCTCTGTCTCGACTCCAGCTGATGGAGTCCACGGGGTATATGTAGATGAGGAGGATGGTGAGGAGGATGATGACAGGCCCTGTGTAGGGTAAGTCGTAGACAAAGTACCACTGCTCTATGATGAAAGTGAAGAGAATGCTGACAGGGAACAAGAACAGTGCTATCATGACTCCAGCTAAAACATCCTGTTGGGACAAATCACACAGAGGGGAGATATGGAAGGAGGAAGGGGAGGAAAGGGGGAGGGGAGGTGGGGGAGAGAGAGAAGATAGGGGGGGGAGGAGGTAAAAAAAGAGCTCTGTCAAGTGCTATCCCTGCCCACTAAGACAACACCTAAGGCGATATAAATGCTACAGTAGCTAACCACAGTTATGATTGTATTTAGGACAGGTTATTTTCGTAGTTTTATCACTCCTCAACAGGGAAAGGCAGCTGGTCCCTCTCCCCCATAAAGAATAAATCAAGCATTCACAGACCCATGGAGCTCACAGAGTGGGGAAATAGGTTCAGTTCAATGTTATAAAAGTTGTAACAAATAGTAATTAAAGTTTGCATGCATGCAACGTTTGTCTCTATAGTTATTTACTCCCTGTTCGCGGCGTACTTAGTAACTTACCAGGACTGAGTGAACTCCGAGGTAAACTCTGCTGACCACAACAGAGATAGACCACACCCATGCCACTAATGCACCCAGCCACAAGGGGAACTGCAACAGACAGCAAAAGCATGCACAAGATAAACACTATTATGCAGAGCAAGGTAACGTAAATGAATAAGTTTTCTTTATGATCTAAAAATGTTTTTCCCCACAAAAAAAAAAAAAAAAAAAAAATACAAGTCCCCCCCCCCAATAGAAAATGCAATAACATTCTAGTAATTAATTACAAATGGAAGGCAATTCACCTACCACAGCTTTTAAACAGTTAAACTACTCTGGTGTCCAATTTTCAAGCAACAGTTGTGTCTAAATAAGGAACCCACAGACCTGTCAATGAGAGCTGTCAGAGTCATGGCATTTGTTAGTGTGCTGCTGTATAATGCAGCATGGCACAGGCAAGATTGGTGTCTATGGTTACAAATAGTTTATCTGCTTCCACTAATTAAAAAAAGATAACATCAGTGGTTTACAATAATATAGATTACATTTACAGGGGGAGGAAAGGGCAGGAGAGGAGAGGGAAGAGAGGGGAGGGAGGGAGAGGGGGTAAGGGGGAGGGAGGAGATGGAGGGAGGGAGAGGGGGTAAGGGGGAGGGAAGAAGGTGGGAGAGGGGGTAAGGGAGAGAGAAGAAGGTGGGAGAGGGGAGGATGAGCTAGGGCTAGGTTTGATTCCCCTGCAATGTAAATCCATCGGTAGTAAAATTATGGGCATGGTGGGATGCAGCATGAAGGGGAACGAGCACTGAAAGATTGTAAAATATTTTATAACAAAGAAAAACTCTCAGGGATATGAAATTTATTTAAAAGGATGCACTTCTTCTAACCTCATATCGGCCAACACAAAAGTAGAGTAAAGAGAAAGGAATGGCCACACCGACAGTGGCATGTGTAGACGGGAAGCCATATTCTGTTTCAAGTGTAGGGTTGTCCTCCAGACGAATTGCAGGAGGAGAAGCAGGCCGTTTGATTTTAAACAAATGCTTAATTGCCTGACCAATGTACATGGACATAGCCCACATGATTATCACACGCCTAATAAGAACTATGTCCACATTCCAGCAGAACACTGCAAAGAATATAATATAGAAGGTCTCGTAGCCTGTTTCAGTGAGCAGCCGGAAATAAAAATCTATGAAGGTGTTAGTTTCAACAACAAACACTTCTAACGAGTCCTTGCTTTCTTCTGGAGTGGACAAGGCATTGGAAAAAGAATAGGAGTGGCATGAAGAGGAATGTGGAGGAGGGGTGTGGATTCGGTGTTGCTGGCGTACTTTAGTCTTTGAACCTAGCCATTTCAAGGACCCTTGTAATGAAGAGGAAGACCTATTCTTCATCTTACCCTCTTCATCCTCCTTGTTCTCAGCATTTCTACCAGAGGCCTCTGATTGAGAATCTTCCCCAGAGTCATCACTGCTACTGCATGAGGAAGAGAGGCCCTCACCATCGGCCAATTCAATGGAGGAGCAACCTTTCACTTCAACTGTTAACTGGTCAACCAGGAGGAATTCCTGGATACTTCTTACAAGAGCTGGATCCTTTAAATAGTTTATCGTATCTGACCACAATTCCTGCAAACTCTTCATCTTTCCGTACTCTACGAAGGTGACCTCAGTCCTCAGTTAAAGACGAAGTCACGCTATATCGACCCTGTTCCAACTGGTCACGCTATGTCGACCCTGTTCCCTGTTCCAATCGCTTCTCTAGGAAAGGGTCGACTTGAAGCTTTCGGTAAAGGAACTATCCAGAATCGGTAAAGGGTAGATTAAGCAAGACTGCTTTCACCGTTCCACGTGTACAATAAGTTATAAAGATGGCTACTTCCAAAGGAGCTATGAAAAGTATTCCCAACGTCAGCGGAAAGAAGGAGAAGCAATTTAACGATAAAAATAAGCCAGTAGAAATCCGCTCCAGCAATATCACCGCTGCTAAAGGTGGTTTTAATAAGTAGTAAGCAGTTTTGTTAGGTGGTTCAGAGGTGTTCAAATAATTTTTTTTTTTGTGTGCAGCTGTTGCTGATGCCATAAGAACCAGTCTTGGACCTCGAGGGATGGATAAGATGATCCAGAATTCTGGTGGAGATGTGACCATCACTAATGATGGAGCAACCATCTTAAAGCAGATCTCTGTTCTCCACCCTGTGGCAAGAATGGTAAAATTAAAACAATATAAGGACTAGAGTTTGTATTGTGTGATGACCTTATAGCTGTGATAATATGACTGATTGCTGATTTATTCTTGGGATTAGCTTGTGGACCTTTCCAAGGCACAGGATATGGAGGCTGGAGATGGTACGACCTCTGTAGTGGTCCTGGCAGGAAGCTTGTTGAACAAAAGCCAAAAACTCCTCTCTAAAGGTATTACACACACTAGAATGCTTCACTTTCAATGCAGCTCATGCAGTGCACAACTCACTGTACTAAGCTCACTAGAGCACTTCTTACTCATCAAGATATTTGTGAGGGACACTTATACTTAATCTTTCAACAGCTGCAGGTGTGTTTCAGTTGGGGAGGGGGTGGATGCTGTGGCTGTTATGTGTTGCTTTTACAAACATTTGGTCTGTTGGTGGATAGTATTATGATGTTTAAGAACAATTTCTACGTTAATCAGATTAAGGAGGCCTATCAATCCAAGCCGACTGGTTTTGAGAGCCATCTTGATATGTCCAAAATAAGGATGGACTAACTTCCCAATTTGTGTTATTGGACAGGTGTTATATGTTCCCTATAGAACAGCTCCTGATAGGTGATTGTTTGTGTAAGTTTTGTGTTTTAAAACATTTCCTGTGATTTAAGCTGATTAAGGTAATGGACATGCAGTGCAATCCCTTGGGTATATAAGGAACTGTAATTGCCTCCCCTCAGTCAGCTCAGCAGGAACGACCATAATACAATCTGACTAGGAAGCATGGGAGGAAACTTCGAGATCAACTGTACTAATCAGTCAACCAAGAGTGTTTTGGTCCAGATAGATGACTATTCCTGATGGACTGAACTCAGGCAGTTTCAAGGTGAAATAGCAACTATGAGATTTTCTTTGCTGGCCAGTGAGCTGTGAGTGTGTGGGGCAGTGGCTGTTGGAATGATATGGTTGGCTACCTCTTTGTTGTGTAGTCACTACTAAATAATTTCAGAATGCTCTCACCATGTTTTCTGATTTCTACACTTGTGCATCCCTTGGTGTTATGCCATAATCTGTTAAGCCAATGTTCTAGTGCTTCATGCCCACATGAGGTAGGCAATGTTCCAATGCTTCATGCCCATGTGAGGTAGGCAATGTTCCAGTGCTTCATGCCCATGTCAGGTAGTCAAAAAGAATTGTTGCCATTACAATTTGGTAGATGTGCAGCTTTGCCTTGGATTTCATTCCATGTAGTGTAGAGAAATAATTTTTTTATGATTTTTCTTGCTACTTTTACTTTTGAGCTAAAATTGCATGATTTTGTGGCTGTGGTTTCTGACTGTTCAGTGAATGGTTGGTGACTGCACCATACCTGGTCTGTTTGTGGTATTCTAACTCCAAGGCTCGTCATTCTTCTGGCTCTGCTATTTTAAACTGTGTCATGGTCACTTAAAAGCTGCTTTTTTGGTTTACATGTCATGGTAACCTTAATTCTATTTAAAATCACAGTTGTGTGTAAGTAGAGATAGTAGATCCACCTTGTCTCTTTCAAGTTTGGTGTGTTGTCATTGGTTAGTTTTGTCTTGTTTACTTCCATTGCGAGCTGTATTCAGTAGCTGAACTTCCTTAATACATCTGTGTTATTGTCCACTTTTTACGTTTGGTGGTTCGTGTGTGTGTGTAATTGTCACCTCATTTAATCAAGGGCGAAATAAACAAAATGGCTCTAATGAAATAACTCTAATAAACTAAAGAGTTAAATTCATGCCTGGCTATGCCTATCACACATGTTGACTAACAAATTGTCTCATTTTGAGTGTACAATTGTTTTATGTATTACAGCAATTGTGAGCCATATTTTTTTTCTCCCTGGCTCATCTGGCAATGGTCAAGGACACACTTGGCTATACCTCTTTCTGTGACTAGCATGTTTTTCAGATGTAATATAACACAATATAGGCTGTGAAAATGATGGGAGGTATATTCTCAATACCTTCAAGTAGCTTGAAGCAGGTGTATAGAGTTTAAGTTATATGTAGTTTTCTTACATACATCGAAGGATCAAACAATATTTCATTTGCACACCTAAAATTTAACGCATTAATAATGTTTGATTAAAATATGTATGAAAATACTACTTGAAGCTTCTTTACCTTAGTGATGCACCAATCAGACATGGAATGCCATGCAATCCAGTGGTACTTCGTGAAGGTGCATCAATGTCTCTACTGTCATCACGTGTATTGTGACTATCACGATCTACATCTGGAGAATCATTGTTCTGATCACTCTCAGAACATTGTCCAGTCCTTTCACGTTCCATCTATGGGACGAGACAAAAAAAAATTGAAGAAAAATCATTTAGTAAATTGTTTGGTTAAAGCATTGACTTCGTGTTAACCAACATAAGTTGTAGTAACAGAATAGATCCACATATTGGCATAAGTTGATTAAGAACTATGGTAAGATTAGAATAAGTAAATGGAAAAAAAATTCATGTTTACTCCTGTTTTAATGCATAATCAATATTGAGAGCTGGAGCTGAGGCAGGGCTGGTGCCTACTGGAGTACTCCCAATGCCAATCCTGCCACTCCCTCCTCAAAGGGGAGGGGTGGGATCTCTTGCTCAGGAGGTGTGTCACTCCTATTGGACTCTTTGGTGCCAATGTATTCTTCATTTTTGGTTTCGTGGTTTTATGTTGTATTAAGATCTTTCTGAGTACTGTATCTTTGCTGAGGTCCTTCTGCCTAGTTGAGGTCCTTCTGAATAGTTAAGGTAACAATCTAACTTGCAACAGGTGTTCGGTGTTGGCTGGTGGGTTGTCTTTTTTAATTTTTGTCTGCCATTCTACATTTCACAGGAGGAAACATTTCACCTATCCAAAGAGATTCTAGACATATCCTACAGTGTGAGATATTGCCTTTCAAGTCGCTGTTGGCATAGGAAATGTTGCATGTTTTATACCCAGCGTGCACTGGTAATTCTGCCATTTTACTATGACTCTCTGGACATATTTTGTGAAAAATTCAATTATGATAACATCTTCAGAAAGTTCATACTCATGCATGTGTTCACTGTCTTTGTTTATGCCCCCCATGATGGCAGTCCTTGCTTTGCTGTAACAGGTATGCAGCTGCATCGGTGTATTCACAATATTTGTGGCTAAGATTAGAGTAATACCTTTTAGTGTCCAGCTGCATGTTGACTGAAGGGTGGTGTATTTAATAAATTTTAGCTAAAGTAGTAGGAGTGGTCCCAAAGAAAGCACCTTTTAAGAATTTTTATCTTGTTGGGAATATTCTTCTCTGAGGTTTTTTTCACTAATTATTGGGATCTCAGGCTTGCTGGTCTTTCCCTCTGATTCTCTTGGGTTCTATTTTGCAGCGAGGCATGCTGATATGCCAGTCCGTTAGTACAACTCAATTGAACAATAGTCAAAAAGAAAGTAATACTTCAAGCAACGTTTCGTCTAGTGGGCAGACTCGTCAGGCTTGGGTCGGACTGACTGGGCGGTTGGCCCTTATGTAGGTAGGTGAGCACGTGTTTGTGTGTGTGGTGGGGTGACTGAGTGTGAGTGGTGGGGTAAATGTGACATGCGCAATGACTAGAAATGAAGATTTATTTGTAGGTGAAACATGAAAATTAATAATAAGTTCTTTGGTTCCATATACCAAGGTGGAGTTCTTTGGTAAGTGGAGGTATTGCGGGTAAAAGAGTATGTAGTGCGGTCAAAGATGATCATCCTTGCTCTGCTCTGGAGGGAAGGGGAGGGGGCACACTGCTGCTCTCTGCCTCATTGTCTGGAATTAGACTTGGTTCAAGATTCTCTGTCATCTCTAAAGTGACATGTTGAACAATACTATGAAATTAATTAAGGTTTTTGGTAATTCTTTAATGCTACTTCTTAATCACTTCCTACGGTTGGTCTCAGCCATTGTTGTCTTTCGATGTTCTAGGCCCTTCACGGTCTTTTCGAAGATGAGCATGTGATTCGCTATCACAGTTGGAGGTGACCTCTCCTCAGGGTCTTCCATTAGAGCATTTCAAGAATGTTGCTGATAATTGATGAGGGCCAGTAGGTAGTTTACTTGCAGACTGCAGACTGAATCTTTGTTGCATCATTCTACTGACTCATCATATCAATGGCATTAATTGCTAACATAGTATAGTCAAACAGTTTGACTGTTAGCATGAATCTTTGTTGTATCATTATATCAGGTAGTCCCTGCAGCTTACTGTGGTCTCTATGTCAAAAGAGTTGCTAAAAATTGCAATTTTACATGAACATTTCAAAATCATTTTGAGTTCTTTATTGTGACTAGATAATGAAATGAAGGATAATCAGTAATTGCATAAGTTAATAACATAAAAACAGTAAAACAGTTTCTAAAGCGAACGAGTTTTTCATGATTTACAGACTGTCGATTCCCTCTCTATCTGAAGTCCTTACCACTGGATCTCGTTGATGAAAAGTTGACACGGCATTTGGCATCTTCAGATTTAATACAATTCCCCTGTCCTCCATCAGTTTCTTTTTTTTAAAGCAAGTTCAAGTGGTCCACAGTTCCACCCGACGCCTAGGTCTGTGTTCACCTTTTATCTCTTTACTTTCAAGTCTCTACCCTGAACTGGCTACCCAACAGTTTGACGTCACTCTCTCTTATCACGACTTACTCTACCAAGACCATAGTCAGTGATATGCCATTCTGTTCCCTACGTCAGTCTTGATGGTGATGTGTTGCGGAACCTTGGTGGGTTGTTGAGAAGGAATACCTGGTTGAGTCCACCTCCCTGTAGCAGCAGATTTATCATTCCTAATTGTGGTTTTTATTGGTCTATTTTGTATGTCGTATGTAGTAGAATTCACTTGATTAAAAATAAGTTTGTACAAGGAAATCAATACAGAAAAAGAATGACGACACTACGTTCAATTCAGCCATCAACTCACAAATGACCTGTCTTTTTAAATAATGAGTGTCTCCCCTAGCCATTAGGGTCCAGACTTCACAAATCATCTGTGCATTCATAAGGAAGAAAACCTTTGGCAGGTGTCCGGTGATGGCTAGTGCATTTTTTTTTCTCACACAGGTTGTTTTTCTTCCTCCAAATATTTAAATCAGAAATGGATCTCTTGCATGTTGGTTCCCATTTACAAATGCTCTCAGACGTCTTGTCTCAGTCTCGTGTTCTTCATCTGCATGACTTTGTCAGAGGTTTCTCTGAAACCCTACAATGGGATGAAAATACTATCTCAACTAACTTTAAAATCCATGTCATAATAAGTAGATAGCTGAAGGGCCAGTCACACTGTATGGCCATAGCTTTCCTCGTGGCAGAGGGAGGAAAAGCCAAATGGTATGGGCATATGAGGCAAATCATATCCTGGTAGAGTCTTTTTTTTTTGTTAGTGTGTGTTTAAGTTTGTTGTCTCTGAGTTTGTATGGCAACAATGGCATGGAGGAGCTTTCTTAGATAGCCTCTCTTCCTGAGCCATCCACATGTGCACACTAAAATAAAACTCCTCACTCACTCACAATACCTGCTATGTCTCTATCATCAATCACAATACCTGCTATGTCTCTATCATCCAGAGGTGTCTCCTCTTCAGCAGGAGGGGTAGGTGGCTCAATTTTAATTGTAACGTTACTTTCCACCATGTTTACTTACACATGCAGCTGCATTGTTGTAGCTACAGTGTTCACAACTAAGTTTAGAGGAACACTTTGTAGCATCCATTTCTTGCTTCAACTTGAATTATATATGGCTGAAATTAATTACAGCTTCAGTTCGTTCTGCATCTCTCCATCATTCAGCTCTTTCACTGCAGATATATCATCCAGCTTCCCTTTCTTTTTCCTTCCTTCTGAACTAACATCTTTTTTGGTGTTTAAAATAAGATTACATATGTATGTTGAATATATATAAATATTGGTGAGAAAATATTGATATCCAACCCCCAATAAAACTTACATTCACTTTGTTTTTCCTTAAATATAGACCTTCTTTCACTAATGAGTCATCCTCTTCTTTTGCAACTCCCGATATAACTGCCTTATATGCTTTGCGAGGGGAAAGATCTGAAGATAATAAGAGCCATTCAAAAGGATGAGTAAACGTGTTGTTAGGGTAATTTCTTAGGGTAGCCTCTCTCCTTCTGGCGTAGTTGGTGGAGCTGCTAGACATTCTCAGGAGTCTGGTGAGCTCCCCTTTGATCAGGCCTGTCTGCGCATGGGGTGGATGTGAGGAAGAAAAATGTAAATATGAAAGTGTTAGTCAGCTTGTAATGTGGGTGTGGTTGTAGGTTCAGGAGAGGATTGGAACCTGGAGCCTTTGTAGATGTTAATGTCCAGGAAGTCTATAGATGCATGTTGTATTGGAGAGTGAAGTTGATAGTTGTTAAGAAAGTTTACAAAGTCACAGTTTTTGAGGGGAACCCGGCCACAGAAGGAAGATATCGTCAATATAGCGAATCCAGAGAATCGGCCTGGGAAACCCTGTGGATGCCCTGCAGAGGAGATTCGTGGTCTCAATTCACTACACAGGATCATGAAAGTCTCTCTAGGCATTCTCAATTTCACAACACTGACTGTCACCATACTTTCCAGCTACCACATCACTCCACCGTTCTTTTCTCCTTGGTTTGCTCCACATAGTTGGACCTAGTGTGCTCCTCTAATACAGAAAGGTTAGGAACAACATTCTTATTCTATATTCAAATTAAATTAATGTCATCACAGGAAATTCAGCTTGTACTGTGCAGAGAGAAGAAGCCTGTATAATTATTAAAGAAAGAAGGCCCAGTACTGAACATGTTGTTCTCATTTTTCTTCTCTGTCTTTGCCCCCCTGAGGCGGGCACTTTTCTGTCTCTGTCAAGGCTGTGAAAAAGAACAACAGAAAGAAAGAAATCATACTCTTCCACCACCAATCTCATTATCATATATATATTTTTTACAAACTCCATGAAAAAAAACCCCCAACACCCAATCTCAAATTTTTTACAAGTCCCAGTTATCAGGATCTGATCTAGATAATCTTTACTCTAGTGCAGACGGGGCTTAAGTTTAGAGTAACACTTTGTAGTATCCATTGTTTGCTTCAACTTGAATTATATATGGCTGAAATTAATTACAGCCGATTTTTTTCTCTTTTTCGCATGCCTTTTTTTGTTGTCAAACTGGGGAGGCTTATTTCATAAAAACCCCCTTTTTCTTCCCAAACCCCCCCCCCCCCCCCCCCCATCTCCATCTTCCAAGTCCTGGTGGTGGCTATGGCTATATCTAGCCTCGGAAATATAGTGAAATTAATTACAACAAAACTATTATTAGAATACAGATGAATCAACAGCCACAAGTTTAACGGTCCATTTAGGGATTGAGGAATTTTTACATATCTGAAATCCACAAAAAGACTTACCTAAATTTCATCTGAAGTAGTCGGATTGGTCCCAATGGCCAGCCACTCCACTGCTTGCTTGTAGTTTTACTGGCAGGCTGCACTTCGTTTCTTTGCTGTGGAGACTCAAGTAAACAAAAACAGAAAAAAAATTTTTTAACAGTTAAAGTGCCTCTTATTTCTGAGTATGTTGGGAGTTATTTCTGTGAAGGGCTGCCCTTGCTGAATAGCTTAAACTAATCTAAACTATTCTCCCTTCTGCTAATGGTAATGCTGCCACCAGAGTAATGCCTCTATAACTATTCCTTCACTACGACCACCAGAGAAATTTAGGTATATGAATCTTAGCTCACAGAGGTTATAATTAATAATCAAGACAAGACTAAAACAAAAACTGACAAGGAGGACTTTTATATCCTCCCAGACAGAAAGCATGACATCTTATTTCTATAATACACACACGAGTCCAAATATACAGACCTGCATATGACTATATAAATTATAGCTATTCCATCAACATATTTAACAGGTGCGTTCTAATTAATCAGATCTTGTTGACAGGCCCACAACATTGATATCAACATATAATTAGCAAACGGGAGGTGTATTCTAGTTATGATACATGTTGAAGAACTTTCAACATCATGTTGAGTGGCCCTCAACAATTTCCTCAAGTAATCGTTAGCCTGAATTAGAGTTAGGTTTGCGATTGCCACGATTGACTTCCTTCATTTTAGGGATGATCCAAGAAGTACAGCTATTACCTAAATTGCCTCTGCATATGGAATTTATATCCGGTAGACCAGGATTGCAGCAAAGAGGAGCAGCTGAAAAATGATATAGTAATCATCTTTGATTGGCCACACACAAGTGCAGTGCCTCACTTGATCTTCAATGTCAACTTGGTACGTGCAGCGCTCCTTCACTCAACTAACTTGACCGAACTGCATCCTCCCATCAGCTAGAAACTTGAGATTTTCCCATGGTGTGAAGGAATGTTCTACACAGTGACGCTCAGCGATTTTTTTTTTTTTTTTTTTTTTTTTTTTTATAAACCCAATGCAATTTTATGCGATTTTAGCTGAGAGGGTGATTAATGTGATTTAGCCAAAGTCATATTTTATGTAGAAACCCTTTTTTTTTGCAATGACGTATAATTTTCATATGACTACATGTCAGACCAGTCATCTGGTTGGTTTGGTTGTTCTGGCAAATATGGATCTTTTTATTCATCATTGATTTATTTATCTGTTTTGGAAATGAAAGAGCTGGTTGCTGCTTTGGTTCTGAGTAGTTGATGTGTGTAGGTTTGAATTAGCAATTTGATTGATTCAATTTATGAATTTTTGTTGTTGTTTGTTTTTTTTTGTCTTAGGCATTCATCCCACCACCATTTCTGAGGCTTTCCAGAAGGCGGTTGTCAAGGCTGTGAATGTGCTGACCGATATGTCTATGCCTGTCGAGCTCTCAGACAGGGAGTCTCTTCTGAAGAGTGCCACCACGTCTCTCTGCTCCAAGGTTAGTGATGTGACTGTTCCCTTCTTTGTCATTGTAGTTTCTCTTCCATCTCTCCCCCCTCCCTCCCTCCCTCCCCACTTCTTGTGTCTTTTTTCCTCTTGTTGTGAGTCACAGCTGCTTGTCCAGCAGCCTCTTGTGTGTGTGTATCTTCTGGACTAGAAGTGTGTTTGTTGTTGATTACAATCTGACTAAGTGGTATTTAGAAGATGACTCCTGTCCAAACAGGGTCAGCTTTTATAATGGTATTCAAGATTAGTTCAATTTTTAATGGCAATATTCCATAATGATGTGACCACAATAGGAATTCTCGATCTAAATTCACATTCCAGTGACAGGTTGTATGACTCTTCTTATTCCGTCAACCACAACATGTAATCCATATTGTTTTCAAGATATAACTGCAAATATTCATTACCTACTGCTGCTACCTTGTGGCTATTCCCTCATTTCTTTCTCTTCCTTGCTGGCCAATTAATTCATCACTCACCCCCTCCTCCTCCTCCTCCGTCTACCATATTAAATCATTTCACCCACACTTGCTATCACTGGCTCCCCTCAGGTAGTGTCCCAGTATTCCAGCTTGCTTGGCCCCCTGTCAGTGGATGCTGTTCTGAAGGTGATTGACCCCGCCACCGCCACCAATGTGGACCTCAAGGACATCAAGATTGTGAAGAAACTGGGGTGAGAGCATGTGGAAGTAGGACTAACTATTACTGGTTGTAATTGTGGTGGTGATGGTTGGATTTCCTCCCAAGCTGTTTGCACAACTTTTTCCTCCTGAATACTTCAATTAGTTGTGGTGGTTGTTCCTTCACTTCATGTTGGTGGAAGGAAGAGTAGTGGATTATGTAGTCATTTTGATTGTACGTTGCACTTTTTCCCCAACCTGTTTGGGTGGTCACAACTGAATACTTTTTACTCTGTCCCTTACCTAAGTTATTTTACCCATGTATTCATTAGTAACTAATTCTGTATCCATCCTTACCTAGCATTCCTCCCTCTCCCAATGGAAGTGTGGAACATTTTTCTTTGTGGAATCTCTCTCTAACCACCCCCCCCCCCTCTCCTATAAATGGTGATGAAAATATAGGATGGTGTAGTGAGTTCGTTGATTTGATGAGAGCATTTGCCTAATTTTCCCCTCTATCTCACCGTTTTCTGTAGTCAACCTTTTATCTAATGAAGACTGCTACCCAAAGATAACTGTTAATAAACTTAATCTTTTACGAACAAGTTTCTTTATCCACCGAGACCATTTACCCACCAAGACCCACCAAAACCCTTTACCCATCAAGACTCTTCACCCACCAGGACTCTTTACCCACCAAGACTTTTTACCCACAAAACTTTCCACTAATTAAGACCCCTGACCCACCAAGACCCCTTATATTTCTTTTTCATAATAGTCATTTATCCTTGCAGAGGCACTGTGGAGGACACAGAACTGGTGGATGGACTGGTGCTGGACCAGAAAGCTTCTCATTTTGCAGGTGGAATCACAAGGGTGGAAAAAGCGAAGATTGGTTTGATTCAATTCTGCGTATCTCCTCCCAAAACGGATGTAAGTTTTCCCCCTTGACACTGTTGTTCCTAGGTCCAGCTATTTTCTCATTTCTCTTGTAGTGTTGATGTGCTTGTGAAGTGAGAAAACATTACATGTTTGTTATTCAGATGGAGAATCAGGTGATCGTGTCCGACTATTCTCAAATGGACAGAATCTTGCGTGAGGAGAGACAATACCTTCTCAACATCTGCAAGAAGATTAAGAAAGCTGGCTGCAATGTCCTTTTGGTGCAGAAGTCCATATTAAGGTAGCACATGCTCAAATCACATGATGCTCACATGATTGTTTGATTAATATAACTAGCAGAAAACCTGCCCTATGGCTGGTTTTTAAGTCTGCCACCAGCAATAACTAACATGTTTAGTTTATTTTATGTAACATAGGGATGATTGACACTAAACTCATTAATTAAAACAAAACATGATAACAAACATGCCAAATTTTATTTGACTTAGTCATTAGTTAAAGTGTTACATGTCACCAAACTGCACTCATTTGCAAAACCACAGCCACCCTATCTAACAAAACTTTCTCGACAACGTGCAGTGAGATGCCTTAATCAATCCCAGTTTCATGAAGATCCCTCCAGTGTTTGGGAGGAGTTAGAGTCTGCACAGACAGACAAAAAACAGACAGACAAACAGACAGACAGACAGACGACTAAATTGTGAATTATTTTAAGATTACTTACAATAGGTGTGGACTGTGGTTGTGGTTGCATTAAAGTTGCAGCCAAACTTTTCTGTGTCAAAGTAGTGGGTAATTTAAGCCCTGCCCACACTACAAACGGATCTCCAGCAACACCCGGTTCCAAATGTTTTCAGGCGTCCACACTAGCAAAGGGCTGAATCCACTCCACACCACGGGTAGAGGGAGGGGGGGGGGGGGGAAGAGAGAAATAACAACTTCATTTAATTTGTATACATACATATTTATATACATAGCAAACAATAAAGTGATAAGAAATAATGATGATAATAACAGCCCTAGAACAACAAAATTCCAAAAGTGTACTGTGGGGACACAGGGAGTTGTGTTTGGCAATTAACATACATGATATTTCAGATTATATGAATAAAATTTATGTTTGTACAGCTCTATTGCTCCAGGCTAGTTTTGTCCTTGCTCAAAAAAGAGACTTAGGAACAGGTGATAGAGATTCTGCCAGCTTCATCAAACAGATGCCTGATCTTTCTCTTGGTGAAGCAGGGGAGACCACCCTTTAGGTTTGAATAAGTCTAGAGATAGAGAATGGCCTAGAGCACCAATTTCCAATATAATGAGCAAAGCATTAATAACTTTTCTGTCCAGTTCCCTTGGAACCAATTGGTAGTTCTCTTTGTTCCCCTTTCTCAGCCAAGCATTGCTCAAGGGCTCAGGAGAGTTGTAGGGGACTGTCAGCTCAATCAATGAGATCTTATTGCCTTGAATGACTACAATATTAGGCGAGCAGATGTTATCACTATATCTTGTGGTATTGTAGCAGGTGGATTAGCACAGGCTGAATGGTCAGGAAGGTCAGCATACAATTTCTCTTTCTTGGATATAGCAGGAATGATACCATGCACCAACTTTTAAAGGACACTGTCATGTCGCCAAGTGAATCTGCCCTGATTCAGTGAGGTGGGACAGGCATTCAGAATGTGATTGACTGTTGGATGGATAAAGTTGTAGAGACTACACTTGGAGTTTGTGCGTATTTTCCAGCGGTGGAGATTTAGAGGAGTGGGAAGAGTGTCAGATAGTGCATGAAGAATGAAATGTAGCTGTCCATTAATGCAGTTCCATACACTATTTTCCTTTTCAAGAGAACATGCATCGCTGAGCTTTGTCTGTACCGTCCGTTTCTCAAGTTTTCAAATCTCACTTCTTTCTGGCCTGATGGACTGAACAGAGTTAATGGCTGTGGAGAGAGAATCTTTGGCAAGGTCAGAAATTCCATGAGCTTGGCCAAAGCTGCTTGAGAGAGAGAAATGGGAGATTTCTGTTATCATCGGATGTGGAGACAGGGTCACTGCTGCTAACATTTCCGTGAGGGAATTGGCCATCCATAGCAGTCATGCATGCTTCCGACTCTGACATGGTAATGTGTGATAAAGAGCACACGCTCAGTGTGGCTCTCGATCATGGCTTGCGAACATCATTTCTTGAATTATTTTTTCAAACCCTAACTAGTGGAACTTGGGGAGAGATAAATATAGCAAATATCCAAAAAAATTAATTCCTCCCCCCCCCCCCCCCCCCCCGTTCTTGCCTCTGTCATCCATAAATGAACTTGCACACACCTCCAGGGGTGGGCATCCCATACATATGGCATGGTGTGCCCCCCCCTGCAGCTGCCTTGGCCTGAGCGCGCCTCTACCTCACATCCCTGTTTGCTACTCCAGCAGTAGTCAGAGACTTAACCTGGTTGGCAACATTCTTGATCAAGTCTTCCTTACAGCCCTTCCTGACTGCTGCAGTGAACCCATCATCTGTAATGTAACGTGGCACATTGAACTCCCTTGGACAGAGGAAGGTCCAACACGCCAATCAAGACGTCGTGGGCAGATGCCCGGCTGATAACATCTCTGCCAGGGAATATGCCATCCATAGCAGTCATGTATGCTTCTAACTCCGACACAGTGATGGTTGTGATAAAGAGCACACGCTCAGTGTGGCTCTTGATCATGGCTTGCCAGGCGACCTAACTTCCTCCTGATCAATGTGCAGCACACCATCTTGTGCATCCCAGAAGGTGAACTCCACCATATTTGGGTCATGGATGCATTCCAGGTACATAGTCTTTGACGATAAGCCCAAGGTTTTTGAACTGCAGAGTTTCAGCCTTTGGATAGTGGCCTTGTTCCCCCGATAATACTGGTGGAATATCATCGACTCGTTGTTCATGCATTTGATGGCCGAATTTAGGCAATTGTAGGCAAATAGCGAACGTCATTTTCTTGAATTATTTTTCAATAAAAAAATTTTTTTTAAAAATTGGTATCAATTAAATCTATTACTTCCTCTTTTTTTTTTTGTACCTGTTACCAGGAGAAAATTAAGTACGTCATGAGCCCAGAAGTATTAGACATGGCAACCATGAAGAGTTACGTAATAGTTAGGGAGACTACTAAGAAAAAGGCTTTTCGCTTTGCAAAAGAAGAAAAAAGAATCAGTAGGACTGCATCTCCAGATCTGATGTGGCACAAACACTCGGGCTGAAAGAAGACACGGCAAGCAATGGGTCAGCAAGGTGTTCTCAAGACTGAATTAATTTTTAAAATTTTCCCACTCCTATTATTCAGCAAAAAAATAAATAAATCAAAATGATGTTAAGCATAGGAGACTTAGGTACGTAAATACAGTATGCCACTTGAGATTTCTACCAAAAGACTACAGGAAAAAAAAACAGAGAAAAGAGTAGAGAAGACTAAAAGGCCTTCACAAAAAAAAAAGTAAAAAAGCAACCAGTAAACGTGCATTTTGAAAAACAGAAAGTGAGATGCACCTAGATGAAGCTGGAAAAATACCATTGTTCAACTATAGAACAAAATGAGGCTGTGCTTTATCCAATTGAGTTCCTCACAGTGGAACCCCATCACACAGACTGACACTCATGGTTGGAGCACCTATCATCGTTTTGAATACAAGAGAATCCAATACCTGATAAAGTTGGCCATTTTAATGACTAAAAAATAAGGCACAGAGGCAGAGCATGAGTGTTGTAGACCTAAGTCTGCCAACTCCACCTGGTGAATTGGTGTTCCTTCCTACGTTATCCTTGAGGGTCTGTCTACAGCCATGTCCACTTTTATGTTGGAGTCAGTTGAGTGGGATCTCCTCAAGGCCTCTTCAATCATCCTGTGCAAGGAAGGATCCAAGATAACAAAAAAAAAGTGAATTGGAAAATCATTACCAGATGGACAGAAATTAAATCACTGCAATAAATATTGTAAGCCGAAATTGACTCTATTGGATGTGATACACACTATAATTTTGTTCTATTTAACCCAGGCAAAGAACTGATACTTTTAGCTTATTCCATATATGTTGAAAGGTTTTAATGGAATCCACCAAACTTCCATAAATTGTAGTATTCAATAAAGATGATAGGTAATTACTCAACCACTATAAGGCAGAGCTCATCCGGGCATCTCTACACCAGGAAATTCCCGTCTCCCCTACCCACTAACAATTTTTTCTTATTTCCATGTAGAGATGCTGTGAACGAAATTGCTCTTCACTTTTTGGCCAAGATGAAGATTCTTGTGGTGAAGGACATAGAGAGGGAAGATGTCGAGTTCATATGCAAAGTACGTGCTTGTAATGTGTTGATTAAAACAGAAAACCGTGCCACAGCTTTTTTTGTTGTTGTTTCACTTTCATTATCATTGGTTGATGATTAAAGTACAGAGATGTGGGTGATGGAGTGATTTTATTGTGTGTTGATCCTTTCCAGTTCAAGTTGATGGAAACTATTTGCATGGAGATAGTTATATTCCATTTTCTCTGTACTCATGGACTGCACACACAATCCTTCTTCCCCTCATTATATATATATTTATTTCTCTTCTCCCTGATAGACGGTTGGTTGTCGTCCAGTTGCTAGTTTAGACCATTTTCTGCCGGAGAACTTGGGAAATGCAGCCTTGGTGGACGAGGTTCCTATGGGGACCAGCAAAATTGTGAAGGTAAGAGTTTATTTAACATTGAGATATACTACATTTCCCCCCTTCTTTCCCGACGTATTATTTTGGATTAGAATTGTATCACAGGTACTTGGTGAAGTACTCAAAACATATCGTGTAAGTAATTATTCCTACATGTAGGTTGCTAATTTCATTAGATAAAAATTTTTTTTAAACCAAAGCCAAATACATGGAAGTGCCAACAAAAAGAGAAGAAAATTGAAAAAAAAAGGTATTCAGTAATTATTTAAAGAACGACTTTGTCTTTCATTAAAAAAATTGTTGAGCATCTTCCAGCTGCAGCTGACGATGGCTTTACTAAAATCACTTACTTGCCAGCACTGGACCACCTTGGCAGTTCATCCTGTGGTTTTCTTGACACCACTGTAAATATCCACAGCTTAGGATCAATATTCTGGTACCTCAGCTTTCAAATTAAAGAGTGGAAGATTTTCAAATCTTCAATATCAATAATACTGGTAGATTTATGTTCATACACCCTGGCAGGATAGAAAAAATTGAGTTGTTTTGACTGCATTCAATGGTAATTTGAGATCATTGTAAAACTTTTACTGAAAATAATCAAATGCTTGTTTTGCACATGATAAAACATTGTCATGCAGTTGCTAGTAAAGCCTTTGATTAACACCAGACAGTTATGTGCAAATATCAGTAGTATTGGGATAATGCACTGTAGTTGCACAAGAGGAAAGAAAGGGTATGTTCATTTGTGACAATTAATCTCCTTCAAGATTGTATTTTTACCTAAACAAAAACATCTACAGTTTCATTTGTAGCTGTGTGCTCTTTGTAGGGTTAGATAGTAACTCAAGCAAATTTAAATTATTAGCTCATGATATATCAATGGTATTGATAAGTAACACAAAATCCATAAAGCATGAGCATTTCCACCATGATCACCAATATGTACTTGAATGTGTTGGCACAGACAATCCAGTTTTTGTCTGCCTGGCTAATCTTGACTTCATGCTCCAAGAAAACATGTTAATCCATATTGAAATGTGATCCAGTACAGGTGTATTCAGCTTTTTCTACTCCCAAGTTACCTACCAATTATGCTCAAAATTATGCTAGCATAATTGGGAAAGGCCTACTCATGTGGTCCTTTCCCACATCCAGAAGCAAATGGGGCCTCCTCTTCACATCTCCAGAAGCTCATCTACTTCCATATGCAAGCAGATGATGAGCTGCTTGAAGATGTGAAGGTGGAGCCACATTTCCTTCTGGATGTGGCTTAACTAAAACTAAAATTCTAATTACAAGGGGAAAAATTCCTTGTTCAGCTAATATAACTGGCTATGCACTCCAAAACAATTGGCACCCCACCCCCACTTGTCCATGATTTTCTGGGTCTGCCATTTCTCCAAAACTTTGAACAAATTTCGTGGCATTTCATCCACCCACAACAAATTTTTGGTTACAGCATTACTTATTGTTCATACAATTAGTTATTATCGTTGAAATTATTGTTTAGGTTAGCCATTGCATATCGTTTTGCTTATATGCGTACCAAACAAGAACATATCCATATTAGGGACTTTTGGTGACAGATTTGGTGACAGATTTGGTGACGGATTTAGTGACGGATTTAGTGACGGATTTAGTGACGGATTTAGTGACGGATTTAGTGATGGATTTAGTGACGGATTTAGTGATGGATTTAGTGACGGATTTAGTGACGGATTTAGTCAAGTAAGAGCAGAATTTGACAGTATTGAGAAGCTAAAAGAAAATTGATCGACTATGGAGTAAATAAAGAAGTATTGATTGGATGTCATGGAAATTTTGTGGAGGGTTGTGGGTCGTATTCTGGAGTTACTAGAGCTGGGTTCCACCTATCCACACCTTTTATGCATATGTATTAATGACAACAAACAAAATGTGTGTGTTTGTGATATAAGGTCAAAGATCAAACAATTCGCAAAGGAAGTTTCAGTTGTTGAAAATGCGTAACTTAATTTGTTATTCTTGCAAGCGTTCCTGTGCCAGTTCATTAGCAACTACCATTTTTGGAAAGTCCAAGTTTGAGTGGACTCATTGTGAGCTAGCGGAGGGACTTGGTTCACTGGCGCATTGAGAACCATTGTGTGGTCACCACCTTTGTAGATGTATTGGAACGCAGACTCCAACAGAAGTACAGGCCTCTACATGAATGTGGCACCTGTACTTTTTTTGAGAGGTATAGGTTGTTGGGCACTATAAAGAGATACATAGTGAGTCTCGATGTATATCTGGTGAATAATCTGCTATGTTTATAAAGTTACTTGCTAGGGTGCCATACTTTATCGTGACCGTACCTGAGATTATCACAAATTGCCAAAAAGGGAGGTTTTTCTTATTCTAGGAAAATTCACTTGAACAGCCGTTGGAACCGCCCATGTGTGCTATGCTGAGATGTGTATGGAGGTCTGAATCTAATAAATTCTCCTGCCACCACAAGCACAGCAGTGCAGCGTGCAATACCCTGGCCCTCCTAGGAGTATGACCATCCACGAAGTTCTCAGCTTGAGTTGCCATCCAGAGAAGCATTTAGAGTTAGTGGACGCTGAAGTTTCTGCGGCCATTAAACATTAAAAAAGTTAACATATTGTCTACAATTGAAATAAATATTCTAGAGATGTCTTAGTGAAGTGGCTGAGCTGATGTCTGGTGGGATTCTCAAATATTCAGTCCATTAGATTTTTCTTCTTTGTCACTGTGGTGTGAAATAGACTCCGGACTGACTTGGTAGCTCTTGTGTATGTCCTATTAGAGGGCACCTATTCACGTGCACATGGTAATTGATGTGGCACACACCACTTCCTTTATTAGTATAGTACATATTAGGCAATTGGTGTTGGTAGAATGCCAACTCATAGTTGATTTTATGCTTGACTAGTAGGATAATCAATGTCAACTGGTCCCCATCGGTGAGGACCGGACACTGCCGTATATATTGTATTTTTCCTCAATACTAAACTATATAGAACGATGCACATAAAATCCCTCACCTTGTTTGGAGAGAACTTTCAAAGGAAACATCGCTGAAGACGCTGACTCTGGCTACTCAAAGCAACAACAGGTTCTGTTCCTCTCAACTGTTGTCAACAAAGTTGAATCTTGACTGTCAATTCCGAGATGCGGTGTAGTGGACAAAACTTATTATAGGTTTGTACAGAAAAAAAAAAGGAAAGGAAGATTGTAGAAACTTTTGGATTGAAGGTGAGGTAGCCCAGGGGAACATGTTAATGCTGAACTATGTGAAAATGACAAGGATTCAGTACAAATGTAGTTTAGGCATCGTATGATTGGTTGTAGTCCAGAAAAAGGGAGGTTTTTCTCACTCTTGGAAAGTTCACTTTTGAACATCCGTTGGAACCACCCATGTGTGCTATGTTGAGATGTGTGTGGGGTACAAATTTAGTAAATCCTCCTGCAACCACAAGCACAGCACAGTGCAGCGTGCAATATCGTGGCCCTCCAAGGAGTAGCACCAGGTGTGTCACACTGGAATTCCACATCCACATCCATGAAGTTCTCAGCTTGAGTTGCCATCCAGAGAAGCATTTAGAGTTAGTGGACGCTGGAGTAGCCCCATAATGTTTTACTTGGAGTTTCTGTGGTCACCATATTTTACTATAGCTTGATTGGGATGTGCAGATGAATATATAAACATTCAAAATGTGAACATATTGTCAAAATTTGAAATAGATATTCCAGAAATGTCTAAGTGAAGTGGCTGAGCTGAAGTGTGGTAGGAGGCTCAAAGATTTCATTTAGTCCATTCAATTTTCTTCTTTGTCACTGTGGTGTGGAGTAGACACTGGACTGACTTGGTAGCTCTTGTTTATGTCCTAGTAGAGGGCACCTAGTCACGTGCACGTGGTAATTGATGTGGCACACACCACTTCCTTTATTAGTATAGTACACAATTGGTGTTGGTAGAATGCCAACTCATAGTTGATTGTATGCTTCACTTTGGGATAGTCAATGACCACTGGTCCCCATCAATGAAGGCCGGACAACTGTCATGTATATTGTATTGTATTGTTGTTGTTTTTTCTTCCTTTTTTTTCTTTCTTTTTTCCTTCTCCAATACCAGCAGATTAGTATAGAATAATTCACATAAAGTCCCTCACACTGATAGAATGCTGGTAGTGGATACCAGCAGCAGTCCTGCAAATGCTGTAAGTATAATTTCTTCCTTCTGCTTCTTGAATCTATTGAGGAATGAATAGAAGAATGTATTTAAATAGTGATTTAGAACCGAAAATTTTGCTTCCATTTTTTTCCGAACAGACATCATTCAACTCTGCTAGATCCAGCGTCTCTCACTAGGTCTCGATTTTGCTCTCCCCTTGCTTGACACTCTTTCTCCCGTCTGGGTGTTCCGGATTATAAGTCTGCTCTGGTGTGGGCCTGGGCGCAGGTTGTGTGACATCTTATTTAGCTGGTCCAGCAAATTCCCACTCCCAATGAAGTATCAGGTTGGAAAACAATTCAAAAATGTTGGCAACGTTTCACTCTTGGTGAGCTTCGTCAGGCCAGATTTGAAATTTGAATGCTGGACGTGCATGGGCAGTGGGCCCTTATCTAGTGTGTGCAGCGTGTGTGGGTGCATTCTGATTGGATGAAAGGGGGTGAGAGTGGTGTGTGGTGAGAATTAAAAATTAAATTTAAATGAGTTGGAAAGTGAATGCTTGACCGGCTTCTTCCACCCTGGGCAATGCTGGTTGCAGGTCTGCTCTGGTGTCAGCGAAGGCTGTATGACATCTTCTATAGATAGTCCAGTGGTTCCCACTCCCAATTTAGATATCAGGTTGGAAAAACTCAATCAAATATGCTGGCAACGTTTCGCTCGTTGAGAGCTTCGTCAGGCCAATTTGAACACTGGACGGGCATGGGCAGTGGGCCCGTGTGCGTGTGTGCTGGTGCATTCTGATTGGGTGAAGGAGGTGGGTGTGGTGCGTGGTAAAGATTAGAAATTAAATTTAAATAGATGAGATAAGTAAATGAGTGGCTAAACAGGCTAATGGATAAATAAATAAATGAAGGTGAATGAGTTGGTATACAAATAGAAGATGGGAAGTGAGTTATTGAGTGATCGTGGACTTGACCAGGTGAGTGGACAATGTCTTGTTCTGTAGAAATGCTACGGAACCGCAGAAGGGCCAGTCATGTCTTCCCTCCATGGTCTTCCTGATCTCTTTTGGGGGGAATGCAGGGTGGTAGTTACAGTGCAGTCTAATCACATCCCTGTACACTGTCTGCTTTGTGGTGTTTCCTCTCAGTGCTGCATTTCTCTTTGTGTATGGGAGCCGGACCACGAGATCATTCAGGAGTTTTCTGGGATATCCTCTCCTCAGATTTCTGTGGAGTTGAGCCACATGGTGGACGTAGATCTGGGGGCTAGGAAGACTATAGAGTGCATGTTGTATTGAAGAGTGAAGTTGATGGTCGGGTGCCCAGTATTAAGGAAGTCTACAAAGTTACAGAGTTGTTGGGGGGAACCCAGCCAGAGAAGGAAGATGTCGTCAATGTAGCGTATCCAGAGGAGAGGCACGGGGATCCTCCTCCACATCCTCCATGAAGAGATCGGCAAATGTGGGGGCCATCCTGGTCTCCATGGCAACTCCTCTGAGCTGTTTGTATGTGTGTGCATTGAACTAAAAAATGTTATGGTTTAAAATAAATTTTAACATGATCTTCATAACATGCGGGGGAATAGGTGGGTGCGTGGTGGATAGCATGTCTGTCGTGTGGCAATATCAATGCCCTCTTGTTGGGGGATTACTTTGTACAGGGACTTAACATCTAAGGTCGCAAGGAGGGTGTGTAGGGATAGAGTGGTGGTCTCAAGAATGTTAATTAGGTGTCTGGAGTCAACAAGAAGAGAGGGTACCATGGCGAGAGCAGGCCTGAGGAGCCAGTCTACTAGCCTGGAGAGCTTCTCTGTTGGACTAGAAATCCAGAAACAATGGGTTGGAGCGAGTGGAGGGGTCTTATGAGTCTTTATAAGGAAGTAGATTCGTTGTGTGCGTATATGTGCAGGGTCCATTGTCAATTGGTCCTGTAGGGGATGATACATCAGGAGCGGAGGGAGGAAACGTAGCGATTGATGGTGCCAGGATTGCCCCACATTTGCCAATCTTTTCATGGCAGATGTGGAGGAGGATCTCCTTTGTATGGAGGTCTGAGTCTAATAAATTCTCCTGCCACCATAAGTGCAGCGCAGCACAGCATGCAATATCCTGTCCCACCTAGGAGTAGCACCAGGTGTGTCACACACCGGAATCCACGACCTGGCAGACCTTACATATGACATGAGTGTTCTTCCGAGTATTTGGGTTGCTATCCACAGTTACGTTTGGGAGTTAGTGAACATGGAGTAGCCCCATAGAGTTTTACTTGGAGTTTCTGTGGTGACCATATTTTACTATTGCTTGGTTGGGATGTGCACATGAATATATAAACATTTATAAAGTGAACATATTGTCTACAATTGAAATAAATATTCTAGAGATGTCTAAATGAAGTGGCTGAGCTGATGTCTGCTTCTTCTTTGTCACTGTGGTGTGAAATAGACACTGGACTGACTTGGAAGATCTCGTATATGTCCTAGTAGAGGGCACCTATTCAGTCCTGCAAATGTTGTGAGTATAATCTCTTCCTTTGCCGCTTCTTGAATCCATTGAGGAAAGAATGGAAGAATGTATTTAAGTAGTAATCTAGAACCAAAAAAATTTACTTTATCTTTCTCTAATTGAACCGAACAGATATTTATTGTACTAGAGCCAGCTGCTCTCATTTTCACGTCATAATATCATACGAGAGTTTTTCTCCTAAGAAAATTCAACTGAAAGAACACAGACAAATCTGTTTGAACTGACCACGCATGCTATATTGAGATGTGGGAAATGAAGTGGTTGAAGGCGCGCTTCTGTAAATAAGAATATTTACTGGATATTGTCCTTGCACCTCTGGAGTGATCCTCCAAATTCTCTCCCATACTTGAGAAAATCTCGGAGCTGCTCCCTTCGCTCAATATCTTCATACTCCGTAATAATCCAATAATTTTCTTGTCACCACAAGCATGTGCACTATTCTTATCTCCTAGGAGTAGCACAAGTGTATCAACCAGGTTTTTCATGCCCATAACCATGAAGTTTTCAGCTGTGGATACTGGAATAGCCCCATGTGTGTGGGAGCCCCTGATCTAGTTAAGTGGTCCCATGTCCTCACCTATTTTGGAGAGTAAACTATCAAAGGAAACATTTCACTGAAGAAGCTGACTCTGGCTACTTGAAGCAACAACAAATCCTGTTCCTCTCAACTGTTGTCAACAAGGTTGAAGGTTGACTCAATTCCGAGGCATGGCGTAGCGGAACAAAACATTGTAGGTTTGTGCAGAAAAAAAAGGAGAGGAGGATTGTGGAAACATTAGGATTAAAGGTGAGGTAGCCCGGGGCACCAGAAGAATGCTTTAAATGTCAATTCAGGCTAATGTGCATTATTTCTTATTTTAAGAAGTCATAAAACTTTAGGTACTCTATCAGATACCCTGATAGATTTGACTATCAATGAAAGGCCAGGTTGGACCAAAAAGTTTGATTAAGTCCTACTTTTTTTGCTTCATCTTTTCAAAATATCTTCAGATCATGTGGCATGGAAACTGGGCGTCAGCACAGTATTAATATTGAGGTCTTATGTATATCCATTATAGAGTCTTGTAAGTAATTTTATATAAGCCATTAGGGGATCTTAATTGCAACCACCTCACTAAATGTATTAATGAATACGTGAAATCGACGTTTTGTTTCTCTCACTTCCTGCCCCCCTTAAATGCAGCCCTGGTTTAGAATAGGAGAACAGAACACGAGTCAACAGTTATTTAATCATCTAAAACATTACAATAAATGCCTCCAGTAACCACAAACACATTATTGTATGTATGTATGTATGTATGTATGTATGTATGTATGTATGTATGTATGTATGTATGTATGTATGTATGAACTTTTCAGTCATTGATTGGTCAGGGAAGGAATCCCACCAAATGACTACTGAATGTCTGGGTCCAACCCCTTACTGGCATACACTGACAAAGATTCTATTGGAATATAATTTCATCCATTCCCTTCTCATCGTGGTCACTATCATAATCTGGAAAAGAAAGAAAATAGAGGGAAAGAAAGTAGAAAATATGTACTGAAGACTTACACACTGTCGTGTTTGTTACAGTTTCTCCAATACCAGTAAACCAGTATAGAATAGCGCACATAAAATCCCTCACACAGATTGGGAAGGTACAGGTAGTGGTCTCCAGGATCCCAGCAACAGTCCTGCTAATGTTGCTAGTGTGATCTTGCTTGCCATGACTTTATATTGATTCTAATTTTTGTTGGAAAGGTTGATTGAGTGGATGGTACTTTATTCCTACAATTTCCTTTTTAGTCAGCAGAGGTGTAAAAAATAATGTGAAAAGGAAAAGATTGTCTTGAATTTATGTAAAATTTTGGCTCCACGAGATCAGACAAATTTTTATTATTTTTTTTATTAAAAAAATTTTTTTTTTTAGGGTTCATATAAAAATTGAAGTCACAAGAGAAAAACCCGACCAACCTAACTGTCTTTTTTGTTGTAGTTTTCTCCATTATCAGCATACCAGTATAGCATAATATACATAAAATCCCTCACACTGATAGAATACTGGTAATGGATACCAGCAACAGTCCTGCAAATTTGGTGAGTAAGATCTCTTCCTTTGCTGCTTCTTGAACCTATTGTAGAAATAATGGAAGAATGGGAGAAGAAGAGGGAAAGAAAAGGTGATGATTTGGTGAACGAAAGAAGAGGTAATTATGTAATTTGAACAGCATTCTATAATTGAAAATGTCACCTTTTAGATAACGGATAAGCAAACACTTCAATTTATTATAATAGGATTCTCCATTTTTAAAAAAATCAGTCTAGTTTTCCCTGTTGCCATGGTGAGTCACATGACATATCAGGCAATGAGTTAAAGACAAGGTAAGATCATTTTATGTTGAGGTGCCTGCATTTTCATCCCCTCATCTATCAGTGATAACATCAAATAGCCTTGCCCCTTGACAACCAACTGACAGCAATTGAATTCAGAAAAGAAGCTGCATGCATTTTTTTCTGTCAAGCAATCGTCTGACTATCTGTAATTGGAATGGAGTAAACAATATGTGTACTTGTATGTAATATAGAGTCAATCTTTTACAACTTTTTTTTAATTCTCAGTCAGAAAGGTCTTCTCTTAATCGAACAAATGTGATATAATTATTTCACACTGGAAGTACCATTTGTTCTTGGCAGTGAAAGCAACATCCAGTGAATGTGGCTGTGATAAACCACACTCAGTTCTGCCTAATCTGATCGCCTTCACGAGGATATGGGATGAAGTGCCCTGATGGATTAGTGAAACTATCACAATGGTACCGCCTGCGGTTTGGAAAGAGACATTAAATTCTGCACATCATGTACACAGAGACAACAAATCATGAATTATATTAAGACTTAATGAGGTGTGAATGTTTAAGATTCCTTTCTCTCTCTCTTTTTTTTTTTTTTTCCAATTTCAGATTACAGGAGCTCTGTCGACAGCTAAGACTGTGTCTGTGATTGTGCGTGGCTCCAACAAACTGGTGCTGGATGAGGCTGATCGCTCCATTCACGATGCTCTCTGTGTCATCCGATGTCTAGTCAAGAACAGGTGTGTCATTTTAGCTCAGGTTTTCCACCAGGACTAAGAGGTGGCTATCAGGATGGGAGAGGGTCTACCAGGATGGGGGAGGGGCTACCAGGATGGGGGAGGGGCTACCAGGATGGAGGTGGTTACAGATTATTTTATCCACTCTGAGAAGTAGTCCATGCCTTAAATCTGTTCTATAAACTTTTTGTGCACACTCAGTTATAAAAGGAATTTCGTTGAATAGATTACCTGGTTGGTGGACCTCATAGGAATTGGGGACTAGTTAGACTGTGGGCATGTGAGTGACGTGGGTTAGAGTGGGGTGGGGTGGGTTGGAGTGGCGTGGGTTGGAGTGGCGTGGGTTGGAGTGGCGTGGGTTGGAGTGGAGTGGGTTGGAGTGGCGTGGGTTGGAGTGGCGTGGGTTGGAGTGGCGTGGGTTGGAGTGGCGTGGGTTGGAGTGGCGTGGGTTGGAGTGGCGTGGGAGTGTGGTGGGTTGGAGTGGCGTGGGTTGGAGTGGCGTGGGTTAGAGTGGCGTGGGTTGGAGTGGGGTGGGTTGGAGTGGCGTGGGTTGGAGTGGCGTGGGTTGGAGTGTGGTGGGTTGGAGTGGCGTGGGTTGGAGTGGCGTGGGTTGGAGTGGGGTGGGTTGGAGTGGGGTGGGTTGGAGTGGCGTGGGTTGGAGTGTGGTGGGTTGGAGTGTGGTGGGTTGGAGTGTGGTGGGTTGGAGTGTGGTGGGTTGGAGTGTGGTGGGTTGGAGTGTGGTGGGTTGGAGTGTGGTGGGTTGGAGTGTGGTGGGTTGGAGTGTGGTGGGTTGGAGTGTGGTGGGTTGGAGTGTGGTGGGTTGGAGTGTGCATGTCTGTGTGTGCCCGTGTCTGTGTGTGCCCGTGTCTGTGTGTGCCCGTGTCTGTGTGTGCCCGTGTCTGTGTGTGCCCGTGTCTGTGTGTGCCCGTGTCTGTGTGTGCCTGTGTCTGTGTGTGCCCGTGTCGGTGTGTGTGGGTAGTGTAGGTGTGTGCATGTGTGCATGCAAGTGTGAAAGTAATCTGCAAGCCTAGCTGGTGTGTGTATGTGCAAGTATCCAGCAGGGCATGAAGATCACCACTTCACTGCGTCTCCTATAATCTTGCTATAGTGACTCCTCAAGGACTGTGACAGTTTGATTCTTATGGTTCCTCTCCACACTATAAGAAATAGATCCAAGCCCACATTTATTATTGTTGTGCTGTGTGCATTTTATTATTAGTGAAGGATGACATTTTGTTCATTAATTGTGCCACAAGGTTCACCAAATATTTTTCAAATAGAGTAAACCGATTTATATTCCGTAATGTTTGAAGGACATCTCTGAGAATCAACCTCAGCAGTGCCACAGGAAGCTTCCTGCCAACACACACTGCCGGCTCCTTACAATTCATTTTCATTCATTTTTCGATCAAAAAAGTCGCTATAAAAATCTTAATATTTGTTCTACTTAATTTCTTCTCCAAACATGTACCTACTCCTGCTGTAGTATAGTTCCTCCCGTGGTATTATTGGGAGCTCTCAGGGGAAGGAGGGTCTTACTGTAACATTTTTTTTTCTTTTCTTTTTCTTTTCTTTTTTTTTCTTTTCTTTTCTTTTTCTTTTCTTTTCCTTTTCCCCCCCTTTTTTTCCCTTTTCTTTCTCTTTTTTTTTCCTTCCTTTTTTTGTGCAATTTTTAAAAAGTTCCCTTAGAATGGAATGACTCATTTCCATTCGTATTGCAATTGATTCCTATGAGGTTTGGATGCTACACCTCCACTTGCATATGGAATAATGGAGGCCAATAGCTTCATAAATGGAATATATGACCTAAAATAAAATATTTGTAAAAATTATTGTTGTGTAGGGCACTTATCGCAGGAGGAGGAGCTCCGGAGATAGAGGTCGCTGTGAGAGTGATGGAGTATGCCCAGACACTGAGTGGCATGGATGCCTACTGCCTCAGGGCATATGCAGAAGCCATGGAAGTCATTCCTTCCACACTTGCTGAGAACGCAGGACTGAGCCCCATCTCTGTTGTCACTGAGCTGAGAAAGAGGCACGCCAATGGAGAGAAGTCTGCTGGTATCAATGTCAGGAAGGTGACACACACACACACACCACACACACACACACACACACACACACACACACACACACACACACACACACACACACACACACACACACACACACACACACACACACACACACAGAGAGGTGTGTGTGTGGGGGGGGGGGGGTTGCAGACTTGTACAACTTCCATGAGATTAGGCTTAACAAAGAACAACATGATTTTTATTCTTGTTTTTCTACAATCTTAGCATCTCTTGCTGTTATGCAATTTGCTAAAATTGTCTTTATTTCCTGTGTATGTGTAATTAGATGAAATTATTCACATTTCCTGTGTATGAATTGTTCTGTGTCTCTGTGTACTAAAACAATTTGGTGTACTATGCTGTGTGGTGGTGGGGAGTCGTATAATTGTACTTCTATTATGATCTGTGCTCCTGTGTCTGTAGAAGAACTTGCAATGAGTAGCTTGTCCACCCTGCAGGGCACCATTACAGACATCCTGGAGGAGAATGTGGTGCAGCCCCTTCTAGTCTCCACATCTGCCATCAGACTTGCCACAGAGACGGTTAGGAGCATCTTGAAGATTGACGACATAGTGAGTCGTTGTGCTCATTTAAGGTAGATTGGCAATGCTTTTGGATATGATACGCAAGTGTCAAGATTAGCTCAACGTAAAGTTTAATTTCTACAGTTGAAAATAGCGAATTGGACTACTAGATCATCTGGTGGGTTGTGTCCAAGTGTGGTAATCGATTGAGCAGCTTTAATGATACAATATAGTGGATAATACACACTGCAGTGTATTGTATTTTTTACTGGTGCCTTAAGCACATGTATTTGTGTATTTCTGTAATTTTGTATTATAGATCAATGCAAAGTGAATCACTTCTGGAGCTGAACTAATGTGTAGGAGAAAGAAAAAACGAACTAGAAAATGCACAATCCAGCGTTCTTTTGTGATGTGTATTTACTGCAGTATACAATATTGTGCATTATATAGTCATTTTGCTCATCTCTATTCCTATTTATTTCGTGTGTTGGGATGGTTGGTGTAAATTACTACTAGTTGGAATATTGGCACTGAGGTATTTGGATGCACATTTTTATTCAAGTGGGTAAAAGTTGTTTAATGTATGAGTGTGCCCATTGCACCTTTGCTGCATGTTATTAGTCCAACATGCAGGGAAGTGGTATAAGAAATGAAAGCAAATTTGCTTGTTGCCACAGTTTCAAATGTTAACTAGCCAACCACACCCAAAAGTAGAGAAAGGAAGGTATTTCAGGGAATCCTGTAATTGGTTCCTTATGAAGTGCACCTTGAAATTGCCAGCAATTTAAACTTGACTTAATTACTCAATAAATTGTTATATAAACACTAAAAAAATTTCTGTAAGAATGGTTTGTTGAAGTCCCTTCACAAAATGAATGAGGTCATCACAGTTTCGATTTGTCTCTGTGAACCAGCATGCTGGAGGTGGATTTTGTGGATTGGTTGCCTATTGGCATGAAAAGAGAACTGACATTCTAGAAGTATTTGGAGTCCTTTGAGAAGTGTGAACTGCATCAGAGAACCATTCATATTGTAAATAATTCATTAACGAGTTTACACAGGTATTTCTAACATAGGAATATATTTTTTTATATATGAAAGTTATATCCAAAACACATGCATGTTGAGTTCGGACAATGGTCTGGAGGTTATCTGGGCAACATCGAAATATAAATTTTGGTGATTAATTAGCACCATACCAAAGTGTACCTTGACTGGGGTTTGGGTTGATGCTTGTAGTTTGTGTTACATGGCTATAAATGCTACATTTTAATTGAAGTTGACAATTCAGACTGGCCAATTTTTCCATCCCATTACATTTGTTAAATAATATCACATGCCCATTGCAGACATTCTGTGTCTTGCAGGAGAGTGAAAAATATAAATATATTTTAGTACATAAAATAATTGAAAGAAAATTAAAAAAAAGTTCGTATGCCAAGATGGGCCCAGATAATTGCACGAAATAACAGACGTTCTTTTCTATATATATATGTATATATATATTATAACCTTCAACCAGTGTATTCCACCCTTTTAGTTTTGTCAGGTGTATTAATATTAAAACATCCATTTTTTTTTGGAAATATTTCAAAATACTGTATATGGAATTGAAGTAGTTGGGCTATTGAGTTTACTGCATGCAATATGATTTATGCGTGCAACTTAAGACCAAAAAATTGTGAGTATATAGGATTTTTTAAAATTATTCCTCAATAATGTTTTGTGTAAAAAAATATATATTTTTTTATTATCACATACACAGTTACATGAATGAGTAACCACAAAGTGGTTTTATAAACACATGCAATCTACTCAAACAAAAAGTAACATAGGAGGGTTGAAAAGCATCAGTCCCCACTAGTCGTAAAGAGAAAGCCAGTGAGTAAAAAAAATCTGTACACTAACAATTAAATCCAAGAGTTATATCCACAGTGAACCGCTAACTTGGATGTATATTACGGACAGCAGTCAAGTCATGTGGCTTTAAGTCTGCTAACTTCTAAATATTGATCGTATTTATTGTATGTTTAACCAGTAATCATTGAAGTACCTGCATAAAACCTTAGTAGTAACCAGTTAGACAGGATAGAATAGTTCCATATATTTAAATCTAGGTTAAAAGGGTAGTTAAAATGATGGTGCCATGTTAAATTGACCATGTGAAATATGATAGTCCTAGGAGATCAAAACTATTGTCCACAAAATAGCCAATATGATTTTTTTGTTTAAAAAAAAAATAATAATTTTCCTCTTGTTGCTTGGGAACCCAGTCTATACTGTTTGTTCTATTTGTTATTTTTACCTGTGGCACACAAGTCTTGGTTGGAACACTTGGAATGTGGCGGTTGGGGGAGGGGGGGGGGGGGAAAGAGGATGGGGACATGCACAAGTTTTAAACAAGAATGTGTTTTTAACGAAACCGAAAGTTGTAAGTCATATCACAAGTGATATCACAAGTTCAACACCATCTCAGGTTTCTGTTGTTGTAACAAATATATATATATATAATTAATAAATATTATAGTAATAATTTGCCACATATCTTAGTGAAGGACCGCTCTTGTTGACACCTTTGATCTGGTGTTGGGCGCTTCAACTCATCCACGCACAAATGGGGAATGGCCCCTTCAGCGATCTGTGAGTGTGGCATGGAGGATGAACTGCAGACCGTATTATACAAAGATGCCAATAGTCGCCACCATATTGTCTGCAGGTCCTGGATGGTGACACCACCAAATGGCTCTCTGACCTCATGCCCCAGTATCTAGCCTGGATGGTGTAGGACTCAAAGAGGACAACTCCTAATTTGACTAACTTTAACTGGCTAACTAACTTCATAAACAATTAATAATAATAATAACATGTCTAAAAAATGGAATAGCATTTGGCAGTTTAACTCAGGGATAAAAACATGACTAACTTTAACTGGCTAACTAACTTCATAAACAATTAATAGTAATAATAACATGTCTAAAAAATGGAATAGCATTTGGCAGTTTAACTCAGGGATAAAAACATGGTAGGGGACATCAATTCCCTCAATAAAGAACAGATTTACCATGTCAAAAATAAACTAGAGTGTGGAAGTCAAGTACACTCCACTGTAATGAAAAAGTAATTGAATTCACCGATGCACTGAATATTTAATGAAAGTTCCTAGCATGGTAGGCATTTAGCTGCAAGTGTGCCAATATTAACTCTAGTGCTGACAGCAAATCACTTCAATTGAAGAGCAGCTCTAGTCATGTATGGATGCAAAAATAGACACTAGGGTTAATTTTAAGTGTAAAGTTATTTTTCAATATGGAAGCATGGTAACCCTATCTAATATGTGCTGCTTGATCACTCTTGGTCACAAGGCATATTGGGAGCTATTGTCCAAATTAATCCCTTCACAAGATTAGAATTATAATTCCTTGTCACCAAACCTCTACACCAGATAGTTAAATAAAATATAATGCTCAGACCATGATAGTAGTGTTTGACCTCATTCAAATTTTTTGTGTGCTAGATACTTTCATGTGTACATGGTATATAGTATCACAAAGAAGAGCCAAATATGTGATTGCTCATGTACACAATCCTCTACTTATGATATTTGTTTAAGTGTGTTTAAGTGTGTGTGTGTGTGTGTGTGTGTGTGTGTGTGTGTGTGTGTGTGTGTGTGTGTGTGTGTGTGTGTGTGTGTGTGTGTGTGTGTGTGGTTTTTTAAATTTTTTTATTGCTAGAAGAACTTAGCTTATAATTTATTTATTATTAAGGAAGTAGATTCCTGAATTGCTTAGTGAATTTGCTGTTTGTACATCAGTAAAGCTGATCAATGATTTTTTACTACGGTAATTACATACATATATATATATCTATGCTTAAATTTAGTAATCATTTAGCTCAATGGTTAGCTTATATGGTTTGTTAACTCAAAATGTGATATTGTTTAAAATTAGTTGAACCCTTTTGAAATTGCTAAAATTAATCATTTCCCCCTTTCATTACTGTGAATGATTTCTATCTCCCAGGTGGCTATCTTGCTAGTACAGTAGAACTGACCTCCAATTATACTTCTATCTCTTGTTTAGTTTCCTTCAAATTAAGTAGTAAACACCTGCCTGAAAAATGGAATGGCATTTGTCAGTTTGACTCAGGGATAAAAACATGGAAGGGACCTTCATCTCCTCTTATAAAGAACAGATTTACCATTTCTGAAGTAAACTAGAGTGTGGAGGTCCAATACACTCCACTGAAATAAGAAACCCATTAAATTCACGTGTGCACTGAATATTTGATGCCAATATTCCTGCATGGTAGGCATTTAGCTACAAGTGTACAAAGATACACTCCTGTACAGACGACAAATTACCACAATAGAAGAGCAGCTCTAGTCACTTGTAGGTGCAAAATTGACGCATAGGGTTAATTTCGATAGAGTAACGTTATAGGAAAGAATGGTAACCCAATCTGACACGGGCTGCTTGATCACCCTTGGTCACAAGACATATTGGGAGCTGTTGTCCAAAAATAGTGCCTTAAAAGAGTAGAATCATACTTCTTTGGTGCAATACCTGGACAACAGAGAATTAAATAAGAGCTAAAGCTCAGGCTATGATAGTAGTGTTTGATCTCATTCCTAATTTTTGTGAACTTCAAACCTTCCAAGTGTAGATGATATACAGTATCACAGTGAACAGCATAATATCTGGTTACTCAAGAACTAAATAATTTTTTTATGTATGATGCTTGTTTGATGGTCTGTTTGTTGTATGTTATTATTAATGAAATACTTAACTTAGCTTATAATTGCTCTATTATAAGAAGTAGATTCAAGTTATTCTTGGTGAATTTGTGGATTTTTATATTAGTCAAGCTGATCTATGAGTCATTACCATTGTAATTACATAAATTTATATCTAAGTTCACATTTAGTAATTATGTAGCTCAATGGTTAGTTTATATGGCTTATTTACTCAGAATGTGATATTGTATATTATTACTTGATCTCCATTGAAGTTGCTATAATTAATTCCTTTTTTTTTTATTCATTACTGAGGATATTTTTTATCTCAAAGGTGGATCACTTCATTATTTTCCTTTAGTTTAAGTATTGAACACCTGTCTAATAAAATGGAATGGCATTTGTCAGTTTAACTCAGGGATAAAAACATGGTAAGGACAATATATTCCTCCAATATGGAACAGATGTATATTTTCTGAAGTAAACTAGAGTATAGAGGTCAATTACACTCAGCTACAATGAGATAGCAATTGAATTCAAGCGTGCACTGAATATTTGATGCCAATATCCTTACATGATAAGTGTTTAGCTACGAATGGGTAAACCTCAACTCTACTGCCGACCACGTATTACTCCAATTGAAGAGCAGCTTTGATTCCAGTGTGGGTATAATAAATTGACGCAAATGCTTAATTTTCATAGAGTAATTTTTTTTTTTTTTTTTTTTTTTTTTTTTTTTTTTTTCATTTTGAAAGAATGGTAATCCTATCTGACATGTGCTGCTTGATCACCCTTGGTCACAAGGCGTATTGGGAGCTGTTGTCCAAATTGATGCCTTTACAAAATTAGAATCAGAATCCTTAGTTACCAACCTTTGAAAACAGAGAGTTAAATAGGAGATAATGCTCATATTATAATAGTTGTGTTTGATCTCATTCTTTATTTTTGTGCACTACTACCTTTTCCTGTGTACATGGTATATACTATCAAAGAGAAGATCAGAATCTGTGATTGCTCAAGAACTTTATCCTTTTTGAGGGGTGATGCTCATTTGATGCTGTGTTTGAGTATGTTTTTTTTTTTTTTTTTTTTTTAATTAATTGAAGTACTTAGCTTATTACTAATTTATTGTAGAGAGTAGATTCCACATATTCTTAATGAATTTTTATCTGTCTATTAGTAAAGCTGATCTATGAGTTATTACAATTGTACATAAATATAGATCTGAGTTTATATTTAGTATTTATGTTGTTCAATGGCTAGGTAATAGTATTTTGTATACTCAGAATGTGATTTTTTAAAAAAATTAGTTGATACCCATTTATGTTGCTAAAATTACTTCATTTTTTTTACTCATTATTGCAAGTGATTTCTATCTCTATAGTGGATAGAGAATAGATGTACCATTTTTGCAGTAAACTGGAGTGTGGAGGTCAAATACACTGCACTACAATGAGATAGCAATTGAATTCACATGTGCACTGAATATGCCAATTTCCTTGCATAGTAGGTGTTTAGCTATAAATGTGTAAACTAAACTCTGGTGCTGAAGGCCAATAACTCCAATTGAAAACAGCTCTAGTTACATGTGGGTGCAAAATTAACGCATATGTTTAATATGGATAGAGTAAAGTATTTTTTCAATATGAAAGATGGTAACTCTATTTGACATGTTCTGTTTGATCACCCTTGGTTTCTAGGGATATTGGGAGCTGTTGTCTAAATTAATGCCTTCACATAACATGAAACTTATTTCTTTGGCACCAACCTTCCAGTACAAAGAATCAAATAAGAGCTAGAGCTCAGATATGATAGTAGTGTTTGACCTCATTCCTAATCTTTGTGCACTTCAAACTTTTAATGTGTACATGATATATAGTATTACAGAAAAGAGAAAAATATGTGGTTGCTCTAGAACTAATTTGTTATCAATGAAGTACTTAGATAATTATTACTATCTTACAGGAAGTAGATTCCACTTATTCTCAATGAATTTGAAGTTTTTCTATTGGTAAAGCTGATCTATGAGTTATCACCATTGTAAATACATTAATATAGATCTAGGTTCACATATAGTAATTATGTAGCTCAATGGTTAGTTTATATAGTTTATTGAAACAGAATATGATATTATTTATAATTAGTTGATCCCCTTTGAAGTTGCTACAAAATATTTCATTTTTATTCATTTCTGTTGATGATTTTCATCTCAAGGTGGATATCATGCCAATACAGTAGAACTGACCTCCAATTATATTTCTATATATTGATTATTTTCCTTCAGTTTTAGTAGTGAACATCTGTCTGAAAAATGGGAAAGCAATTGTCAGTTTAACTCAGGGATAAAAGCATGGTAGGGACCTTCAATTCCTCCAATATGGAACAAATGTACCACTTCTGAAGTAAACTAAAGTGTGGACGTCTAATACACTCCACTGCAATGACATAGCAATTGCACTTATATGTGCACTGAATATTTGATGCCAATGTCCTTGCATGGTAAGCATTTAGCTACAAATGTTTAGCTACAAATGTGCAAATATGAACTCTGGTGCTGACGGCAAATTGCTCTAATTGAAGAGCAGCTCTAATCACGTGTGGGTGCAAAATGGAAGCATATGCTTAAATTTGATAGTAAAATTTTTGATCATGAAAGAATGGTTATTCCATCTGACATGTGCTATTTGATCACTCTTGGTCACAAGGCATATTGGGAGCTGTGGTCCAAATTAAAGCCTTCAAAAGATTAGAATCGTAATTCCTTGGCACTAACCCTTGACAACACAGAGTTAAATAATAGCTAAAGCTCAGCCTATAATAGTACTGTTTGTCCTTATTCTTAATTCTTTTAGAATGGCAACCTTTTCATGTGTACATCTTATATAGAATAACAGAGTAGAGCAGAATATGTGATTGCTCAAGGACTTTGAGCTACGATACTTGTTCAATGGTGTGTGTATACTGTCTGCTTTTTTGGTATTTATTCAAGTACTTAGCATATATTTAATTTATTACAGGAAGTGAATTCCTCTATTTCTTGGTGAATTTGTTGTTTTTAAATAGGTAAGCTATCTATGAGTTATTACCATTGTAATTACATAAATGTAGATCTAAGTTTATATTTAGTAAAAATTTAGCTCAATGGTAAGTTTATATTGTTTGTTAACTCAGAATGTGATTTTTTAAAATTAGTTAATCCCCATTAATATTGTGTAAATTACTTAATTTTTTAGTCCTTACTGTGGAGGATTTCTATCTTTGTGGTGGGTGGATATCTTGCCAGTACAGTAGAACTAACCTCCTATTATATTACTACCTATTGATATTTATCTTTTAGTTATAGATGAGAATACCTGTCCAAAAAATGGAATAGCACTTGTCAGTTTGAGTCAGTGATGAAAACATGGCAGGGAACATCAACCCCCTCCCCCCCCCCCCCCCCCCCATAAGGAACAGATCTACCATTTATGAAGTAAACTAAAGTGTGGAGTTCGAATACATTCCACTACAAAAAGAGAGAAATTGAATTCGTGTGTACACTCAATATTTGATGTCAATATCCTTGCGTGGTAGGCGGTTAGCTACAATTTTTCAAATCCAAACTCTAGTGCTAACGGCTAAATACTCCAATTGAAGAGAAGCTCAAGTCATGTGTAGGTGCAAAATTGACCTATATGCTAAAAAAAATTTTGTTTTCAACATTGAAGAACAATAACCCTATCTGACATGTGGTGCTTGATCACCCTTGGTCACTAGGCATATTGGGAGCTCTTATCTACATTAATGCCTTCACAGATAGGAATAAAATTCTTTGACACCAACCTTTAATGAGGGGGAGTTAAATAAGAGCTAAAGCTCACACTGTGATAGTAGTGTTGGACATCATTCTTAATTTTTGTGTACTACAACCTCTGCATGTTTACATGGTGTATAGTACCACAGAGTAGAGCAGAATATGTAATTGCTCATGAACCTAATTTTTTAAAACCTATGATACCTTATTAATGGTGTGTTTGTTGTTGTTTTTAATGATTAAAGAACTTAGCTTATAATTAATTTATTTAAGGAAGTAGATTCCTTAATTTCTTAGTGAATTGGTAGTTTTTCAAGTGGTAATGCTAATCTATGAGTTATTACAATTGTACTTTCATGAATGTAGATCTAAGTTTATATTCAGTAATTATCTAGCTCAATGGTTAGTTTATATGGTTTGTTAACTTAGAATGTGATATAGTTTATAATTAGTTGACCTCCATTGAATTTGCTGAAATTTATTAATTTTTTTACTCATTACTGTGGATGATTTCTATCTCTATGGTAGATATCCTGCCAGTACAGTAGAACTGACCTTCTATTATATTTCTATCTATTGATAATTTTCCTTTAGTTTTAGAAGTGAACACCTATCTACTAAACCAGAATAGCATTTGTCAGTTTAATTCAGGGATAAACAGATGGTAGGCAACGTCGACTCCTCCAATAGGGAACCTATGTACCATTTTTAAAAAGTAGACTAGAGTGTGGAGGTCAAATACACTACATTACCATGAGATAACAATTAAGTTCACATGTGCACTGAATATTTCAAGCCAATATCCTTGCATGGCAGGCGTTTAGCTACAAATGTGCAAATCTAAATTTTAGTACTGACGGTAAATTACTCCAATTGAAGAGCAGCTCCAGTCACATGTGAGTGCTATATTGACATGTGCAACACAAGTTTCAAACAGCCAAGAGTCGTTTCTTTCAATCAAGTCACACACTATATATCAATCACATAACAATCAATCATTGTTTAAAACCAATGTTTACATTGCATGATACACAACTATTCACAATGCTTATATTACATCACACCCTCAGTCTGTCCCTCTACATATGCTTAATTTTGATATAGTAAATTTTTTTTTCAATATGAAAGAATGGTAACCCTATCTGATTTGCATTTCTTGATCACCTTTGATTACAAGGTATATTTGGAGCTGTTGTCCAAACTAATGTTTTCCCAAGATTAGAAGCATAATTCTTCAGCACCAACCTTTAACAACAGAATTAAATAAGAGCTAAAGCTCAGATTATGATAGTAGTGTTTAACCTCATTCCTAATTTCAGTGCTCTTCAAAAATTTCATATGTAATCTAATATATTATCACAGAGAAGATCAGAATTTGTGGTTGCTCAGAGAACTAAATTGTTTTTGAGGGATGATGCTTGTTTGATAGTGTATTTATAGTATATATATTTTTATTAATTAAATACTTCTCTTATTATCTATATCTTAGAGGAAGAAGATATCTCATATTCTTAGCTAATTTGTTATTTGTCTATTGGTAAAGCTGATCTATGAGTTAATTCCATTGTAATTACATAAATGTTCATCTAAGATTATATTTAATAATTATGTAGCTCAATGGTTAGGTTATATGGTTTTTTAATTGAGAATATGATTTTTTTCAAATAGTTGATCCCCATTGAAGTTGCTAAAATTATTTCATTTTTTTACTCATTACTGTGGAGAATTTCTATCTCAAAGGTGGATATCTTGCCAGTACAGTAGAACTGGCTTTCAATTATATCTATATCTACTGATTCTTTTCCTTAAGTTAAAAATGAGAACACATGTCTAAAAAAAATGGTAAAACATTTATCAGTTGAACTAAGGGATTAAAAAATGATAGGGAAATTTAACTCTTATAGGGAAAAATCTACAATTTCTGAAGTAAACTGAATTGTGGAGGTAAAAACACTCCTTGAGAAAGAGAGAGCAATTTGATTCAAGTGTGCACTAAATATTTGAAGCCAATATGTTTGCATGGTAGGCTGCTAGCTACAAATGTGCAAATCTAAACTCTATTGCTTACGGTAAATTACTCCAATTGAAGAGCAGCTCCAGTCACATGTGGGTGCTATATTGACATATGTTTAATTATATAATAGTAAAAAAATTTTTCAATGAGAAAGAATGGTAACCCTATCTGACTTGTGTTGCTTGATCACCTTTGATCACAAGAGATATTGGGAGTTGTTGTCCAAATTAATACCTTCACAAGATTAGAATCCTAATTCTTGGGCACCAACCTTTGACAAAGAGAGTGAAATAAGAGCAAAAGGTTAGGCTATGATAGTAGTATTTAACCTCATTCCTAACTTTTGTGCTCTTCAAAGATTTCATGTCTACTCGGATATATAGTATCACAGAGAAGAGAAAAGTATGTGATTGCTCAGGAACTAAATGGTTTTTTGGTAGATGATGCTTGTTTGATGCTGTGTTTGTTGTATGTTTTTATTAATTAAAATACTTAGCTTATTATCAATTTATTATAGAAAGTAAATTCCTCTTATATATAGTCAATTTGTTACTTGTCTATTGGTAAAGCTGATCCATGAGTCATTACCATTGTACTTATATACATGTAGATCTAGGTTTATTTTCATTAATTATGTAGTTCAATGGTTAAATCATATGATTTGTTAACTCAAAAAGTGATATTATTTATAAATAGTTGATCCTCATTGAAGTTGATAAAATTACTTCATTTTTAAAACTTGTTACTGTGAATGCTTTCTATTTTTATGTGGGATATCTTGCCAGTACAGTACAACGGTCCTTCAATCATATTTCTATATACTGATTATTTTCTTTAAGTTTTAGTAGTGAACGCCTGTCTAAAAAGATGGAATAGCATTCAGTTTAACTCAGGGATAAAAACATGATAGGGATAATCGACTCCTCCAATAGGGGAACAGATCTACCATTGCTGAAGTAAACTAGAGTGTGGAGGTCTCATACACTCTACTTCAATGAGATAGCAATTAAATTCACATGTGCATGGAATATTTGATGCCAATATCCTTTCAGGGTAGGTATTTAGCTACAAATGTGAAAATATAAACTTTAGTGCTAACGGCAAATTACTCTAATTGAAGAGCAACTCTACTCACGTGTAGATGCAACATTGGCGCTTTATGCTTAATTTTGATAGAGTATAGTTTTTTTTCAAGATAAAAAAAAAATCTTCCCATTGTTGACTAGTGGTGGTTTATCTTCTTCTTTTGAATGAGATGGTAGTCCTTACATTATTCCATCCAGGCACTGCAGCCATTGGACTGTGTTTTCATCAAGCGCTGTGAGATCCACATCTCCATCTCCAGGACGATAGGTAGAACAGTGATGGATGACATGTTGTGCAGTCTGGGGGTTCTGGGATCTATAGTCACAGAATGGTGAATTAGTAAGGCCCCATCGGAACATATTGCTGTTGAAACGCACTACTCCAATGTAGAGAGGTTGAGCTTTACCTAGCCTTTCCGGGGCAGCTCTGATCCTGTTGGGGCCCTGGTGTTAAGGGAGACTGTGAACTGGTCTGATCTTGAAATTTCTTCCCAATCGCTACTCCAGACTCCTAGGAGATTGAAGTTGGGGTCATAGAGACCTGCATCATGGTGAGAGAAGGGGTGGGGGGGGGGGGGGGGGGGTTCTGATGCTGAAACCCTTAGAGTGGTGCCTCAAGGACCAACTGGTTGAGGGGATGGCCTTCATCTAGCACAGCTTGCTAAGTAAGGTGGTATGTTAGTTTATCTTTATGCAGGCTTGCTGAGGCAATACTTGACAGTACGGTAGGAAGTCAGTGGGAGTGGGTGACATCAACCTCTGTGGCGTGTTTACTGCAGCCCCCCAAATGGGAGAAGCATGTTCAGCTATGCTACAGACTAGTGCGGAAGCACTTGTGCAGAGTGTGGAAGTGCTAGCACCCCAAGACAATCCTGCCAGACATCTCAACAGGTTATCTTGTGCTGAGAGTTTGGCATGGAGAGCTTTTGTGTGGCATTTATACATGAGCTGTCAGTTGAGCTTCACTCCTAAGTATGTGGGGAATGGGTACCATTGAGGTAGACAGACAGTTGCCCTCTGGATTCCCTTGTGTTCAGGTGGAAGGGTCTGATGGTGGTCCTGGACAGGCTCAGTTTGAGTTTCCACTATCTTAGATATTCCAAAATTCCTCCACCATATGCCAGCTTTTGTTGGAGTGAAGTATGGCAAGGTCATCAGCATAACTATATTGGCATAACTTAGTTTTAGAATGTCACTGATGTATAAATTGAAAAGCATGGGTGAGAGACATGACCCCTGTGGTACTCCATTCCTTAGGCAGTAGGGTGGCAATAATTTCCATCACTGTTCTTCACCACAAAGGTCCGATTTGCCAAGATGTTAGTAAGGAATCACACCATATGTATATCTGGGATCTTGTGGAGAAACTTCAGCATAAGGCCTTGGTACTATATAGTATTGTAGGCAGCGGTAAGATCAGCCAAAATCACTTCTGCCTTATTACCCTTCTCAAAGCGGTCCTCGATGTCATTGTCAGTTAAATTACTAGATGGGTGGTACAATATCCATGTTGGAATCCAGCTTGTTCTTCAGGCATTTGGGTGTCAACCACTGGGTTGAGTCTATAAAAAAGGAGCCGTTCCAAGATCTTGTATGGGACAAACAATAGTGATATTGGATGGTAGCTCCTAGAATCATCAGCAGGTTTCTTTAGTTTGGGCATGGCAATTATGGTGGCTTTCCATCAGATCTTTTGTATGAACTGGTGGCTCAGGCAAGCTGAGTAGAATTTCTTAAGCCAAATTAGGTATTGGGGCCACAGTGTTTCAAGAATTCTGATGGGATGTTTTCACGACCCTGCACTTTACCACTTTTGATTTTGTTAATAGCCAAGGAGAGCTCTTGATGCTAAAGGGAGCTGATAAGAGGCCATCTACACCTGGGGCACTAGAGACTACTGCTTTCTTGCTTCACTGAGAGATCATGTTTCTTATCTGCCTCTTTGAAATTGCTGTTAACTAGAAGCTGGTGGGCAAGAGACTTGGCTGTGAGAGGGCAAGACTTAGGATGGGAGCTGCAGCCTGTAAGACGATTGAAAGTCTTTCATGCTACTCTGCTGGAGTGAATGAAATCTAGGCCTTGAATTATGTCTTCCCAACATTGCCTACATTTTATGTCAATTTATTCCATGAGGTTAGTGGCATTGGCAGAGGCATCTTCAGTGGTGATGGCAGTTGAGAAAGCTTTATAGAGTTGGCCACATTCCTCATTCCAGGTAGGGATGAAGTGATGGTGGAAACCATAAGGAATGGTTTTCTTTGCTGCCCTAAGGAAAATGTCATAGATGGATTTGTAAGACTTGTCCTGGGTAATTGAGGCTGGATTTTGTAGTTGACTGATCTTGGAGTCTACAAGGTGTGTGAACCTATTCCACCTAGCCTTGTGGAAGTTCCACCTCTTTACAGATTTGCATACTACTGGCCTGATAGGATTGGCCAGGGAAATGAGTGATGGTCTGTGCTGTGACTTGGGAAAGGGACCAAGGATGGTCCACACTGGCAAAGATTGATTTATATTGGAAAATACCAAGTTTGGATTAGTTGTTGTTTTCCATCTGCCTGGAAATTCTCTGGTTGTTCAGGATAAAAGAGCAGCTGGACAGCAGTAACTGCAGCTCAAGTTTCAAGTGCTATACCATCTGCATTAGTTGGCCGGTAGCCCCAGGTGGTGCTATGGGAATTGAAGTCTTCAGCATATGTGCACGGAGGGGCAAAGGCAGAGATGGAATTGCCACATCATGTTGTGTTTGGTGGTTTGTACACATTCACTACAGCAGTGCTCTCAATTTCAGTGGCTGCCTATTCAACTTCGCAGTCAGGGTGGGATGACACAAAAATATCCACTTGGCAGAGTTTCTCACCAATGTGGCAATCTCATGGATACTGCTGTTGTACAAGCAGCCAGGGTGTATCGACAGATCTTCAATTTGGAGATATCCAGGTAATGGGTTTCCTGCAGGAAGATTTCTATTGCCTCATGCTCCTGCTTGAGGCATTCCATGATGGCACATTTGATTTTAGTAAGGCCTTCCATATTTAGCTGCAGCAGTGTTACATCGGCCAGTACAACTGCAGGAGCGGCTGACCTCTCTCTGTGCTCCTGGGCTGAGGATTTATTCTTTAACCAACCCGGAAGCACTTTAGGTTGCTCTCTCTGAGTGTTGTCATTTGCCCTGCTAGACACAGGTTTCCAGGACTCACCACAAGGAGGTTGACAACATGAGTCACTGATACCTGATCATTGATGGTCACAAGGCATATTGGAAACTGTTGTCCAATTTAATGCCTTCACAAGATTAAAATCATACATCTTTGGCACTAACCTTTGATGACAAAAAGTTAAATAAAACTTAAAGCTCATACTATGATAGTAGTGCTTGGCATTTTAAAAAAATTTTGTGTACTTAAAACTTTTCACATGTACATGAGATATAGTATCACAGAGAAGAGTGAAATATGTGGTAGCTCAAGAATAAATTTCTTTTTTATGAATAATGCTTGTTTGATGCTGTGTTTGCTTTATTTTTTATTGATTGAAGTAATTAGTGCATTATTAATTTATTATAGGAAGTAGATTCCTCTTAATCCTAGCACATTTTTTGTGTGCCAATTGGTAAACCTAATCTATGAATAATCACCATTGTAATTATATAAATATAGATTTAAGTTTATATATACTAATTATGTAGAACAATAGTTAGGTTATATGGTTTGTAAACTCAGAATGTGATAAGTTTATAATCAGTTTAACCCTATTGAATTTGCTAAAACTATTTAATTTTTTTTATTCATTACTGTGGATGATTTCTATCTCAATGGTGGATATCTTTCCACTACAGTAGGAATGACCTCCAAATATATTTGCACTTATTTATTATTTTCCTTTAGTTCTACATGCGGAACACCTGTCCAAAGAAATGAAATATCATTGGTCAGTTTAACTCAGGAATCTTCATCTTCACTGTGTCCATCCTTCCTAGATGAAGTTCTTCTAGTGCGTTGAGCACTGGAGCGCTG
>OZ017782.1:6181147-6188647 GCA_963969325.1 Lycopodina hypogea | reverse complement strand
ACACACTGCACACACACACACTGCACACACACTGCACACAGTACACCCCACAACCCGCATGCACGCACACATGCACATGCACACACACACACCTATCCTTTCTATATTTTGTCGTGCAGCTGCTGCTGCAAAGCAGGCCAGATCCATTTTCCAATGTCCTCTTCTACTTCTTAGAGCATCGCCTAGTGTGGTTCTTGATGCCATGGGGAGAAAAAGACTCCCCAACAGTGTGGACATACTACACTGCGCAGGGCAGGAGAGAGTGCCACTGACGACAGTGGTTGCAAGGCTGGATGTATTTTGGGCTGTGATGGTGCAGCCTTCCTCAGGACACACAAGTGCATTTGCCTCTTCAGCTGATTGCTCTTCTCTTGTTCGCTTGTTCTCATCCTTGGTCTTCATGTTCGCTGTTGATGGTCTGTGCAGCATCCTCCACTTCCTGCTGACATGCAATGCGGTCCTGTGCCTTCTGGCACCAGTTGTCCTCGGCATTGAGGCGACGAAGGTCAGTGCAAATGATGTCATTCCACCTCAGACATAGTCACCCAAGTTGTCTTGAACCCTGAGCAGGAGTGCATAGGAGCAGTTGTTTAGGCACGCAATGACCATCCATTTGTTCGAGGTGGCCCAGGAAGCATAGTCGATGTCACATTAGGGTGGTCTCAATGTGTTCCTGCTGCACCTGTGCCCAGATAGATGTATTCCTCCTCTCCTTCCATAATGAAATCCCCAAGATGATGGGGCAAGACATCTGTTGTTGAATTCTTGGAGGCGTCGGACATGGTGGGAGAGAAGCTCTGCACTATCCAATCTGTATATCAGCACCAGGAGGATGAGCAGACATAACTTAATTGAGGTGCGGATCCTTTTTTATACCACAGGACCTTGTTGAGCAAACTGAAAGCCCTCGAGGCCTTTTCAATATGGGAATTTACTTCTGCCTCAATGCTGCAGTTCTTCTCCACATGACAACCCAGATATGCAAAGGTATCCACAACTAGGATATCACCTTCTCCAGGATGGAGTGTAAGTGGAATAGTTGGCTCTGTCTGTCCAGATGGAAGGATGGCCAACACCTTAGTCTTTGCTGTGCTGACAGTCAGGCCCATTAAAGAGCAGGTACAGTCTAATGATCTCAACATTTCTTCCAGATCGCCTTTGTAATAGGCAATAAGCACCATGTCATTGGCATATGCCATGTTGTTGAGAAAGAGCTCATTGGTAAACTTCTTCTGTCCACCCACTGGCTTTTGTTCACCAAGGTGGTACAGCAGAGGGAGGCCTTTCTGCTGGTGGTTCTGTAATGACAACTTCGTGATGATGTCAAAGAAGATGTTGAAAAGGACAGACACCATGACACACCACTGGTGAACCCCAGTGTGGACAGCAAACTCTGGAGATTTTTTTCTATAGGCTCTCACAGTGGCACCTGTGTCACTGTAAAGTGCTTGAATGATCTTGATGAGCTTCTCTTGGATGTTGTATCAATGCTGGAGGACGTACCACAAGCATTTCTATATACTGAGTCGTAAGTCTTCCTGAGGTTGATAAATGCCAATTACAAGGGGAATTAAAACTCCTGTGACTTTTCCATTGCAATTCTTAGGGGGAGATTGGTATGCACAGCCATGTCCCTGACAGAACCCACACTGGCTTTCGCTAAGCTGGCACTCTACTAATCGCTCTATGCAGGTTAGGATGGCTTGGCTAATGACTTTACTGGCAGCACTCAGCAGGGAGATCCCACGATAGTTATCACACTGACCACAAGAGCACTTGTTCTTAAAATAGGCACAATTAGCTGTTTCCGCCAGTCAGCCTGGACTGACTCCTGCTTCCATATTCGGTCAGATAGCTTCTTCATAGCCTCCATAATTGTTGATCCCCTGAGTTGGAGCAGCTCCACTGAAATATAATCATCTCCAGGAAGCTTGCCTTTCCAAAGAAGACGCAGTGCTCTGATGATATCTGCAACCGTCAATGGCTCGGAGAGAGCTTCTGCTTCTGGGAATGATGGTGCATGGGGTATTTGCAGCAGAATATCATTGTCTACGGGTTTTTCACAATTGAACACATCGGAGAAGCCTTCCGCCATTCTGTTAGTGGGACATGCTGGTAATTCGATCAACACCGTTCTTCACAAGAAGTGAAGGGGTCACTGGTTTGGAGACATGTTCTACAGGAGGTGCAGTTCTTGAATCAGAGATCCTCTACAGCCATTCTGTTCTGTCACTCTTATGCGTTCCTCCGCTTCTGCTGCCTTAATGCTCCACCAATGGTTCATCACCTTCTCAGCTGCTCTGTTGGTTCTGTTGCAAAAGATGTTATATACTGCCACTGTAGCTTGGGAAGATTGGGATTGTATGCCTTATCATTGCGCAGGTGCATGCATGCATGCCTCACTTTTCTTCCTCGACAGGTTGATAAGTCCTTTTGGGACCCATTCCTGTACCAGACCAAAGGGAGGTCTGGGAGTCCATGTTCCGCTTCCACGATGGCATCTTTGAGGGATTACCATGATGCTTCCAAAGTATCGTCTTCCTGGTTCCTATCTTGCCTATGGCAAGAGCCTCCTTCATGGTTGTTATGAAAGAGTGATGCTGTGTGCTGTTCAAGATGGTTGCCTCCTTCCTAGGCTGCCAGGTATTCCAGTACCTTCTGCATTAGATCTTGAAGTGAAAAGTGGAAACCACCAGCTCATGGTCAGCATCTAGGTGTGTGCCATGGTAAACTTGTGTGTCCAGTAGGCTTGTTCTTAGGTATCTACTAGTGATAACATAGTCATATGTGTGACCCGGCCTGGCTCCGTTTCCATTTGGGAACCAGGTAAGCTAATGGATCTGCTTATACTGGAACCATATGTTCGAAATGAGCAATCCATGGGTGGTACAGAGGTTAGGTAGTCTGATGCCATTGGTATTCTGTTCTGTGTGCCAGAAACAGCCGTTGACACTGACCCACTACTCAGTGTCTGCTCCAACATGGGCATTGAAGTCCCTAACAATGATGACTCTGTCCTTCTTGGGAGTGTTTGAGATAGTGGCTTGAAAAAGTATGTAGAAAGCTTCAGCCTCAGCTGCTGCCTCAGTGGTAGTCGTCTTAGGTTCTGTTGATGCATACGCTGTGATGACAGTGGTGTATCCCATGTGCAGCTTTACATATGTCCTCAGGATTTGTGGGAATACAGGATGAAATACACTCCTAGCATCCCCTCACAATCGCGTTGAAAAATGGCTAAAGACCATTGCAACACTGTGCACACATTCCATCATGTGGCCCGAATGTAGGATCATCTTGCCTTGGATGGCTGTGGTACCTTCCCCCATCCAATGTGACTAGGACATGCCTAAAGACATTGATGTTTCTTTCACCCATATTGTTGAGGAGATTGGTGAGCCTCTTACTTTGTGTGCCTAGGATTCCTTGGGGAGCGGATATTCCAGGAAGAAATGGTGGTCTAGCCTTTGGCACTGAATGCTGCTTTGGGTTGTTTTTTAGTCCTGAGAAGGACTGGTTAAAAAAAAATGGATTGGATCTGTTTTGTTGGCATTCATTTTCGAAATCTTTGTTGTAGGGTTAGATATCAGTCGCCAGCTGATACGCTCACACATTGTGCATTAACATTATCTAGGATACACCACCAGGAGGTTGCACAGCATTTTATCCACACACACACACACACACACACACACACACACACACACACACACACACACACACACACACACACACACACACACACACACACACACACACACACACACACACACACACACACACACACACACACACACACACAATGCAAATGTAAATTGTCTAGCTGCCATCAACACGGTCACGTGCAACTAACAGTCATGGTGCCTGTGCACTAAGCAGGCACTATAAGCCAGTGTAAGCAAACTCCTGGAGCCGACTTATTGTAAAACCATGACCCAGCCTTTTTATGAATTGAATGAACAAAAGTCAAGTATAAATCATTAAGGGCTAGGAATTCGCAGGAGGAGTGACCAAGACTCTCAGTTTATGGGTGTGTGCACCCTAAGTCCCATCTGGAACCTTAGCTGATTGTCAAGCAATGGCCAGTGAATTTGCACCCCAGAAAATTCCAGATCCCCATCACAGCTGGGTGGACTGGTGTGGGAAGATGTTGAAGGACAGAAAGGTTTTCCGGTCAGTGCTGGGTTTGAACTCATAACCATGGGGTTTAAAGTCCAATCGTATAACTATTTAGCAACTCTACCACACCACACACATGCGTATGCATGCAGTATGCACCATTTTTTTCTTTTCCCCACCCAATTTTTTTAACCCCATTCCAACCTTTTTTCTCCCCTTCCAATACCTCATAAAAAGGACTTATTAAGTTGGGTCTTTTTAAAATCTCTGGACTGTTAATTTTCTTCCTCTATTTTTTTCTTAGCGTCAATGATTTCACTGCGTTTGTGTAACCTAATTAGTGTCCATCAATTGTATTACCTCTGTAAGATTAAAGAGATTAGTGTCCATTTTTTACTGTTTGTGTATGTAACTATGTGATTATTTCGTACTGTTGTCATACCCCTGAGTTCTTCATAATTATTAGGCTTAAGACTGGCAGCTTATTTAATGAAGCCAGTTCTGAAGCTCAGAAGTTAAGCACAATCTTGAAAAACAAGTGTATTTCAAACAAGTAAACCTATGAAATGAAAACCTATCAACAGAAAATCTTAACTAAAATCCTAAATCCTGCTAAACATCTACTACCGTCAAAGAAACTCTCATTAATAGGAGGCAGGAGTAGTTCATTGAATTCCTGTGAACTACCCATTTTCAGCTAGATATTTGGTAAAGGGTCTCTTATTTTCTTTCTTGATGCAATAGCTAGTAGGAAAAACTAGTTGTGAAGCAAATCCAATTGATAAATGCACTTAAACTCCCCTTATCCAGACTTTTTTCAACCTGGGCACCCCAAACCCCCCCCCCCCCCCTTTCTTTTCCTGAGTGCTATATGTCTGTTAATTCCTTCCTGTTGACTGTTGGTTTTGTATAGCTTCTGCTAGCTGTGTAGTCAAGAGCTAAAATAAGATGGAAATAGCTCATGAGCATTGAGAAAGGAAAATCACCAAGGGTCAATACTAAAAATAAAATTTAAATAAAAAAAAATTTTTTAAACTAAATTTGGGGGGGGGGGGGGGGGGGGGAATTGCAGTGAAGCATTCATAGGAAAGACACCTCACTGTGGTGGCTGCAATCTCAAAGCACCAAGATAGATCGTCTTTCTCATATATATATATATATATATAAAAGAAAAAAGTGAGATGCTGCAACTAGGAGAAGACATTTGCAAACATTTATTACACCTTATATTTGCAAACATAAATGAGCAAGTTTTGTTGCTTGTAGGTGTGTACACTTGTTATGAAGATCATTTTCCAAACATAAAGTGTTGCTTGCTATAGCATGTACACTTCCTGCTAATATTGATTAATATCAGAAACCTACCATCAGATATGGATTTATTAGTACATATGTTAGTAATTTAACATCCTGAGAGAATATTAGTAATATCCTAAGATAGAGGGAAAAAAACTGTTCTTTTTTTAGATAATTTACCAATCTATATTATTAATTGTGCTATCAAAAATAATAATATAGACCGGAGGCCCATTTGCAGCTTCACATGCAATGGTCAATGCACATTATCCAGCAACATTATTCTAGACATTACTGAAAAGGACATTAGAAGAGTTTCAAGTTCATTCTTCTGCTTGGCAGTGTTTGCATTTGTTGAATAAATGACTTTCACAGCAGTGCTTCCTCAGCAATTATGAATGTCTCCAGTTTGCTTTGTTTTAGTTATTGATTTTCTAATGTTTCCAGCCCTAGACACAGCTCACTATGGTTTATTTTGTTTGTTTGTTTTTTTTGTCATATTTTTTCAAAATATTTTCAAATTTCTAATCCAATTTGTGTGTAGGAAGGGACATTTTTTTTCAACAATACCCTCACAAATTCTTTCATGAGAGAGGTCACTGTCCACACTGCTACCCCCCCCCCCCCCCCCCCCCCTCCACTTTCCATGCCTTGGTTGATGTTTGTTTGTGTTTGTTGTTTCTTGAATAGTTGTATAGCTGGTGATAAAAGGAGGTCGAAAAGACTGAAATTTTTTCAGACACTCCCAGTCATCATTGAAATCCATACCCTCGGTAACCAACAGGGCACGGGCCGAAGCAATGACCGAACGCCTGGCGTGTTCACATGTTTCCTTGAACGATTTTTTCTCCAAGCTGAGCTTGCCCTGGAAGTGGGCCCGCTCGGCTTCGGTGATGCGGTCGGTGATCATGTCAGTGACAGCACCGGCACATTCGCCTTGTCCACGATCTTCGAGGCTGAATTTTTCTGTAGATCCGTAATCGATATAAGATTCCGGGGACTTCTCGATCGCCGGTAAAGCTTTAAGCTGATTGAGCAAGTTGCGGAAATAAATTTTACCTCTACGGTCAAAATATTCGCCGAACATTTCGCCGTCTTGCTTCCCTGTCTTATAGTCTTCGAGCGTCAGTTTTGTGGCCGCTGGAGCATTTTTGGCAGGGATTTTAATGACCGATGTGCCAAACACCACATCATCTTCCGAAACTCTTCCACCAAGAAAAACTTCATAATGAGGAGTTAGAATACCATTCAATTTTTTTGCTCCTCCATGAAAACCGATGGAAGCAATATGGTGCTGTCCGCAGGAGTTCGGGCAACCGCTCGCCTTGATGGAAACATGGTCAAGATCCTTGGTGGTCTCAAATCCGTTTTCCATTTCCTTGTTGAGTTCCTGCACCAATCCGCGCGAAGCCGTGATGCCGAGGTTACAGGTTTCTGAACCCGGGCAACAGGTAATATCGCGGATCTCTTCGGTGCCGACTTTATGCAACCCGATGTTTTTGAGTTCGTGATAGACACAACCGAAGGCATCTTCTTTCACCCATGGGATCATCATGTTCTGGTTAACTGTGCAGATGATGCTTGCGCCCGCGTATTTTTCGGCAATGCTTGCCAATGCTTTAGCCTGTGAAACATCGAAATCGCCGAGTATCAATTTTATCTGGACGTTGTTGAATCCTTCTTGTTTCTGCGCCTCAACATTCCGGCTTTTCCAGAGTTGGAACTCTGGGTCAGAGTCGTGATGGTTGTTGGGCTCATATACGGGGATTTCTGGAATGCCGCTCTCTAAATCCTCAATAGCCGGATAGGTCTTTCCATTTAGTGCCGCATATTCCTCTTCATAGAGCTCTTTGATTTTATCCATCCCAAGCTTATCGACCACAAACTTCAATCTGGCTTTATTGCGGTTTCTTTTGTCGCCGTATTTGTCAAAGACGGAGACAATGGCCTCACACAACTGCAACAGATCGTCTCGCGGAATGAAATCGACCAAATGTTTTGCGGCATGAGGGAACGAGCCCAACCCACCACCAATCAGAACGCGGAAACCGCGTACATCATTCTGAATAACCGCTTTCAGCCCGATAT
>OZ017782.1:6132305-6180947 GCA_963969325.1 Lycopodina hypogea | reverse complement strand
CTTTACTATGGTTAACTGGTCTGGTTCCTAACCCAGGATACTGGACTCAGGGTTATGCTGTACTTAACTTCACAAATATCTAAGAAGAATGACTATAGGTACAAAGCCATTGGTAGACCTTTAACTTAAGCTTCAGCTAGCTAAATTCTTTCATTCTCAGCTGAATTGGCTAGATTAAATTTTCTATAATTTTTTTTGTTGCATTTTTATTGGACATTTTTAAAACAGGGAGCATGGGTGGATATGCTATTGACCTTTTACTGGCTTTAGAACAAAATTTGCCAAAAGAAACCTTTAACTTTTTAGTTGGACATTTAAAAAAAAAAAAAAAAAAAAAAAAAAAAAAAAAAAAAAAAAAAAAAAAATTTAAGGACCTTCTTCTGCACCCCTAGGACCATGTAGGGAGCAGAATAAAGTTTATTTCAATGTCCTTGGATCCATAGTTCAAAAGTTTTCCATGAAGGCAGGCATGCAGGCAGGCAGGCAGGCAGGCAGGCAGGCAGGCAGGCAGGCAGGCAGGCAGGCAGGCAGGCAGGCAGGCAGGCAGGCAGGCAGGCAGCAGGGAGTTAATGAAAATAATATGTCAGACCAGAGGCCCATTTGCAGCTTCGCTTGCAATGATCAAGGCACTTTGTCCAATAAATATTATCCTAGATATTATTGAAAAGGGCATTAGAAGAGTTTCAAATTAATTCTTCTGCTTAGCAGTGATCAAATTTGTTTGGATAAAAGACTTCCACAACAGTGCTTCCTTCATAATACAGATTTGAAGCTGCTGCAGCAGCTGTTGTTGTTTTTTTTTGCCCCCTCCCCCTCTGTGTGAAGATTGAAGAATTGTTCTTGGTGGCATTTTTGTCCAACAAACATTAATCTAGACATTATTGAAAGGGAATTAGAAGTGTTTTAAGTTAACTCTTCTGCTTGGCAGTGATTGAAATTGTTAGATAAATGATTTCCACTACTGTCTTTCCTCAGTGATTGTGAATGTCTCCAGTTTGCTTTGTTTCAGTTTCAATTTTCTAATGTCTCCAGCCCTAGACACTGCTCATGATGGTGTAGGAATTTTTGTTGTTGTTGTTTTTTTCCCTAATATTTTCAAATTCCTGGTCTAAGTAGGAAGGGACATTTTCTTCCATAATATCTCCATGCATTCATTCATGAGAGATGTCACTGTCCACACTGCTTCCTACCCCTCTTCCCCATTTCCCTTGCCCTGGTTGTTATTGTTGTTGGCTTGTTTTTGTAATTGCATAGCTAGAGGCCCATTTGCAGCTTGGATTGCTAGTTTCAATATAAAAGGAAAAAGATAGAAGGAAATATTAAAAAATATATATATATAAGAAAACAAAGAAAAGGGGGAGAAATGGGAAAGGGAAAAAAGGAAGAAAAAAAGAATTTGAGGGTGGAATTGAACTTTCAACTTGGAAATACTATACCTTACCATTTCACCACAACTTTTCAGGCTTTTTTTCTATTGAAATTTTTAATTATTTTTCTCCCACCAGGGGTGCCACTTTTCAGAAAAAAATTTTGGCGGTAAAAATTAGTCAGGATACCCACATTATGCCCAAAAAATTTGGAGGCTATCTTCCAAAACTCTGGGAGAGGTTCGAAGTCATACAGACAGACAGACAGACAGAAATTTGAAATCAATAGATAGGAAAAAAAAAAACTCATGCTAAGGCGGTTTTTCAGCCCACCTTTGGTGGACTGAAGTCACCAAAAAATGTCTGCTTTGAAGATATATGTTGTAGACTTTTAAAACAAAAGCAGACATGTAATTATGTCATAGTTTTTAAAAAAATTTTTAAGTACCATCTTTGACACAAAGAGGAAGAGGTGTGACCAGATGGCACCCAACCCATGTTATTCGCAGAGTTAAGTTGTGTATGCATTCCAAAGTTTTAGGCCTGTAGCTCCGTTCCTTTTTCTGGCAAAAGTACCTTTTTTAAATACAGGGATGCAGCCATGTAGATATGCTTATGAGGTTCCCCTGGTGACACTGATTCTAAATATATATGGCTTTGTTGGTCAAGTTCAAGCGACAGACCAAGAGACTTCATTATTTGTATTTTATAATATATATATATATATATATATATATATATATATATATATATATATATGTATTATTGTTGCTTTTTAGATGTTTAGTTAGGTAATAGTGAGACATTGTTCCATGGGAAAGTATTTGCAAGTATGACCATTTCCCATGGACATCTATTCCTAATAATATTATATTTGATCCCTAGAGGAGCTGTTTTTAATAGGGAGGGACTTCTTTTAATATTAAAATGTGTCCTAGGTGGACCAGTTTTAATAGTAAAAGCAGTCCAGGCTGCTTTTACTATTATATTGGGTCCGGTAGGACGGATTTTGAGGGGGGTGGGGGCCATTATTGCTGTGACAAAACACACCAGGAAGTTGCGAACATACCAGGAAGTTGCGAACACACCAAGTTCCCCCACGTGCTTATACATTAGTCTGTGGGCGCGTGCTATGACAATAATAAATATTGACAAAAACTGGTGCAACCAAGACGGGAGAGTAAAGTGCAGCATGAATTTCCTAAGCCATTTAGATTTGTTTAGCATGGCCGCTAAACATAGGGCGACGTTACTGAGGGCTCTGGTCCCGGTATTTACAATCTTAATAATACAATTTCGGTCCATTACTACTCAAGCTGCAACACCAACTTCTGCTCCTTCCCCTGACCCAGAAATGTTGCAATACTTGGAGCAGGTGTTCAAAGATGCCAAAAGTCTGAATAGACCACTGGTGGAGGGAGAATTGAACCTTTTACCTCAAGGAAAGGAAGGATTCGCTAACACAATTCGCTGCTTTTTTGGTGAGTTGGTAGCACAATTGGGAAGCTGTTCAGCTGGTGCGTGTGTGCCGTTTTACCACATCTAAACTGTGGGTTGGTAGTATAGTTATCAAAAAAGCAACTTTCAATGATTCCAGATATAACCAATTCAAAATAATGTATATAACCAATTCAAAATAATGTATATTATGACATTAGATGTGTGGAACAGAGTCTGAAATGATGTGTGAGTACCAAAATTCAGTGAAGTTCTGGAAATAAGAGGGAGAAACTGCACAAATTAAATAAGGATTCAATAGTTGGGTCTTTGCAACCAACAATTCATTTTCCCCTTCACTCTCTGTGTCTGGGGCACTGAAGCACTTCACTTTTATATTGAACATACAGCTGCCAGGAAGATATCTAAGATATCTTCAGTTGTTGAAGGGTCAGGAATAACTGATAAAGTTCAATCTATTAATAAATCCATACCAAACCTTTCACATGATTAGGGATGATATTTTTGTCAAATGTTTTGTTTCTTTTTTTATGAATATAATGAATTTTCAGATAACAATAACCAAAAAAAAGCAACTACAGATTATCTGCACCACACTAACACAGAAAGTTTTCTAAAATTGTTTCTTTTCCTTTTCATAAAGCCCACCATAATTATAACTAATGCAGCTATCTTGACAAATGTTGATTTTATTTTGCCGAATGATAAGCTTAAGAATGATGAACTCTATTGGTGACGATACCATTGCTCCTTTATTTCAATTCTCTGAAAATGAATGGATTCCCATCGATCATTTCTATAAGGTTGGGTGATCTTTTATATTGCTTTTGTTGGGAGGCTAAAAGCTAAATTTTATTTCAAATCTTGAATTCTGACTAATCTAAAGTTTATCAATCCAGGTGGTTTTCAAAGTATCCGTTTGACTACACTTTATGAGATCCATGCAAATATTATCATAAGTTTCGTAAAGCAGCTGCAGTTGAAATTCTGGGCATTTGCTATAGAATCTGATGTTGAAAACATAGATTGTAATGATGCTATTAAATTTGACTCTTTGTCTAATCTAGTTCTCCAGTGGGTAACTTTAAGTACTTAAATCTTTCAAATCTATCTCTTCATCTGCTATCCATCCCAGCAGGCAATAAAGCCAACTACGAGGGAGTATTCCACTTAGTGTGATGTATAAAAATGACTTTTGGTCAGGTATCCACCCTGATACAAATTTTCTCTCATTAGTGCCTATTTCGGTTGCTGTGAATAATTCCACTTTGAGAAATACCTTCTTGATAAAGGCCAAACTATGGAATAGAGAAAGGAACATGAGTTATAGCATTCAGTGATATGTTAAACAAAGAATCCAATCACATGTCAATATTTCAATAGGTCATGATTAATTTACTTTTTTATGTATATACATTCTCATGATTCATTATACTGAAATTGATCCCACCCCCCCCCCCCCCCCAAATAAAATATATATTAAAAATATTGTATGCTCAACACTGAAGGAGAACTCCATGGAATGGCACAGTACCATCACTGCTATTGTTCAATTTGCATACAACAGTATTAAGTTATCTATAGTGAAATAACTGATTCTTTACTCCCTCCTTTCTTATTCACAGATGCTAATTCATCAATATCGGAGCATTCGCGTACACTCAAATTCAACTTGAGTTCACTCAGTTCGTATGATAAAATAGTTTCTATCCAGCTTGTTCTCAAGCAAGAAACCGACTTAATTTCATTACGACTGTATGAGATTATTGGAGATGAACCGAGAAAATTGATTGATCTGCTAGACACTGGGGAGTATTCTGGTAGATGGCAAACATTAGAGGTACACAGTGTTAAAGACTCAATTGACAGAAATAGTGGGAATAGAAATTACCATCTTACACTCAGCATGACAACGGAGGATGGAGAACTGTTGGGGGTGGAAGATGTTCTAACAACAATCAAGCCCATGCTGTTGGTTTATACCAATGATCTCAACTGGCTGGGAAGCAAGGTAGATGTGATGCCAATGATGAAGAAAAGCAACCAGAACCCATCCATGGAAGAGGAGAGTCAGCAGATTATTGAAAATAAGAAAAGAAGTGTCAATAATGAGCTTGACAGTGGCGAAAGCTCCCCATCTTCGTCACTTGAGCAGATGAAACTTCTTTCATGCAGGAGGCAAGTTGCACCACCTACATTTGATTTGACATTAATTTGGCCTGGGGAAGATCGAATACTATTAAGACCCACTAAAGTAGAGCTTTCCTTCTGCTATGGATCCTGCAACACTCCCTCAGATGACACTCTGTTTGATCTCCGTGCTCGGATGCAGTTTCTCACAGGAGGAATTATTGCTCCTTGCTGTGTTCCTGGTAATACCACTTCAATCTCTTTGACTTTCCAGAATCTTATCACTACCGTAGTTTCGTTGACATCTTTTCCAAATGTAGTTTACTGCCTGTGCAGATAATGAACATTCTTAATAAATTCCTTTTTTTCTTCAAGAATAATGTTTTGTGATAGAATTTGTCTACCATTCAGTGTGTGTGTGTGTGTGTGTGTGTGTGTGTGTGTGTGTGTGTGTGTGTGTGTGTGTGTGTGTGTGTGTGTGTGTGTGTGTGTGTGTGTGTGTGTGTGTGACCACTGTCCTCTTAATTTTTCTCAGCTTAGTAGCCTCATAGCCTTTCCCAATAAAACAGTACAAAGGTCATGACTCCTGAAACGTAAAGGTCATGACTCCTGAAACGTTTGCAGCTGGAAATTCTGTGCTTATGCATTCCTAAGTATGATGATTCACCTGCAAGTTTCAGTGGTAGCCTGTTTTAATTTCCACTCCTAAATGTTTTAAAATCAGTGGCAACTTTGTAGCGTTCTTTTCCTCCCTTGAGCTGGGCTGTCCAGTAAAGTGATGTACTGTAAGCATGGATGAAAGGTTCCACTGTACATATTAGAGGGTTGATCTGACCATTACCATTGGTATAATACAACACCAATTCATACTTTGCCAAGCTTCCGTATAATAACAATCCAGAATTTTCATTTTATGTTCAGGAGCCTCTATTTCTAATTCACAAAATAATTATTGAAAACCTGCGATCAATTATTATGTGCCTGATCTTAATTTACATCCCAAAATTACTGACTCCAAACTCCATTTATCACGTGTCAAAAAATTGCTATTAACAAGAGTAAATGATAGAATGAATATTTCCTTTTGCAAAATTGTAATGAAACCACCCCCCCCCCTCCCCCCCCCCCCAAAAGGGATTCTTAAATAATAAGATAAGAAAATGAGTGACTACCTCATCATGCATAATAGGAGTACAAAAATATTGAATTATAAAATCTGGAGGCAGTGATTTAGGAATGTAGAATTATGCACGTAATAATTGTGTTCATGCCACGGTTCAATAATATTTCTTGGGTAAGGTCTTCCACTGTTTCCATACTTTCTGGGAAAATCCTCCCTTGTTTTTCAATTTATTAATAGCATATAAAGTGTGAATAGTCTGTCCGTGTAATCACGACTCACGCTTGAACAGGCGGGGTTAGACCCGCAAACCCACATATTTAGAATCAGCGTCACCAGGGAACATCATGGCATGTCCATATTGCCACACCCCTTTCTGCATTAAAAGTTTTAAAAAAATGGTATTTTTGCCAGAAAATAGAATAAGAGCTAGACCAATAGCTTCACAAAGTCTGGGGGGCATGGTTTCAACAAAAAAAAGTTTAGGGGTATGGCTTTTGTCCCTTCTAGGTCATTTTTCAATGGATCTATTGGAAGATGCTCCAGCTTTAAAAGGTACTGATCTATAATCTCTTATAGGGAATCAATCAACGCCTTACAATTCGTCCATTGTATAGAGGTTGTCCCTATTTCAAAGAGTCTGTTTAGGAAGGTTCCACTGTATATGATAGCACATTTATGCGTAATATATACATAGATATATGATTCCTTCGCTATGCTACTGTAACATATAACATTCAATCAAAGTATAATCACCAGCAATTAACGTGTTTTAAAACGTTTAACGCAAAGATATAAAACCAGAGTCCATGAGCTTCTGTATGTTGGAGGCAATCTCGGGATTCTTCAGATGACTTGAATATGTGAACAAGTGGGAGGTGAGGAGAAACACCAGAAACAAAACAAGAATTGGGGCAGAGAGAGGGAGTGGGAAGTGTAATGATAACAATAAATTTAGAAGGATATTATAAAAGGAATAATCATTGCTTAGACATACTCTCTGAGAGCCTCTGGCTGAGACTGCATCTGCTGAAGGATGAGTTGCATGGCAGGGTCATTCAATATTCTCTGCACTTCAGGATCATGCATGGCTGCTTTTCTCCTCCCTTCAGGATCATCCTGTCCGAAACATTGCGTGACACCACCTTTCGCTTCCTACAATATGGAAGAAATATAATTAAACAAGTTAGTCAGCAGTATCTGAAAACCTTATAGCAGAGAAGAATGCAAACTACTTTGACCGAAATTACCAAACACAACTACACCTGTTGCAGTACACAAGGAGAAAGAAGTACAATTAATCAACCTTGTCACATGATAAACACTAACTTACCACGTTGTTGGGATCAATATCAAGAGCTGCTTGAAAGGCGTGCCGTGCCTTGACAGTGTCTTTCATTGCAAGATGAGCATGACCTTTCCGGATGTGACCCTTCACTATGTAAAGAGTGGTAAAATAAAAACAGAAAAAGAAGAATTTTTGAAATATTTCACACACAATGAAATAAAAACCATTAGGATTAAATTAATTGAAAGATACGAATAACTCCTTGTTGGGGTATTAAGAACTGCTTAATCCCCATGTACGGTAGGTTGCTGCCACCAGTCAATCAATACCCAGTTAACAAGGTTCTTGAATCCAGAGTAATTTAGGTTGTAATTCAAGAAGAACCTCATTAACAATTTAGCAAAGACTCCAGAATATTGCCTTTTCAAGGTCTCAGATACCCCTGGCAGCACACTAGCATTACATGATACAGACCTACATATATACCTAGAATTTAAACACATCAGCTACCTATAGGGTTACATAAACAAATATGATGATATCGAAGACTCAATAACAGCACAAGACACATAACTTATTCGTTCATTTTGTTCAAATATATAATTACAGTAAACTATTACATGTCCTGGGACATGCTAGACCATGTTGAGGGTTGACCCTCGACACTCTTAATAGAAATCACACTATACTGTCATGTTACTCTTAAGCTTACCAAACAGAGGATCAAGCTTGGTACACTCTTCGCAATCCTAGAAAGAAAAAAAAAGAAAAAAAAAAAGAACTTGAACTAACATTCAGACATCATAGAATGAATAGCATTTGCCTTTTCAACATTGATATAAACCATCACCTTTATATAACTATTCAATATATCACGATAACCAATTAATTGCATATTATAAGAACAAGAAATTCGATAAAATTTCACTTGGTAATACTTTCTGACACTTATATAGCAAATTTGGATACTGAGCTCCATCACGATAATTCATCACATTCTATTAATCACTGTTTAGTAATTGTATTAATTAGTGCTCTTTATTGTATGTAAAATGTGTGTGCAAACGAGCAAGAAAGAGAGAGAGAGAGTAAAGTACTGACTTGAATAGATGATTCACCCTTCCCTTCCCTTCTTTCCCCGCTTTTTCCCTCCATTTCCCCCCCCCCCCCTTTTACTTCTCTATAAGATTTGGGGGAAGAGACTTCCAGCAATATCTACCTATTTTTTTGCAACTTCCAACGATTTTCTTAGACATGGACTGACACAGTTTATCTCAATAAACTTGATAGGTCTCTTGAACCCAGACTTGAAAGTGATGTGGGATTACATGCAGTCACCGTCTGCTAATAATTTCACAGTAGTTTTCTATGAGGTAGAGATCTAGGGAATTTCCTGATTGAAGATCCAGTATTTCAATCCCAGAATTGTAAAGCCTTTCCTTCATTGCTTTGATGGCAAAATGATTTGCACCAAAATTGTTTATTTTGATTATACTAACGAAATCAATTGTTACACTAATGGAATTTATTGTTACACTAATGGGGTTCATTGTTGTAGGTAAAGGATTTTTCACCCTTGATTTCTACAATAGCATTTAATAATTAGGGAGCCATCCACATACAGTTGATCTGGTAGATGTAGAAGAGAAACTGACATTTCTAAATTAGTGTGTCTTGGCAAAATTAAAACTATTCCTAGCCCCTATGAATTCAATCTGAATCACTTATTGACATTATATTACATTTGATCAATCTTTAGATATAAGATGACAAGCTTGACCAAGAGAAACAGCTGCATCTCATAGAAGTTACAAACTGTTCAAGTCAATAATCTGCTCCTGGATTAGACTACATGTGGTCAAACTATGATTTGAGCATGTACTCCTTTTATCAAACTTTTAAAAAATTATTATTAAGTTCATGATGAATGGGCATTTACTCAGTGATGTGGTTGGGTTTCAAGTTTTGCTTTCAACACACAGAAGGGGGAAAAAAATCCCTTCCCATAGGAGATAAGAGTTATTCTTAATAACATCTCTTCAATTTTTTTGGGTTTGCATTTTTAAATTAGAAAAATTGTTGCATTTTGGCTCTTGACTCCAGGTTGGATTTTGGTTGAGAAATATCATTTGCGGTTCACTTGAGCTCCCATAACTATGGTAACAAAATAGTTGGTGCTTCCACCCAGACAAGTTAACTCTGAAATTTTGCAGTTGCTCAAACTAGTAGTAGCTGGTAGCACTAGTTCAAAATCTTTTTTCTCTCATAAAAACAGGTTTGAGCAGAAACCCTTGGCCATTTTTTGGTTTTATTTATCGAGAGTATGTATATAAGATTTCTAGCTCAAAGCTACCTTTCTTTTCTTCTAGCAAAACTGACAAAACAACTGGTGTGACACCACATAACTATCATGTGACACATTTGTAAACCACCGTCAATTGTAACGGGCACATGTTAATGTTTTAAAGTCATATACATATTCAAATTAATGCACCTGAAGGTGATGAAAAAGCTACAAATATATTAAACCTAAATATATAAAAAAGTATATGTATGTATGCCAATGCAATTGAGAGGAAGAAATCATCGTTCACTGCCTTCTACAATATTCACTGCCTCCACGCTTTGAAGAACATCATATCACTTATCATTTCTCACATGAATTATGAAATTACATTCATCATAGATTGAATGGGAATCAATCAATGAGCTGCTAATATTAAAGATATAATGGATGTTACTGAGTATTCTCGATATTAATAAATAAGAATTTCTATGTTCATTGCTAATGATGACCATCATGCTTTACTTGTGGCTATGGCAAGGTTTGCACACTCATTGTTCAGGAGACAATAATGAGGGATTGTTGTATAGACATTATTTTAAAATAATTGAAATAATCTTTAAAAAAATGAGAAAAAATTTTTTTTTTCTTTTGAAATTCATGCACCTCATACACATAACTCAATTAGTTTTGTGAAATAAACGCATTACAAATGCAAACCAAAGTCATATTTTTAGTTCTTGTGTGGTGGATTTAGGGGGGGGGGGGGGGGGTTTCCACAGATCCCAAGTTGAGCAACCATCACTGAACACATTTACGACATACCTAGCACTTATTTGTGAATGTAAACATGACATACATGTACATGATCTATTCCTTCCCCTCTTGATCATGTTCCAACTAAGATGTATGACATCTTACCTGTTACAGAGACTTAAGGACAGAGTGTCTGAGGAGTTCAGTGCATTATTTGATTTCTTCCTTGCAACTTCAGCACTTTCTAATGGTTCAACAGTATTAGGTTTCCCCACCACAAACTGAAGACCCTTTAACAGCAGCACACTGGCTGCTCTAAGGAACCCACACCAGGGATGTAATGGATACTATTTGACAGCTGTAATTAATCAATAATGGTTAATCAGCTCTTTGTCATTTTCTACAATATTTTAAAGTGTATCAGAAGATATTTGGCTTGGGAAGCCCTCTTGAGGAATTAGATAATAATGATTAAATTTTTTATTTATTTTTTATTTTTTTAAAAACACTCTTCGTATTCACAGGCAAGTACAATCAACCTTTCAGAAAGAGCGGACCAGTTATCCCACCTATTTTTTTTAAATGTCCTTTCATTGACTGGTTTCCACAAATACACAGAAACTCTCTTAGCAGCTCTCACAATACACATAGAAACACAATAACCAGCAGCTACAAATTCAACCATAGTTAATAGCACTCTTATATATTTTTTAATGGGTAAACAAATTCACTATATCATTCTCGGCCATACACTTCCGATTTGTTACTCAATGTAGCAATATGATCTAAATTAGTGACTTCATAAAGCCATGATCTTGTGAGAGGACAATTGGGAACAAGTGATAGAGAACATGAAATAATCATGTAAAATATGGCTGTCTCATTAGCTACCTAATAGGATGCAATCAGGTAACAAGTGCAAAGGATGAATTCTAAAGCCTGTGTCAATTTACACACTACATTATATCACATGCAAGGATAATTCTATTTGAGAGAAACTGTACAAATGGGCCGATCTCCCTGACAATACTTCCTTCTAGCTGTATTAAGTACCTTGAGCGCCAATTGAAACTCCAGAAGTTTCTGATAGCAGGCAGCTCTGTTGCTGTAGAGTTTACAATCCTCAGGGTTCCTCCGGATGGCTTCCGTGTAACACTTAATAGCCTCAGGGAAGTCCCCTAATGAGAGAGAGCAGTCAAATACATGTGGTTTTACACTGACCATATCTCTCGGTTGAGGGTACAGTGGAATAACTAGAGAGAGGAATGCCAAAATTGGAAAGAGCCTGTGTCGATATTATAGCTCTCCATAACTTCTCATACTAGTGCTATGGTAGCAACTAGGACAACACATAATGTGCTCTCCTTTATAAATAACAACAAAAAAATGGAGTCACTATTCCTCCTTATTGGGGGCCTCAGGTCTGCCTTCGCTGACAGGGACAGCCTCATGCCCAAAAGAATTAACTGTCTTGTTGTTGTTCTAAAAGTATCTAGAGCAAAAAAAGAAGCTCTCTTTATTACTAAACTCAAATTAAACAAAAAAGAAATAGTGATTGCATTCAACGTATGATAATACTGAAATACATTGCTAAATTTAAGTGCTTAAAATACATGTCAGTGAACTATAGATTAGTTTTCCCCAGGAAAATCGAGAAGATTAAAAAAAAAAGAAGTTTTAATCTAGTTCATTCCTTCTCATAGTACATGCAACAACATCAGGTGGACACTTGAACTGGTACCACACTTAGCAAGGTTTAAGCACATCCTAAGGATATAGTTGCTTTGATTTTGTTTTGCTATGACGCCATCACTTGCATATTGAAAATTAACCTATCAAAGTTCTTGTACCTTTTTTAAACATATCATTCCCCAATTCTTTCTGTTCCAAGCTCTTTCCGGTGTCTATGTAGGCTAGCTTCTCCAACTCCTTCAGTTTCTTCACCGCCTATAGAACATACATCACAGTAAACAAGAAGAAAAAAGGACTAACAAAATAGACCTCATTCTTTCTCTTGACAATGACTTGATTCCTGTGCTCTGCTAAAGACTTGTCAAAGTACTTGACAGCAAGGTCGTACTTTTCCATTTTCATGTGCACGTTTGCTATGCGGACAAGTGCCCTGGGAGATAAAGTAAAAGACAGATAAATGTAATATCAAATGATCACTACAAAGGCATGGAATCATCACAGGTGTTGACCACACACTTGGCGATGAGTTTGAAATCTGCACCCAGCTCCCGTCCCTTGGCTACTGCCTCTTCACAGAGGCTCACACAGTTGTCCCACTCTTGCAGCTCAAAATACACAGCTGCAGTTAAAAGGGAGACATTTACACATCAAAATTTCCCAACTTTTTTCTTCCTGAAGTGATGACTAACTTACCTGCTTTGTTGGTGAGGAAAGTGACATTGGAGGGATCCAGCTCGTACGCTTTGTCATAGTGTGTCATGGCTGCTGGAAAGTCTTTGTTTTTGTATGCAATATTGCCTTTCTCCTTCTCGTCAAGTGCCTAAAATAATATAAACAATAACGATAGTACAAGCTGTTTAGGATAAACATGCTTTTTTTTGTTACATTTTTTATATTTTCATCTTCATGGGATGCCTCAGATTCCTCTGTCTCCATCGGCTCTTCCTTTCCAGCACTGTCTGCTGCTTGGTTAGTCAGATCCTCTGAAAATGGTCCTTTACCATTTTTCTCAACCAATGGGTCAGACATTCCACCTAAACCAAGTAACAGCAGATACATACACACAAGATATGATAAGGGATGGGAAGGTGATGAGGGAGGGAGAGAAGAGGGTGGGGAAGGAAAAGAGGAAGGGAGAGAGGAGAGGGTGGGAGGGAGAGAGAAGAGGGTGGGAGGGAGAGTGAAGAGGGAGGGAGGGAGGGGGAGGGAGAGAAAGAGAGGGAGAGAGAGGGAGGGAGAGAGAGGGAGGGAGATAGAGGGAGGGAGAGAGAGAGGGAGGGAGGGAGAGAGAGGGAGGGAGGGAGAGAGAGGGAGGGAGAGAGAGGGAGGGAGGGAGAGAGAGGGAGGGGGGAGGGAGAGAGAAGGAGAGAGAGGGAGGAGGAGGGAGAGAGAGGGAGGGAGAGAGAGAGAGAGAGGGAAGGATGGAGGGAGAAGAAAGAAAGGAGGTAGAGAAGGGATGGAGAGGGAAGGGAAGGAGGGGGAAGGGGTGGAGTGGGAAGGGATGGAGGGAGAAGAAAGAAAAAAGGTAGGGAAGGGATGGAGGGAGAAGAAAGAAAGGAGGAAAGGGAGGATGGGAGAAGAAAGAAAGGAGGGAAGGAAAGGGAAGATAAAGGGTAGAAAAGGGATGCAGGGAGAAGAGGAAGAGGAGGAAAAGGGAGGGAGGAAGGGGGAAAGAAAGAACACAAGGGCCGATGGAAATTTAAGCAACAAAAACCAAGAAGAAGCAAAATAAGAACCAAAGTATGAGACAGCTCAAACCACAGCTGAGTGGGTGAAGCCACAAGTATGACGTGATGAGGCAATAAACCAGTTTGGATGTGAGGTTGGGACTACATAACTGCACTAAGTTAAACTAAGCCATAGTGAAGAGCCACAATGATTTCCAAAATTACTACTTTTGGTGATCAATGATTTAATTGACATTCTCAGTAGATTAATGTTACATTAACATTTTATAATTTGAAAGTGTTGAAAAAAAGAAGTAAATTTCTAATGAGACATACTGAACTTTCACTACTATTTTGAGGCTTGTGCTAATTGAAGTTCACAGGTGGTTTTGCTATCACCTTGGAAACTAAACAATGTTGGGGTCAGCCTCAAACAATTTAGGCTAACAAGGCGGAACTGTGTGTGTACGTAACAGAAAACAATGTTGAACATTATGTTCAATTATCTGTTTATTGCAATTGTGTTATTTTTGTGAGGCCTAGTTTTGAGGGATGTATGTTATGATTTCTCTATGCTACGCTGAAGACAATTTAAAAATAGTACCAAAAAAACCTAAATTGCTCTGGTTGGTCTAGTTTGTCTCAGGTGGTCCCCAACAGACCATAGGGTCATTTACATTCTGTCATTTCCAAAAAAAGCATAGTCAGCCAGTAATTTTCTTGTTTCCAAGGAAACTAACAGAAATCTCCGAATAAGGTGAATTTGGTTACCTGAATGGAATTCCCTCCTTTTTTTTTCAGGAATTAAATAAACGTACAGGATATAAATTTACTATAACTATCCTTAACAGAATAATAAAAATTCCGAAAAGACAAATTTGCAAATGATAAGATGACTGCACTTCTCCATCACAAAGAGAAGGCTTCTTTCCCAGTGACCTAAAGGTACAGACAGCCTCTGGTGGCATAAAATAATTCCAAATAATCCACACCATCTCACTCTTCCAACAATACTGAATCTAAAAGCTCATTAAATCCTAAATCAAATACTAGAGAGTAATCTTTATCTGGGACAACATTAAGATGTGCAACGCTGCTGGATACAGGGAAGCTCAAGCAAATGAACTCAAGTGTGTCCCTTGTAGTTAGAAGATAATGACAACAACAGTTAAATCACAACCCTTGTAAGAAACACTTACGGTAGAGGATTATGCCAGCACAGAGTGATGTGTGTGTGAGTGTGGGGGGGGCAGCAGCACTGGCCTTTGGAGTAAGAGATAGAGCATGCAAACAGAGGAATCAACTACTATATTGGATCAGCTTTTGTAACAGTATAGTATTGTACAGTACAGTAAAGCATATACTACATTATATCATACAGAGAGCAGATTTCTGTATCCAACATGTATCAACTCTTGGTACAACACTAAGCTACCCTGAGGATATGTAAGGATGTATGCCTACATCACAGAATTCCATCTCCTCGGGATTCCCCCATCAACTATGAAGTTAGCACAAAAAATATTCCCAAAGCCATGCAGAGTACTACACTATCAAGAAAACAGTCAATTAATAATTAAACAACAACAAAAAAAAACCACAAAAAAAACAACAACAAAATTGAAGTCCATACACCAATGCTTTTTGCTTATCTGGACTTTTCCCTGAAATGAACGTCCCATTGGGTTGGGATAAGGATACGTTGTACCACAAATGTCCTATTTATCAATCATGAAGAGTTGTTTTACGTTTGGTAGCAATGAACCACATTAAGCACTGCAACACTTGTCTGATTGTGGTTGGGGGTCATTAGCAGTGGTCTACTCTGCACCCTTCATCCCATCACTGACAGTGGTACTGCTGCCACCACGGTAACCAAGTGTTCCCTTGCTTGCTTGAAGGCCAGAAAATTATTTCAAAGTTTAATATGTTCCACAAGGTCAATTCAACTAAAGCATGTGGTCCAATGTATAAGCCTTCACAATAAATAATAATCGATGATACATGCATCAAATTCCATTGTTATGAGTTATGGTTTACTTTGTTTTAATGTTTGTAGGTGGTCTTAGTCCACCTGTTATGGGGTTACCTAATAACACTCATCGCTTGATCTTACAAGAGTGCATTCACAAGGTCACTTGAGATGCTTACACACAAAAGAAAACAACCCTAGAAAATCTCACAGAATATAGTGCACAATAAGGTTCATGAGGATATAATTTGAAACCATTTTCTCGTCCATTTTACCTATCCTTCTCCCTCTTGCTCTCCCTCTCATTATTGCACCCACACATCCCCCCCCCCCCACCCACTGCTCCTGCAATTACAAATGCTACTAATTCTGTTTACATGCACGAGGACATCTGGATGACAGGGTGACAAAAAAGGAAAGCAATTTCACAATTCAGCATTCATGAATTGGCAATTCACTCCAACAAATTACTGGTAAATTATTGGCAGATTCCTGTCACCCATGCAGATGTTCTTGGAGAAAATTATTTTTATTATTCAACTGCCATACATTATTCATACATAATATTTCCATTGAATTAAAGTATCTCGGGAAACGCCAGGTAATTTTATTTGTGCTTTAAAATATAGGGCCATTCTATGTTTAGTAGCAATTTATCATACCTTCTCCTGCACAATTATTTCCTTGTGCGCCCATAAAATCACAAGATGTACATTATGTAATCCTCCCGTCCTCTCCATATTTCATCCATATAAGGAAGATTTTGTTTTCCATTCACCACTTCACTAAACATTCAATGGAATGGCAGTGGCTAAGAAAGAGGGGGAGGGGAGGGGGTGAACTGATGCACAACTATTGTACTGAGTCAAACTAAATTTGAACATAAATGGTAATTTGTGCAGGAAAAAAAATAGAAGACTAGCTACAAACTCAATGGAAGCCTGGATGAAGGGATGAAAAAAGTTTGATGAATGTCAAACATGAAAAATAAGTGGCATACCAAGCGCATAATCGTTCTCAAAAAAAAAAACTATCTCATTAACTTAATTTTGATTACTCTAATAATTAGAATAATTGCATAATTAAAATAATTGTACGATAAAAAAAAAAAAAAGAAAAAAAAAAAAGCATGTTTCATGAAATACGAACATAGCCATATTTGGTAGCTTCTATACCCTGATAAATTTACTTTCACATTGATCTACCAATACCTAATTATACAGATGGACACAATTCAATCACAGATCCAACAGGTGTAAGACAAACAGAATGTGCGCACATGGGCAAGGGGGGGGAGGGTCTTTGCGTGTGAGTCACAGTTAAAATCAGGCTTTTGGGTAAATAGCGACCACAGGAAATGCATGAATGATTTCCACTCCGAATAAATTTGTAGCTACGAAGAAAGTAGGAAAAAAAGGGATAGTAGCTTTAGAGCATATAGTAACTAACCTCCCATCAGAGAAGATATACCATACATACACACTCACACTAGCTATCAAGGCAAAATTTTAGAACCCGCATTCCAACACTTACCACCACCGCCCATGCCAGCAAGATCCACCCCCAGAATGGCACAAACAGCTTCCATGATTCTCTTGTCCCCCATCATGGACACCATGTTCTGCGGGTTTTTCTGCAGCTGCTTGAACTTGGACACAAAGTCCGGGTCATCCATGAAGGCCTTGGTCTTGGGATTAGCCCGCAACTTGAACTCTGCCAAAGGGTCCATGAAAGGGTTAGTCATACCCGGAGATGGTGCTGTGTGTTGGGTGGGGGAGGGGTGGTGGGGATGGGTCAAGTGAAACGAGAAATTGTTATCAACATGAACTCACACAATCAGCACTAACACACTATCAAGGCCTAATGCAACATGACCACTGTGATGCATGACACCAACACCAAGCTACTATCATAGGGTATAAATAAACCTACAGATCTTATCTAACCCAATATGTCTATACAAAAAAAGGGGGTTGTCCCTGCTCTTTCCAGTTTAGTGGATGTGGTAGACCCACCCACCAACTAACTATGCAGACAGGGAGGAGGTTGATTTAGCATTGACTTTACGATCAGATGACAGGCATGAGAGCAGTCGTTGCTGTGACAACCACTGCTGCCTTACTGAAGATACCATGCAATGCAAGGTCCTGTATACAGAACCACTCCACCACAAACACTGAACAAGGGGAACAGCCCACAATAAAATGATAATGAGAAGGCAGTATGGATGTCAGTATTCTCATATCAATACTTCTTTAATTGGGAGGGGGGGCTGTTTTTGTTGTTGTTGTGTGAACTGACCTGCGGATTGGGCAAGCACTTCCTCCAGACCATCCTTCAGTAAGACATTGTTAGGGTCTAGCTGGAGGCCTTCTTTGAAAGCTTCCTCTGATTCTTTCAGTCGGTTCAGCTTGAACAAGGCAGTGCCTTTACGTGAGTATCCCTGCAAGACAAGATATAGGTCAAATAGAACATACCAAACACCTCACACCATCAGTACACCAGGGGAAATAGACCACATTTCTTGACCTAATGTTCCTAAATTTCCCATAAGTTGCCCATCAGTAACTACAATGACAAGATTTAGTGGAATGCTAATCTATTTGGACACACTTCACTCATGAGCTACAGGATGGAATAAATATCATGAATGGATTGCTACAAACGAACAAGAAAAGCATCTTAAAAATCACTGCAATCCACATCACAAAGATAAATCTGGCACCTTCATTGACGATGTGTTCATAATTTCATTCATTTGATTGAAATATCAATACACAGTATTTCATTTGTTTGCTTGTTTGTAGCACAGTCTCTCTGAACTGAAACTGAAGAAGAAAGTTATCTCCATGGGAAATCCTCTACTTTTGTGTAGGGTGACTGCAGTCCACTGAAAATGGGCCAACAAAGCAGTCAGCCTCCAGAGGCTGCAATTACTTGCTACTAAAAATTTTTAAAAATACAAAAAAAAAATTACTCCAAATAAATTTCTTTGCCTTTTTGGGTGATGATAGTTTTGGCTGTTGACTCTTCTGTCCAGTAAGTTTGGATGAAACCCAGGACATCTCCTTGACCACACCTACCCTAGCTCTAGCACAACTGCAATCATCTCTCTTACAAAAACAAAAATCACTTTACCCTAGCAATAAGCAAATAAAATAAAATATAAGGCAACAAAGATATCCAGGAAAATTAAAGAAATTTGTGTTGCTCTGGTATTTAAAACCAGTGGTCTGATTCTAATAGAGGCCATACCAGGGAATCAAACCAATGGTTCCGTATTAGGAATCAGTGGTCTAATTCCAATAGAGCCCTTTGCTAAAACTGTCATATCCAAAACTGCAATAACTTTTACCTATGCTTGTTTTAATTAAACCCATTGAAAAAGGAAATTGAGTATCCTGTATTCCCTCCTGCCATTTCATGATCTGTGGTGTGGAGCAAGCAAACACCTCTGTGGAATGAAAGGACATATATTGGTTTGCTCTCAGGCTGGATTCTTCAAAGGAGCCGAGAAATCCAAGGCATCCTTGGATTCTTCAAGGAAACTAAAGGAGCCACTGTTAGATTGAGAAGGAAACAAACAGTAAAGATGAGGTAACATGAGGAAATTGCTCAGTCCTGTAGTATTGCAACACTGCTATTAGAGCTCTTGTTTTGCTAGCCACGCAGGCAGACTTGGTGTCACATGATCTAGTGGCAGCACTCACCTGACTACCAAGGGGCTGAGGAGGAATGGTCTCCATTACCACATCAATAGAATGTCTAAAACTTCATGAAAACAAACACAAGATGGAGAAAGAAGATTTTGCAACTATAAAAAAAACTCCTTCAATCAATTAGCATCACAGTTCAGTGGACCTACCTCAGGTGGTATTCCAGCAGTAAGAAAAATATTGCTCTAGTGGTAAGGTGGGCAGTAAAGGTTGCCGTGGGCACGCCATTGAATATTCAGATATTTAGTAGTGGGTATGCATTTAAAAAAATTTACTACTTGTTCCCCGGGAGAATGATAAAGGATCAGAATCCTTTAAAAGCATTATATTAACTTAAATGGCTATTTCACAGGATCAGGAGAAACTTTTGAGCATGATTGCAAGCATGTACATACCAAAAGGATTGCACAATTTTTTAATCTGAAAATTGGTAAGGTATCATCATTAATTCTGATTTCACACAGATGGCAGAGCTCAGAGTGAATCACTGCAATCCTTACTTCAAGCCCTTGCCCCAAAGAAGGAAATATATGAAGCCAGAGGAGCTCCTCCCTAACTCTCACCCTCATCCACCTCAAGACTTCTACCTCTAGATGTATTTCCTTGCACCAAATCCATGATTTCTCTTCTTGTTTTCTAGTCTTGCTCTATTCCAGCTTCGATTTTTAAGTTTAGCTGTTTTGATTTTCTAGCCATAAAAATTATGACTGTCTGCTATAGAGAAGGGACAAATACTAGCAGTCTGAACTCTGCCATATGTGGATGAACCAAGTAATTTATGAGGACACCACATGATCTACTCACATACTTCAGCAACATGGAGAAGCAAACGGATTGCAGAAACCCTTGCCACACTAGGCAGCACACTTGCTGTACCTTGTAACCACATGGGCAGAGAGGAATGAAATCATGGGTGGCTGGTAAAGGGTATATGGAAAATTAAGGGTAACAGCTCAGCAAAAATTACATTCATTACCCTGGGGGATTCAGGGAAAAGCTAACACAGGGAGAGAGAAAAAAATTATTTTAAACACCTGAAAATGGTATTTCTCAAATGGGCAAGCTAAACCATGCTAGCAAAGGATATCGACCACACACTACACCTGTGTGCAAGCCTTCTCATGTCACTTTTCATATTCAACCATTCAACGCAGCCAGTGACAAAACATGAGTAAGGTTTCTTTTTGTTGCTTGAACTCACTGTCTATTGGTATTCCAAGTGCAACTTGGGTGGATTCATCTTTCAAGGTAAGGTAAGGGAAGGGGGGGGGGGGGACCAAATGGGATAGGTATTGTGATTATGTACACCTTGCTAGGAAACTTCCCTGGATAAGAGATTTGAACCAAGACATGTTGTCCCTCAGTATAAGACAATTTAACTCCTGGACAGATCATCAGTGCACAAATAAACTTGGTGGATTCCTGATGTGGGTCAGGAAAGAAATATAAATACACTATGGTGTATGTATACCATACCTGCTAAGTAATTCAATCCTTATACTCCATTAAACTCTATTTTAATAGAATGATAACTTCGAAAATCCAAGGAACAGGTCAGGGTGAACACACCACCCATCACTAAAAGAACCTTCCCAAACTTTCAGACCCCACCAAGTCTTTAGCCAAAGAAATTACACCTGATCTCAAAATGATTTATGTTCTCCTTTTCTTTTTGGTTCTGTCCTTGAACAGTGTTGATATTCTCTCTGGCCAGACAATTTTGGTGGGGGAAAACAGCAGAATTCTTTCTCACATAAACCAGAAAAAGTGAACATTTGAATACTCAATGATGTCATAGGGAATATGCTTGCAGGGGACACCAAATCAGGTCAAATAAAAAGCTGTGGTTCTGTCATTCAGTGAAACAAACTGTTGTGGTTAGCAACTGTTCCCAAAGATATACTAACAAGGGTCACATGCAACTGGACGCAACTGGACACCATACCTCTGTTCAGAACTACACATTAATTCTCCCTAGTTGACAGATTTGATTTACTGATAACAGATTTTGATTTGCTGATAACAGATTAAAACTCCCACTGAGGTTCCAGCCTCCCAAACAGCTACACCTGCAATGGAAAAGAAGGAGAGAGTTTACTGTTAGGAAAAATTTAACACAGCCCCTGGCTGCTAATGCAGCTGCTTCAAGGTGATAAAAATCTAACGAACATCCTAACCCATTTGAAATACCCAAGGCAGGCTGGCCTTAGGAAGAACCTCATCCCATCAGATAACAGAATATTCCCAAGTTAGGGAGGGCTTCCTGAAACATAAATATTTCCATTACCAATAAACATTAGGAATTCAATCCTTCACTCACTAATTAGCATTATAATATATATTTTTTTAAATTGAAGCCCCCAAAAAGTTTTTAAACAAACAAAAATGATCCTTTACCAATTCAATTAATTCCCAGAATGTATTTTATGCATTAAAATTAATTGGTTATCTGGTTTAAAAAGGGAAATAAATGGTAATCTTGGATATTAAAAAAATAAATAAATAAATAAATAAATTTTTTTAATAGAAAAAAATTATAATAAAATATTTTTTTAATCATAAACCCCCTCCACCCTTCCCTAATTCCTTTTCATGGGTCAATCCCACAGTCCTGTTCATATTTTGGGAAGGGGTGTACAGTTGGTGTATTTTCTTACTCATATAGAATAAAGTGGTGACTGGATACTCTGTACTGAGAAATTGAATGTGAAACTTCCTCATGAAAGTTTTTTTAAACATTTAAGCTGATTTCTCCAGACAGTTATAAATATAATCACATGAACATGTTTCCCCCATTCTTTTAAAAAGTACAGTTAGTTGATTGAAGAGCACATGAACTAGATAGCACTACATTGTCTGGGAATCATAGAGGATAAATTTGGTGGGGAAGGAAAGATATTTTGTCATGACCACACCTACACTAAAACATGACATTTTTACAATTAATGTTGGTCCTCCTTCCGTGGCCATTACCCTGGCTAAGCTAAAGAAAATTTCAGTTGAATATAGTGTGAACTATTTTACTGAATGGGGAAGATTTGGAGTGGTTTATTCAAGGGTGCACAGTGATTAAAGGTGTAAAGAAATCTAGTAAATATGGTACAGTGTGGTCAACTTAATATAATACCCTATTAATAGAATATCACTTTTATTATCATAAATTTTGGATGTCCTAAACAACTCCATACCAGATCAACACAAGATGTAACAGTTGTTGTCATACCTTTATTGTCATTTTTACCCATGAACTTTAACAAGTTCGCAGAGTCTAAATGTTACTTACTTGGGAATCTGTTCTCGTTATGAAACTTCCTCTGACCACCAGTGCTAAGGTCCCCAGTTCAACTCCTGGTGATGTTGAGTGTTTTTTTTTGTTTTGTTTTGTTTTCACCCTCGATTAAGTCATTATTAAGTCAAAACATGAGATCATAAGTGAGCGGGTTTTCGGCCGGTTCTACTAAACGTCATAAAATATTGCAATAAATCAATTCAACCATGCAAAATGTCATATTTTCTTCTTCGTTAAGTAAGCACTTACTTTACACTTTCACAGTTCCTATTTTAAAAGAAGCACCTTTCTTGTTAAGTTGTCTTGAATTTACTGATAGTAAGAAGACGTATAAATCATCATTTACTCATAAGTTGGACATAGTCAAGCTTTCTACAGGTGTCTCAGCAGGCAGAAGTGTTTCAGCAGTTCAACTGTTTTCAGTCACTGCTAACATGTTAAAAAGAATGGAAGAAACTCTTTCTGAAGCTGCTCACTAAATCAAGTGTGAAATTAGCGGCAATCTGACCAACTTTTACAGTCTAGACAAAGAAGTGGAAATGCTGATTTTCTTCCCCTCTAATTCTAGTATCACAGACTATCATATTTACTTGCTGTACATTCGGCTCGTTTTCACAAAATATAGCACTAAAAGAATGACCCTGATGACGCCATACAAAGGTAGTCCTGAGGAGGTTATGATATTAACAGGGATCAACTCCATGATGTGTAGGTATGTGTCCAATGTCCTAGACCAACCCAGAATCAAAACAGCACTAAATGTAAGACCCAGCATCAGACCTGCTTAATATAAACACTACAACTTCTGATTATATTTGGCAATCAACAAACTAATTAGTTGTGGATATTAATTGGAAATTTATAGTTCTCTTGTGAGACAACCTACTGAAGGTGAGGGGAGTGTGGCAAAAAAAGAGATGAAAAAATACCACTTTTCTTAGCACATGTGGACTGCACACAATTTCTTTAACCATGCCCTTAGCAAAGACCTGTCCTATTGAAAGAAGATGATGTCAGCATATATTGTATGCAGCTAAAAAGTACAGATGTGATTTTTTTGCAAGATAATAGGTTACAAATTTAGGTTTTTCTACTCACTATTATAAAACCTTGCCCAATGCCATGAGAATTACTACCACACTCTCCAAAATTATATATAAAGGTTTCAAATATTGATTATGCAAATATAATAGAACCATTTTCTAGTTCTAAAACATTTAATGTTCTTCTATGTCAAAACACACACCTTACAAACCAAATGTTGAATCCTTACCTAAGCAGTGGGATTACGAAGGATATCTAAAATGCATTTGAACTTTCTCTAATAGAAAATTTTCCACTCTTTACTTCTGATCCACACCCACCCATCCCCTGATAGAGCCAGGGATCTTCCATTTGCAGGGAAAATGGATGGAATTCATTGAATTTGGGGTGTCCAAAACAAAAATGACACAATTGGAACCATTGTGTGTAAAATCAATATATTTCAGCAGCTGAACAGACAACAGGGAAAATCCTGTAGTTTATTTGCTGATCAAAGACAGCTGCAGTTCCTCCTCCACCTGAGAGAAGCAGGTGGCCTACACCAATAGCTTGTAGTTCAGCTGCAGAGCTAGTGAATGAATTCTGGAGGACCAGTACACAGATGGTGGTGTTCTATTTACCAAGATTTTCAACCACATCATCCACTTTGTGACAGTAGGAAACTATTAAAGACTATCTGAAGTATAACGTGGCTGTCCCTGGGACCATGGTGGAGTCCAAGGAGATAAGAGTAAATTTCATCTTGGACTACATCAAGATGAGCAGTATATAAGATACTGCACTTTGAGAAAATAGAGAACATCTTGTCCTTCTTGAGTAAATACTGCAAGAAGGACTGAAGCTACAGAGAAGGGACAGCTTGAAGCTTGATAGGTGAAAATACAGGACGACTGGTGATATAATACTACAACAAGGATATATAACAATTCTTTAAACATTTTAAACAAAGTTGTTCAATTGTTAACAAATAATTCATCTAAACCTGGATATTCTTATAAATTAGAGCACTTGGTTAAAAAAACAAAAACAAAAAACATTGATTTCTCACTAAACTGAGTAAAAAATTTTTTTTAATCCAACAAACTAGCCTTGAAACAGAATTCAGCAAGTTTGAAACTGAAAGTAGCCTGTTTATGAAAAGGAAAATCACTGGCTCTAAACACCCTTTCATTGACCCATAATCTTGATCTTGTGCTAAGGACATTTGCTTTCAATCTATACTTAGCAATGACAAATATCAAGGACAATAAAATAGTTATAGCTATGACAAAACAATATCCCATGAAGTGAGCAATATTTAGAGCACAAAGTTGCCATTACAGACTAGGGCTAAGTGAGTGCCAATGTTGGAATTAAGAAAGTGCCAGCGTTTTAAATATTTGTAACTGGAAGGTTTTGACCTTTGGGTCCTCCACATTGTGCTGATGCAACTGTTACACAATACAGCACGACCTCCTAACCCTGCAAGTCTCTTGCCACTCACTAAAGTGGGTGTGGTCTCTTAAGATGAGCCAGCATAAAATTTTATGCCCTGACAATCAATGAAATTGTGCTTGAAACTCGGGATTGCCCTTCACAAAATTAGTACCACTTGTGTTTCCATTAATAACTATTAAAAAAATAATTTAATAAAAAATAAACGAATACATAGATGTAAATTTGAGGTCCAGCCCTCCAGCATAAACATCACTTATACCACAGCTACAGCTTATACAAGTCCACCCACCCACCCATCCCACGTTCAATACATCAGCTGATGCAACATATGAACACATCACCTCCTCGAAACACCTGCTCATGCCCCAGCTGGTAAAAAAAAAAAAATTCTCTCATGATGCCTAGGTGCAACCCAGTGAATGACCTCTTCCTCGCATTTTAAAGCACCTAGAACAAGCTAAATTCACCTAGAAAGTCATGCACCAGCACACAAAAGCTGGTATTCAAGCTAGCAAACAGGAGTCACCTTGGGCCAGTCTCGCTTCCATTGAATGGTTAGTTCAGCATCCTTCAATGCTGCTTCATAGCTCTCCTTCTTTGTGTAGGCTGCACTTCTATTGCTGTAGAGCACATGGTTCTCAGGATCCAATGCAATAGCATCACTATACAACTTCACAGCCAGGTCATACTGGCAGTTCTTCATGGCATCATTGCCGCTCTTCTTCAGCTTCTCCACCTGAGGGATAAGTGGGACCAGACGTGGTAAGGATACATTTTTTAATCTGTTTTCAACCACTAAATTTCTTTTCATACCTCGGAACTCATCCCCTTTTTCAACACGCTGGTGGAGTTTAGAACCTTCACAACACCGACCAAAAACGACCAAAAACTACTTCCACCACGAGGAAGTCAAGCATCAGCACTACCTTTTGGTAAAGGGTCCAGTTACTAGACTACCCTCACACGTGAATAATGATGGGGTTCCGGCGGGAAATTTCAAGATAGTTGATTTATGGCCTATTCTGATCGTGTTTCCAGACATCTTGAGCCTATCAGTTCACTAGAGGTGCATCCTAGGATCCATTCGGCCACCAAAAGAGGTGAGGTATGTGTATAAAGCTACCAGAGGACGTAGCCTTAAATTATACAGGGACTATAAATCATTACATTAATACAGACAATAATAATAGACACAACGAGAAGGAAATATTCATTTCACAGGAACTTCCACAGATTTAATTTTGTAAAACACAAGTTAAACGACCCTTTACCAATTTAAGTTACTTACCATGTTATGAAGTTCTAGCATATCTCTTAAGTCCACAGTGAGTATGGCCAAATATGGCCAAGCCCATGTCCAAGAGTTTGGCCCAAGTACTATTTTTCATTTTTAGACTAACACTCCCAAAGGAAGAGGTGTGGCTAGGTAGGACCCAGCCCATGTCTCTCCCAGAATTATGTGTATGTGCACACCAAGTTTGAGATGTCAGGTCCAAGGGTTTTTAAGTACTTTGTTGTATTTTTTTGGCTCATGCTCACACAAAAGATGTGACCAGGTCGCCAAAAATTTTTGGTCTTTAAAATCATCCCTTGTGTAGGACGTGTCTATTCTGAAGAGCAGGTTTGATTGGGTATGGCGCTTTGGTCAAAAAGTGGGTGAACACACATACATAACACGTGCACAAACTATTTTTAGCCTTGCTTGCTCAGAGGAAGAGGTGTATCCATGTGGGACCCAGCCCATGTTGCTCCCCGAGTCATGGGCAAGTGTAGGATTCTAGGTCCAAGTATTTATCCTTAGTGGTTGCTTGTTGTTTTGTTTTGTTTTGTTTTGTTTTTATTATTATTATTTTTTAAATTTATTTATTTTTTTGGTTTTTACATTTTAACCTTGCATGCTCACAGAAAGAGGTGTGACCAGGTGTCCCCTTTTGGGGTGTTAAAAACCTGTCCTTGCTGTAGGATGTGTCAATTCTGAAGAGCAAGTTTCATTTGGTATGGTGCTTGTGGATGCACACATAAATAAGCTTGGTTAATGTGATTCAGATTGGTAAAGTATAGATGCCAACCCAGAACAGGTCATTACTAACCCTGTATACCATACCATTACCTTCAATTAAGAAATGTGAAGGAAAAAAATAGTTTTGTTGTTTTTTTTGTTAGTTTGTTTTTTATTTTTTATAATTGTAATTAATTGGATCTGTGAGTTAGCACAATGCTTGTTTTGCTATTCATACCAGGAACTGGATGTATTCAATTAATATAGCAGTGTTTCTTATAGAAAGTGGGTTATCCTGGGATTCTCCCTCACCACCAAAAGTCATGTAGTGTGTAATAACAGCTTATGAAATATGTAACATGCAGAGTAATTATAATTGGCTGGCTGGCTGCCCAAAAAGAACCAAAATTCATATCAGAGTACCTAGTTTTCAAAATTTTCCTTGGGGGGCATGTCCCGGACTTCCTATGACATTCTCCCCATAAAAATACTACATGATTTTATACCCCCTTTCCCCAGCTGGGATTAATACAGGGGGGGAATCAGTGCATGTAGTAATATTTATTAAATCAATGTTCAAAATTAATACTAAAAACTTGGTTATTTCATTCTGCTCTTTAAACACTTAAAATTTCCTCAAAATTATCATTACTTAACATTGACCCTTCAATAGCAATTCACATTAGTCTGCTCTATAGAGTGGACAGATAGAATCACAAACATTTTGGCCTACACACACACAATAAAAATTAACCTTAATCTAACATGGCATGTAAAAAAGGGGAAGAAAAGAAAAAAAATGTATGAAAAATGGAGGAAAAAGGGAAATGAAAAAAAAGAGGTCTGGCACAGCAGTGAACTCAGGATCCTGAAAATATAGGCAATATTTTGTTGCAGTTTTTGTTGTTATATGGAACGCCCTTGCTGAAATATCCTGTAATAATCCCTGCCCAGGAAAAAGTCCTGTATTCCAGCCTGCATGGGGGGAACAGTTATTTTATGTTGTTGTTTTTTAAATTTATTATTGTTGTTGTTATTATTATTATTATTATTGTATGTATGTATGTATGTATGTATGTATGTATGTATGTATGTATATGTATTGACTAATAGAATGGTATCTATTCACCTCCCTTTCTGCAGCAAAGTTGAATACTGTCCAATCTGTTCTGCATATCTCTGCTGGGGACCTCGTCAGGAGGACTGGCTTATCTCACTCAGACGTGGAGAGTCTTGTAGCAGCTGCTTCCACTTTAGTGGTCCAGTGTTGTGTGACCACCACCAATGCCCTGCAGCTCTACACAGATACACTCAGCACACCCAATCATGGTACACAAGAGTGGATAATGGCCATGTGTTCAGCTGTGGGTGTGGCTCGACAATGGGAATATTGTATCCATGCAGCTGTGGGGTTGCCATGGTGAACGCATGTAAACTAATCCATTATCAGCTTATCCTATGTCGTAATGTGCAAGAGTGTCATATTTAACCCATTGAGATATGTGGTGCATTAGATGAGAGGTATTTGGACATCTACATACCCAATCAAAAAAAAAGTGACTCAGATGATAGTGTTAACTGCAGTGAGATATCCCAGGCAGTATACACTATCACTCACACCGAAGCAGGAATAGCAAGGAATTTGGTCATTTTGCGTAGACAATTGACCTGATCCTTTACTGCACCTAGTAGAGGATGATTGAAATTAATCTGCATTTGGAATCACTTTACTGGTAGGAGAAATGAGACTCAAAAACACTTGTTCATTCTAACATGTCAGGTAATAAGGGCCAACTTTTGGCATGGGTTTGCTATTTTTTACTACACCATTGCCATTGTTGGTGTTCTTGATGCAGTCATGCACTAATTCAGCTGCACAGTCAGTCCATAAGGACAGCTCGACCACTCCTATGTGAACCTTTGACCTTGCCCACATAATACCTTGCACCCTCCATTGCTATCATATTTGTTAGTGCAGTGTTCATCCATGTGTGTTAGTGTGTTAAGATTTATTTTTCTTTTTGACTCTTTTTTTTTTCTTTCCTGGTTTAAAAATTAAGCAGTGTATAATTCTTTACACAGTTGTATGGTACTCATCCACTCCAGGGAGATTGAGTACAGACTGTGCGTCGTTAGACAACCTCCTGCGTGGGGGAGTGTTGGTGCCAGGCATCAATGAAGTGGCAGGCACCAGTGCAGCTGGCAAAACCCAGCTGTGTCTCCAGCTATGCCTCACTGTGCAGCTCCCAAGAAAAAATGGTGGCCTTAATGGAAGTAAGTCAACTCCTCTCTAACCAAACCTGTGAATGATTCATTGTTAATTGTTTTGTTGTTTTTTTTTGGGGGGGGGGGGGGGATTTTTTTTTTTTTTTTTTTTTTTTTTTTTTTTTTTTCTGTTTGTTTTATCTTATACTTTTTGTTGTTGTTGATTTTTAAAGTTGAATTGAATCAAATAGCTCCCTGGAAGAAAATGGCTTCCCCTCAATCTGAGAATATTTATGTTTCTTTCAACCCTTAGTCACAACTTTTGAAAACAAAGTTTAATTGAATGACAAGCAATTCTTATTTTACTGTTGCCATGGCAATAGGAATAAACCCATTCCTGCCTCTAGTGAATGAAACCCTGTAATTGAGACCATTCAGTATTCAGACTATTTGTTGTTGTTTTTTGTTGTTTTGAAATTAAAATCTGTCTTACTTGATTTTGATGTCAAATCACCTGTGATTTCCCCCCTGTGGTTCCCCCCCCCCCCCCCCCCCCCCCCCCCAACAACATAGTTCAACTGTAATGTACATAATCAGACCACTTCTTCATGTCTTCAAGATGTAATAATGATGACCACTACTAAGTGTAGATTACTTACACAGAGTAACATGGGGATACATGCCTACATGTCTGGATCTTGTCTCTCCAGGTGCTGTCTATGTGTGCACAGAAGACGCCTTCCCAAGCAAGCGATGGAAGCAGCTGGCAACATCATTTGTCTCAAAGCATGGAGGGCTGGATTACTCTGTGGACCAGCTGTCAAACAACCTCTATGTGGAACATGCGGCCACCATAGTAGGTTCCAAGATGATTCACATTTGTTTCCATTGTGTTGAGTGTAGGATGATATATGGTAACTGTGGCACACTGCAATATGCCATCCAGTTTCCAGTAACATATGATCATGTTAGTAGGATCTATTCCTTCATTTTGGTTATAAGCAGGGCTTGCTGTACAGGGCTTGCTGTTGTAAAATGTAAAAAATAATAATAATAAAAAATAAATTAAAAAAATTAATAAAAAGCCTCGCCATGTATATGTAACTCGTAATGTTTCATTGTATCATCACATGTCCCCAAGGTCACCTAATCTCTTTTTTCCTCTTTTTTTTTTTGGTTTGTTGGTTTTTGTTTTTTTTTGGTTTATCAAAGGGGGAGGGGGGGTGGGATTGTGTAACATAGCGTTAACAAGATGGAAATGCTCCATAGTTTTGCTGACTGGCTGAAAGATTCTGGAGAATGAATAGGGTTGATGATTGAGGGACACAGAGAGAGAGAGACTTGGTAGCAGCTGGAATCAGTTTTCCTTTCCTTAGGCTTTACTGAGACATGGATTCTTGTACATTAAACACTTTTCTTTCCTTTCATTAAGCTCTCTTGTGTTGCCGTCAAGCCTTTGCTCCCACAATCAACTTTATTTATTGAGTAACCATCTTGTTATCAGACTTGCCATGTGGTGTCATGGGTGCATCACAAGGAGATAGAAAATTTTCATAGCACATACTAAACTTGTCTGTGCAGTCTCTAAGAATCTTCACCATAGTGATATCAATATTTGGAAGCAAGACAGTTGGTGTAAAGCTGCTTCACAATATACTCCTCAGTGGAACGCTGCAATGGACTTTATTTCTGCATATTCGTTCTTTTTGTGGTACAGGGTCATTGTGTTGCTTTGCCTTCATAAAAGTTACGCTATATTGTGATCCTATTTGCCTTCCAAGACCATTACACTAAGTATTTGATTGTAGGGATAAAATAGTTGGTTGACTCCATGTCAAACTTGAGAGACCGAAGTCTTTGGAGTGTCTTGGCGACTTTTACCAGTCAAATAACAAATAGAAAGATTCGATAAAGTTATCACATGCAGCAAAAACAAGCAGTTGCACCATACACTCACAGCCAAGAGAATAATAACAATCATGTGAGTCAAGTTAGAAGTTTACTGTTAGGAGTTAACTGTTAGGGGTTAACACTAACTTTAGACAACTACTGCAGTCTAGCTGTGACTTATCTTTTCCCTGAGGTGGTGGGAGAGTGATGTGATCCCCTGCTGCACTGGAAAGTCTTCAGCAGGCCCTTAGTGATGGCCACTCTCAACACAGCAGCCGCTGGTGAACTCCGCACCATATATAAATATAATTCCTTGGGGAATTTCTTTCCTCATCTTCTTTCCAGCCTGTACACATGCACAGTTCAGGGGAGGTACAAAATGAGGGCTACTCAACTGATATATTTCGAAAACACATATTTGCACTTCAGTTGAAATCATGTGACAACATCTTGACTACCACATGATCACTTTTACATAAAATGGGTATTGGTCATGCACTAATCCACAACGATATTTCCAGGTTACCTTGTCATGGTCAAATATCTTGCAGTGCTGATGATATCTTGACTTCATCACCTTGTGGCTTACACAGGGAACCTCTTTCAGTCAGTGTGTGGTTCTTAGTGTGACTTCTTGGAGACATTTCCATCATCTGTGACATCGATAGCTTCAAATTATCAATGCGTGTGTATGTTTATGCAGCATACATGAAATATTTAAGTTACCATAGAGAACAATTTGAGGCTGATATAGCTTCTGTTGACTGCCCACTTATTTGTGTTGATTAAGATGACAATATCTTATCGTAGATGAATTCATCTCAAGGAGGCATGGTCTTTGCAGCAATGGTTGTCCTCTTGCCTTCAATGGTCTCATTTCACCATGGTGGGGAAGCCAAAATATGAATAATTTCCTTGGATGAGCCAAGATGGCAACTAGATATAGACATAGTCTTCTGCCTGTAATTTTGATTTGTGATAATGTAAAGGTACCCAGGAAGTGAGTGGGCTTTACCCGGGCAATGAATGGGCTTTACCTGGGCAATGAGTGGGCTTTACCCAGGCAATGAGCAGGCTTTACCCAGGCAATGAGTGGGTTTTACCCAGGCAATGAGTGGGTTTTATCTGGGCAATGAGTGGGCTTTACCCAGGCAATGAGCGGGCTTTATCCAGGTGTAGGTTCTCTTATAACATTTTCAGATGAGGTTGGGAGCAGTGAAATCGTTTGTTGACAGAGATGGTTGGTTGGTGGATGTTATTTCCGTTGCAGTCCATGTAATCGTTGGTGCTAAGTATACTGATCAAAGTTAATACCATGTTTTACAAATCTTAACCAGAGTGAAGCAAGGTACTTCTGCTAGTTCATGGAATAATTTGACTTTTTTATAAAATTAATTAAAAAAATATCTAACAATATTTATCTACACTAGAAAAGTACCCGTCCATAGGACAGAGACCACAAAAAGATTTTTTTGGTTTGTTTGTTTGTTTGTTCCCTGTCACATACCACATGCTTTGGCCTGCAAGGCTCAAAAGAAGAAAATAGAAAGAAAGGAAACAGATTTGAGCGTGATTTTGCTGATATCACTTAGAGTGTGTTTACATAAATGTGATTTGTAGTATTTCGAATGCTTATTGTGGCCAGGTGGACCCTAACCCATGTGACTACCAGAGTTATGTGTGTATGCATAATAAGTTGTAGGTCAGTATCTTCAAGGATTTGTTTGGCATAAGTACTATTTTTTTGGCTCTTTTTTTTGGTTTGACATGAACATAGGAAGGGGTATGGCCTTATATGCAGTCTTAAAATGTTCTCTTGGTGACACTGATAACAAATATATAGGGGTTCATGGATATAACTTTCTAGGCTAATGTTTTATCAAAATACCATTTTTGGCATTTTTAGCCTTACACACCAAAATGAAGAGGTGTGGCCAATGGACCCACCCCATGTTACTCCCAGAGTCAAGTTGTGTATGCATACCAAGTTTTAGGCCTGTACCTCCATTATTATTTCTAGCTAAGATCCATTTTTGTTTTTTTTTGTTTTTGACAGACAGACAGACAGACAGACAGACAGACAGACAGACAGACAGACAGACAGACAGACAGACAGACAGACAGATAAATCATGAATTATAGTAGGACTAGAAAAATACCCATCCTATGGATGGAGGCAATAGCCCCCCACCCCCACCTTCCTCCATTCCTGAATGATATTTTAGCATAGCACCCATTCTATGGACAGAGATAACAAAAACCTTTTAATATAATTGTAAATCTGTTCTTTGCTATCTTATCACAGAAGCTTGGGCCTACAGGGCTCACAAAGAAGCATAGAAAAAGATCTGAAAATGGTTTGGGGACAGTTTTGCATACCTTGTGTAATTACACAATTGTGATTTTAGTAAGTTGGGGTGGTTTACTCAAGCAGAAGAGTTGTGACCACAACCAGGAAATTGGTGGAGGAGGGGGAGGGAAATAGCCCCACAAGCAGGGCTTTACTCTGATCTTCACCAAACTTCCTCATAACCACCCTGGGGTGACCCCCATCAAACCCTGAAAATTTGAGCCCTGTCGGTTCAATCGTCGGGAGGAATTAGTGAACATACCAATCTTTACCAAACTTCGTTGGGTCATCCCCGTTAAACCCTGAAAATTTGAGCCCTTTAAGCCCAATCGTCTGGGATCAGTTACTGAACAAACAAACAAGCAAACAAACAATTTGAGAATTATAGTAAGACTGACTAACAAAAATGGCAACAGTCAAGAATGTGTTTGGTTGCTCCTTGAGTTTTTCTGGCCAAAATATCATTTTTTGGTATTTTTTTATTTTAAACAAAATGGCACCCCTATGGGCAGGATTTTACTCTGATCTTCACCAAACTCACCCTTAAACCACCCCAAGGTAACCCCCATCACCCCCTTAAAGTTTAAGCCTGATAGGCCAAAGTATCTGGAAAGAGATAGCGAATATGCAGACAGACAGATAGACAGACAAATCTTGAATTATAATAATATTATGCACATGTAAAAATTGTGATGTTTATATACATTACATAATATCTTTTACCAAATGGTGTTTTTCTCACCTCCATGATTCCACCCCAAAGGTGAGAGGTCATGGCAGAGATCATGCACTATCGGCATGAATACTTATATTCACTGATCTTCCATAATGATAGTGTTCATATGAAATTGTGTGTTGTTTTTGTTGTTTAATGTAGAAATCAAAAGCATTCCTCGTGTTGTGGTTATGTAGCAGACATGATGACTTGTATTGGTTGTAGACTGTGTTTTGTTATTTCATCATTTGTTTTGGTGTCTGTTTGTTAATTTCACTTTTACTTCCATACAGAAACATTCCCTATTTGACAACTTAGTATGTATTGCAGGAATGTTATATGAATATATGTATATAATTATTTTACTGCAAATGTTGCTATATATATATATATATATTTGATAACTATACTTTTGCAAATAACAAACCTTAGGAATTGTTATGGTTTTTTAGAACTTTGATTTGCCTAACTATTTCTCTCTCTCTCTCTCTCACACACACACACACACACACACACACACACACACACACACACACACACACACACACACACACACACACACACACACACCTAGTCATCCCTCAGAATGCAGCTGCAATACAAGCTTCCTTCTCTGCTAACTCAGCAACCTGTGAAGCTGGTGATAATTGACTCGCTAGCCGCTCTCTTCAGAGTGGAGCTCGGAGCAGCTGAGCAGGCCATGCAGCGAGCTAAGCTCCTGCGTGAGTTTGGGCACCGGCTGAAGACGCTCAGCGAGAAACATTCGGCTGCTGTGGTGTGCATCAACCAAGTGAGTCATCTTTGACCAGACAGTTTAGCTGGTTGTCTCATGGAACCGCTTCAACCTGCCTCAACCCAGTGTGATTTTGATCCAGTGTGTGTCCCCATAGAACTATTGCCAACCTGCATCAACCCAGTGTGATGTTGATCCAGTGTGAACCCCAGAGTGCTATCATCAGCATACATTGCTGCCACCCAGTGTGATATTGAGCTTATGTTTTCACAAAACAACTGTGGGTTATGGTGTGAACACAGAAAAGAGCATGTGCATATGATGTGCATACCCACCACTCCTTAGTAAGGTGTCATGTGAGCACCCTGCACCCTATTAGGATGCTGTGTGAGCGCCCTAATAAGGTGTCATGTGAGCATAATGTGAGTGCCCTAATAGGATGTCATGTGAGTGCCCTCTCATTCACTCTGCCATACATGTCAATTAATCTCCAACACACAACCTACACTCACTCACTCACTCACTCACTCACTCACTCACTCACTCACTCACTCACTCACTCACTCACTCACTCACTCACTCACTCACTCACTCACTCACTCACTCACTCACTCACTCACTCACTCACTCACTCACTCACTCACTCACTCACTCACTCACTCACTCACTCAGGTGACAGCGGCCATGGACAGCAAGGTCTCCAGTGGAGTCAAGCCGGCCTTAGGCCTCACCTGGTCGGACATCGTCACCACCAGACTCATGCTCACACGTCCAGAAGGACTGGACTCCAGTGAAGAATGCCTGACAGTACGTACACCCATATATGCCGTATATGGAAGTTTCTTTCCTCCACACAAGAACCGCCTGACACCTGCTTATGTTTAGCTGTTGTCAATAGCTTATCTGTGTACTAATACACACGTTTGAGGCTCCTCATTTCCCCGCCATTTATGCTACAACATGACAGTGTAACTGCAGCTAATGAATTTTGTAATTAACACCAGTCACAATATACCATTGTCATAGAGCTGTTGTTGGCTTCATCTGGTCACACACACACACACACACACACACACACACACACACACACACACACACACACACACACACACACACACACACACACACACACACACACACTCTCTCTCTCTCTCTCTCTCTCTTCTTTGCAGGAACCTCAACGAGTGTTGAGGAGACTTGAGGTGCTACTTGCCCCTCACCTCCCTCCGTCTTCCCTACAATATTACATTGATGAAAGTGGCATCAGAACTCTTCAGGCGCCATGACAACGCTGGCTTCACTTCATGTATGAAAAAGTAATTTTGATAAAATAATTTGCTCTATTTATAACCAGAGTAGACATCAGTTGACTTGATGAGGTGCTAATGGTCTCCATTGTTTGTTGTTGTTTACAGACTTGATTAAGGAGTTAGGGGAATTCTACCACACACCTCTTGTTCTTGTGTGTGTACACGTGTACATACATGTGTACACACACACACACACACACACACACACACACACACACACACACACACACACACACACACACACACACACACACACACACACACACACACACACACACACACACACAACAGAGACAGTTGCTATGGGGAGAACATTAAATATGAACTCCACTGGATGTCATAATCACTTATGATATATTTGTTATGTCATTTTGTTTTCACTATTTTTCCTATTTTTTATCGACAGATACTGCCAGTTTAGTAATGCATGTGGTTGGAATACATCGGCAGGGTAGAATACAGGATATCAACCTGGGAGGGGGCAGGGAAAAGAGAATATGATACCGGGTATTTTTATGGGGTGCATGTCCTTGGGGCATCTGGGGGGGCATGTCCCAATCCTCTAAGAAAATTTTTAAACAGGTGCCCTGATATGGATTTTGGACAGCCAGTTGACAAGTACATGTGCTTATATACCCACAAGCAGCTACTACATCTCACATGACCTCTTTGGGTTTTTAATTCCATTTTAATTTTTTTTTTTTAATTTGTTCGTTTGGGGGGGGGGGGGTCCCAGGGAAACCCCCTCTCCCATACTGATATGTCTTCAGCTGTGGTGTATTTCTCCATATCTAGTCAATGGCTGGTCATGTTTTAGAGGTTGGTATGTGTAGCAACAGAAGTGTGTATTCATTGGATGAAATATAATCACATGACATTGATAAGCCCATCAGGTGAGAATTTTAGCGAATTGATCATTACTATTAGCACAAATAAGTCTCACACATTCCTGTGGAAACCAACCTTCCCCAGCCCTGACCTGCCAATTCATGTGGCAGGCCTTTCTTTGGAGCACAATGACAAGAAGCAGAACACATTGCATATGCAAAATTTTGGTCATTAAGTGGAAATTACAAAACCATGACATTTGCTCACTCCTAAGTTGTGTATCTCAACTATACTGCTATGCTCCTATAAAATTGCATGAATCTTGTGTCTGTTTAGTGAGGTTCAAATGAAATGTTGCTTGCTATTCTAGCACTTTACTTGGAGATGTTAGGTGCTTCTCACTGCAAGCTCCTCATTATGGCCTGACATGGTGAAGCATTTTCTCCATTAAATGGGTTGAACCTTGCATAATTAATTTTGCATATCATTGATTATAAATGGAAAACTTTAATGGTTTTAAGACCATGGAGGACATTTAAAAACAATTAAGCAATTTTTCAATATAATAAAATTTTTTTTTTATTATTATTATTATTTTTTTTTTATTGCAGACCTCAACTACCGTACAAAAGGCAATATATCACTCTGGAAAGAAATAAGAGCCTTTTCTATCACCACATACTATGACCCTTCCCCCCCAGACAAATATTATTGACAGTTGCTCTGGGCGATACTAGAAGGTTTTATTAGTTGATAAAATTAATATTAAAAATTGTTAAAAAGGTTTAATGTAAATTCGCAATAATAGGCACATTAAATGCAATGACCAATTGAAAAAAAAAACCAAATAAACCTTGCATTCTAACTGATGCAGTCACCACCACAATACATGCACACATTTCTACACGAGTCACCACAAGCTGTTAATTAAATGAGTAGCTTCTGGAGTACTTGGTTTGATCCTCCACTCTGTCTGTGAGCAGCATGAAGGACAGGTCAGGGAGGCGTCCCAACACAGACCGTGTCAACAGACTCAGTTCACTTCTGCTGGGCTTGGGCAGTGTCGTCTTGCTCACATCCAGCCCCAACTCCTGCAGCTGCAACTCAAACGTCTTTTTGGCGGAGTGAGGAGTGCTGGGTTGCGAGTTTTTCCCTTGGTCCTGTCCGCCTGCCCCGCCCCCTAGATCAGCCAGCTGGGAGTCCATCCATGTCGACCGATTCAGCACATTCTGTTCATTGACACGAAGTTCTTCGATGGAAGTGAGTTGTAACTTCTTTTGTTTAGACTGTGGGTTGAGGTCCAATCCAGCCAGGTCAGACGTCAGGGTGAAAGATTGCTCTGAGGTGGTGATCAAGGCGAAAATGGTGTCGATAAAGGCAGTGGTTAGGAAGGAAAAGAGAAAAAAGAGAATCAGTAAAATGAATATTTATAGTTTGATTAACATCAGGATTCAGCCTTGAAGCATGATGATTTTATTTTGATTGGCAAGTTCCTCTCATCACCACACCTTCCCTGACTCATCACCACAACTTCCCTGACTCATCACCACAACTTCCCTGACTCATCACCACACCTTCCCTGACTCATCACCACACCTTCCCAGACTCATCACCACACCTTCCCTGACTCATCACCACAACTTCCCTGACTCATCACCACACCTTCCCTGACTCATCACTAAAGACTTTAAAGCCTCTGCCCTTTCGCAATCCCATATAATAACGACTGATAAAGAAATCTGATCTATTCGAAGTTGTTTGAGTCTGGCTGATTCCCAAGCTGAAAACACTATAATAAAAAATAATAATAATAATAAGATATTCCCTCCTTTTTTTTTTTTATGTAAACCTTTACCTAAATATGTTAAGGTACACTTTCCTAGACTGTTGCAATACCAACCTTCACTTCATTCCGCCTATATATATATATATACCAAAACCCAACAGTACATGATACTCCAATGAATACACATACCTCCAGTTTGAGGTTGAGGTGCGAGGGGTAGACTGAGATCCAACAAGGCTGCTGAAAGTTCTACGAGGGAAAAATAAGCAATGAAAGTCATTGAAGTACTTCTAAAAAATTTAAATATGACTTTTCAATAGAAAAAATAATTCAATACTTTTCTCTGAAACTTGTCAATCAAAATGGCATAAAACATTTTCATTTCTGTGGCAAACATGAGATTATCTTTAAGATAATGAAAGTACCCAATCCATTGCATTCAAGTACTCCAACGGCTCGAAGAAGTGCTGTAAAGTTCTAAACAGCATGCATACAGGGGTTGCCAGTGTCAGGAGACTCCCCCAGGGCACCAATGGGGAGCCTAGTGCTGTGGAAATGCCCCTGTGATTAAGCAGGCTGCACATAGTGACACTGACCCTCCACTGTAGTTACAACTGCGGCTGCTACAGCTACTTCAGTTCTCTCTGCAGTTCACGCAGTGATGGTGTGTGCTCTGCCAGAAAGTTAGCCCAATCTGGAAGCTCATCAGTGGCCCTGAAAAGGTTATCCAAGTGCCAGAAAAGCATCCAGTGCATTGATTTTTAATGGATGTGAGATGGTTTGAATCAAATCTGAGTGAAAGTCAGTTCAACTGAGGATCTAACACACTCTACTTTAAATATGATTCTAAGTCCACCAAAATTAGCAAAAAGAGATGCCTAGACTCAAACCCAACTATCTGTCAGCTGTTTTATGTTGGTAATATTACTCGAAGACTAAATACACCCTGATTTTTTTTTTATTAGTGCATACATACTGGACTCCGCAGTGCACCTTCATTCTTTTGCACAAGTAGTCTCACCTGATTCCTTTCTGAATCCGCCTGTGCTTGTCTCGGTGTGAGTCAAGGAGTCCAACTCAGTGAGGCCGTCCTCAAACCCGAAGGACTCTCTCAGGTCCTCCACTGCTGTGGTGCCCCCCAGGGGGTCCTCAAAAACTGCCTGCAAACAGACGGGGAGGGGAGGGTGGACTTTTCACACACATTTATTAACATTTAAATGGGAGGAAGAAAAAATTTTTTTTTGGTTTAATGCACAAATTGATTTTTCTATTATATGGTGTGTTAGATCTGCTATAGCTTGCTTATTCCTTCCTTGCTGGAGATAGTTTGTTGATACATTGTGTTGCACCATATTGTTGATGCATTACATTTGTTGATGCGTTGCATAGCTCTACAATGTTGATGAATTGTGTTTCTCTAGTGTTGATCCATTGTGTTGCTCTACACTGTTGCATTGCTCTACAGTGTTGATGCATTGTGTTGTAACACATTTTTCATATGTTGCTTGCTATGAATGGTTCATAATTCTAAACTTAAACTCAATTATCTTTAAATGTCTTCAACACGACACTATCTTGACTCACCATGCCAGTTAGAACTGAGAGGGTGGAGGACTTTGACTCAATCTGAGTGAGTGTGTGCGTGCGTGAGTGTAAGAAAGAGAATGTGTAAGCCAGAGGGGGACAGACAATGTGTGTAGTAATCTAACCAATTGTCAAACACACAGGCCGACTTACCTTTGGGTCCACAGATAGACACGCATAGTAGCTGCCTTGCAAGTGTGAACTGTCAAACTTGTGAAGAGGAACAGTCAGGTCTATGCACCTCTGAAGAGTCACCCATAGACTAGACATCAAACATACACAAACAAAAATGATTACAAATGAAGAGAAAACAATCCTAATTATGGTGGCAAATAAGGAGTGAAAATCCAAGCATTTGTGTAATTACTAATTAATATGGGGTAATCCCTGATTTATTTTGCCATCATTATGTCCCTCTCTGGTAGCATAATGTCCAGGATTTATTTTTGGACACACACATCAATTTGATGTCATTCCCCCCACCCCCCTCGAATATTTTATCCAAGATCTGTTTAACACTGATTCATGCACCCCCTCCCCCATACCAGTAAATTAAGGCCTACATTAATTAGCACTTGGTGATCAGATATGTACCTCATCAACATCTTTCTTTTTTCGGCAGGAGTCTCCAATAACACTGCCAGTGTTTGCAACGAAGAACTCACTTGTGTCGATAACTTCTCTTGAGCGTTTGCAGCTTCAACAAAGCATACCTTCAGTACTTCTTCCACCGACTATCACAGAACAAAATACCAACCGAAATTATAGTCATTTGCAATGAATAGGAACAAAAATTCTACCATACAATTTCAGGATGTGTTTCACTTTTTTTTCTTTTTTTTATTCACTCATCAATTTATTTTAGCTTTTGAAGGTGCGTGCACCACATGCTTTCACAGCATGCATTAAACTCTAGATTAAGCAATTCAGTATCAGGAAAGCTTGTACTATATAGCCCTGAAGGTATAGACATAGACGTGTTGGGGTGGGGACTTGCATTCTATCCTTCATGTACTCCAACATTACACTCACACTTGTGCGTATACATGCCATGCTCACACATACACTGAGACCAGCACTGAGACCAACCTCTGTTGAAATATGAGCAATAGGCTGGGCTGTTGTAACTGAAGCAGATGTAGGTGGGAAAACCACCGATGCTGTTGAAGGGCTGGAGAAGTCGCCAAATCCACCCAAGTCATCTTTATCCCTTGATTCTGTTTGACCAGAAAACTCTTTAAAAGGATCCACTTCTGCTGCAGCTGTTACTGAGGAACTAGAAAAAACACCAAATTCACCAAAATCGTCATCTGCTGCAAATTTGTTCATGAAGTTGGCCTCATTAGCCAGGACATCTCCAGGGGCATTGCTTGCATCTGTTTTTGGAAGATTTCCGAAACTACCGCCTGAATTGAAGGCAGTAGCAGAATTGTCCTGAAACCCACCAAACTCACCAAAGTCATCATCATTCCGCTCAGCTACTACTAATGTGGTGGAAGTGGAACTATTATCTATGGCAATGGATCCACTCTGTGTTGCCACTGGGTAACTACTTGATGAGAATTCACAAAATTCTTCCTCTGGGGCATTGTCCACTACCACTGCTACTTTTGATCCATTATCTACAGTGGACATTGAGATAGTGTTCCTGCTAGTAACAGCAACAGCAGATGTTGTGGTGATGAGGTTGCTCAAGGATGAAAGACCACCATTTCCACTTGTTGATGTCAAAATACCAGAGGTAAATTCACCAAAATCTTCACCAAAATCTTCACCAAAATCATCCGCTTTATTACTAGTGCTTCCTTCACAAGCACCAACATCACTGCTACAAGCAGGAAGTGAGGGTAAACTCCAAGTGACCTGGTCGGGTTCAGATACTTGACATGCTGCAACTCCTGAATTCCAGTCCTGATTCCCCAGAAAACCAACCACTGAAGGCTCTCCACCTGCTGACTCTGAAGTCAAGAAATCTGGTGCCATTTTGACTGACATCTCTGGTGGCAATTGTGTACCCAAAGTCCCTCCATTCCCAGTACTGGACAAGAGCAACGTGTCAGTTCTTGAACTTAATTCTGCCTGTGTGTTTCCTTCCTCATTTATGGGCTCATCCAGGGGTGTGAAATCTGGCAGTGGTGGTATTTCATAGAGAACATCTCCAGCCAAATGAACATGATCTGCAGCTGGGCTATTGGGCAAAGAGGGAATCTCAAACTGGTCAAAGCTGGAAAAATTTGGGAACGAAAAAGCTGAAGAATCCAGCTCCAAATTTGTACTTTTTGGTACCGCTGCATGGCCTGGAGAGACAGAATATTGAATTTAAAAGGGAAAAAACTTTTTGTTTAATATTCAGCAGCCCAATCTTACCCTTTTCAGACGTCTTCACAGCTCCCCCGGAACCTAAGCTACCGAAATCTTCCATCTCCCACCATTTGTTTTATTATAATTAAAGAGCACCTGACCGATGCCCCCCCCCCCCCCACATTAAGGTCCACTTTAAGTCAAGGGGCGTTCACTTATTTCATTTTCTAGTGACGAGGCGGAGGAGGCTGTGGGACAATGGATTCCCACTATTTTCCACCTTCCCTGGGCGGAGGAGGGTTTGAAGATGGTCTGGGACACTCCAATTTATCAGCTGTGATGTTACCTCGAGTGCCCCCCACTACCAGCACTGTGACAGAAGCCTCGTTATATTCCCTGGTGCCTTTCTCAGTGCACTATGGAGTCACTATTTTTAGTACACTCCTGGTTGGGATACTTTTCGTAGTGGTGTACGTCCAGCTCATCATGGTCATATGCTTTGGTTACAAGCTCATCTCCTACCAGACTATTCTCCTCTTTGATATTTTGCTCTGGGCATCTTTGAGACTGACTCTCTTCTCCTTTTATTACTTCCACTGTTGTGAGTTGGCCAACAAACTGAATGGAAAGTTTAGTGGATGGATTTTGGTGGCTTTGCCATCTGCTCTACAGTACTTCTCCTTGGCAGTGCTGGTCCACTATTTTGGAGAGGTATATTGTTGTTAGTTATTCTATTTGTTGTTGGTTGTTATTTGTTTTTGTTGTTAGGGGGGAGTTTTGGTTTCTTTTTAAAAAAATTTTTTTTATTGGTTTTTTATTGTTTTTTAAAAATTTTTTTATTTTCTTTATTTTTATTATAGTACATATATTTATGTGCTCAGTGTGACAACTGGTGTGAACTGTGAAGTATGCCAATATGAATGATCAGTTGATAACTGCCAATTGTGAAGAATGTCACCGTGAATGCCAAGCACAAGCAGTTTGGGATGCATGCAACTTGTTCTTGGGGTTGCCCAGGAAAGGTGTGGTGGTCAAACTCAGGCAGGTACCAACAATATATATGTCCTTAGCAACCAAGTGATTGTGGCTCCACCCCACTTTTTTTGGTTGTTTAGTTGTCTTGTCGAAACTGTCTGCATTTCTTTGGGTGCTATGTGGAATGCTAAAGAGTGACTCTATTGAAATCCACTGTCATTTTTAATGACTGGTGTGGGTTTTGTATTGATAAAATAAAAGGTGTAATTTCATTTGTTCTTTTTCTCTAAATATTGTAGAGCATCTTCAAAGTGATAAGCAGGAGGCAGGAAATGGCCAGTTTGGCACCTCCTTACAGGAAAATGAAAAAATACAGGTCAGTGGAACATAGAATTACCAACAATATATGGAAAGAATGCTGAACTGAAATTAATGTGGTGAGAGTTTTGTGAGTGCTTATCTAAGCTATTCTTCATTGTCCAGGATTCTTGGTGAAACTCTGTTCGTGATTGCTGTGGTTACTTTCCTTGCTGGCAATATAGCATTCTACTTCATTATTGGAGATAATGAGTTCAGCAAGCACGTCATGTCAACAATTGTTGCCTTGAGAGTGATTCTACTAGATGGACTATTCCTGGTGATGGGAATCATCCTTGGTGTCTGCATTATCATTGTGAGTAATGGCAAAGATCCACATTATGGGATGGCATTGGTTACAATGAAGGGGAAAAATTGAATAATTTAAAAATAAAGGTTTGCATGGAATGTATGCAGCAGCTCAGAACATTTCATAAATACTTTAGTCAGGGATGTGATTGGATTTGATTATTAACTGTCATAATATTGACTGAATAGAGATGTCAGAATGTTGTTTATCATTCTAGTTTTTTTCTTTCCTTGTGAGAAGATACTAATTCATAAAAATTTTTAAGTTTATTCATCTTGAAAGTTGGGGTCTACACTCACACTTTGCTATAGCATGAGTGTGCATATAGAACTTTCCTAAAGAAAGTTTTATTTTCATTTATTTAACTTTACTTACTCTTTGGACGCTTATTTAATGTCCCAAAAAAGTATCACAACTTCTAATTTAACCAGTCCCAGAATTATTCGTCAATACTGTACAAATTGGTGTTGCCTAAGTAAAGTACAGCACAGCACAGCACAGTTAGATCAATCAAAAGTAGAAAATTTGGGCTACTTTTTTTTTCAACAAAAAAAATCTCAGAGATGGTATTGTAGTTGTTTTCTAGGTGCAAACGAATGGTAAAGAGTAACAGGTTAAGTGTATTCTGCAATCAAAATTATGATGTCATTTATAACCACTCTTATAAAACATGTGTGAGGGACCCTTTACCATTTTCCTGGCCCTAACCATGTCCAAGGCCTAATTCATATTACTCTGGTCTTTTCTCAAGTATTCTCTATCTTTACAAGCTGTGTTAGTGAAAGCTTGTTTAGTATTCACTGTGTACACACGTGTGCATACTACTCCGTCTGACTGTACACTCTCATGCCTGAAGCAAGAGTAACCACTAAACTGTTGGGGGGATTTTTAGTGGTACAATTACTTTGCAAACCACACTGTAAACACACTCAGTCACTACTTTTTAATTCGTAACATCAATAGTATTTCTTTTTAAATACGTTGTGGCTTGTGGGATTCCATCCTTGATGGCATCCAGTTCTTGAAATGTATTCGTATTCAATTCATGCTAATCCTCTGAAGCTGTTTTTAGCTGACATTGAACAAAACTGAATTAGTATCTTTGTGGATAGTAATGGGCATGTGTGGGTGTAGGTAGGAGTCCCTGTGGTATGATGGGGGATGACCAGTGTGTATCCTGAGGCATGACCCAGCAAGACAACCAGCCTTGCCTTGTCCCAACTCCCAAGTAAGGTACATCCCAATGCATGCTTTGGCCATCCTGGTGATTTGATTGGCATTACTTTGACCAGATTTTCTGCCCCTGATATCTCAGATATACACCACAAGAACGGGCAAGGATGTGCTGGATGCACGGCATGGCAAGAAGTGCATTCCTCTCTTCATCTCCTGCTGCCTCATCCTGCTCTTCACCTCTCGAGTTATCTACTCTGTGGTGGCTGTGATAACAGGTACCAGTCACATGATCCACTCCGACTACTCATGGACATTTGCCACCGATGAGGTCAGTTCATGGCCAAATACTATTACACTGCATTGGTTCTGTGGCTGGGAGTGAATTAAAATGAGTAAACGGATCATATTCCCTGGAGTCCTGGATGTAAATAAGTTTCCAAAATTATACTGTCTTTGCTAAAGTAACGCTATGTAATGTTTATATTCCTTTCCTAAAATGCTTCCATGTAAACCGAGTGAACTCCCCATGTTAGTGTGGTTACCTATTGTATTATGTGACCTGCCTTTGGTCACACACCCAGTCGAGAGTGAAATGTGTAATTGGAGTAAGGAAATACTGCAGTACCACTCAAATTATTCTTTTGTGGAGGCTAACATGTGCACGGACTCTGTGGCTTGAAATTATGTGCATGTGATGATTAAAAGTGTTGCATCGTGGTTTTTGTGAACCACTGGCCTACAGCTGTGAATACAGTGTACACATGAGTGACGGGGGGGGGGGGGGGGGGGGGGGGGATGAGGTGAGCTATGATACAATTAATCAAATCCCATGGTGCTGCTAGGTTGATCCATGATAGAACTGAATCCATGATAGAACTGAATCCATGATAGAACTGAATCCATGATAGAACTGAATCCATGATAGAACTGAATCCATGGTAGAACTGAATCCATGGTAGAACTGAATCCATGGTTCAACAGCAACAAGTGGGCCATAAAATTGGTCACAGTGATTAAGTATAATTTAAGTTGCCAAGTTATAGTGTCGTGATCATTGACATTAGTAAGAAAAACATGATGTTGGGCATGCATAATCACAAACACAGAATTGCAGTGAATATGTATCAATAAAAATGCTGGTTTGAATGAATGTTTGTATTTTTCGTCCAGGGAGATTATGAGTTCTCTAAAAATGGAAAGGCAAACAAATATGGTTATATTGCTTATTTCTCCATCTTGGTTATCTGGGAGGTGATGCCGACATATCTTATCGTCTTCTTCTTCAGAGTCAAAATCCCCAACTACACTTATAAAACTTACAATACGAGCGTACGTTGTTTACAAATACATTCAACTATAATAAGACTCTATCTGACATAGGGGATGTTTTTGTGGGGGAGGGAGACAGACTTGATTCATAGTGGAGCACTATCTTGTGTGTGTAAGAATGAATGCATGTACTCATGTGCATAGCTACAAATATTTGTCATATCAAATGCTACAGCAAAATTTGAGCCATTTATAGTAATTTTGTAAATATGTAGGGATGAGCCCTGTTTTTCAACTGCTTTAATTTATGAGACCATCCCTTTTCATTTAATCACTTTCATTTTTAAAAAAAATAAATGAATGCTGCTATTGTTAACTGTTGTCTTGTTTCTCCATCATGCAGTTAAATTCATGCAATGCTCTCCAGGATTCCAATGAAGTCAACCAGAAATACTTCTTTGAGAATCCGAACCGATACGACGAGACAGATCAGTTGCTGCACTCGTCTAGGCACTCCCACAGTTCTGATGTCACCACCACACATGTGTCCATCCCTAGTCTCACCAATTCCTTGACGACAAACATCACCCCTCATCACTACGGCTCAAGCAACTCTTCCACTGCCAGGAATTCTTCCCAATATTATGGCAGTAGGCCTCTGCCTGTGGTCATGCCGGGCACCACTCCACCCCAGCTCTTCACAAGCCCTTCCATCTTTGACAAATGATCATGGTTTCACAAGGATGTTTTTGTGTGTTTTTAAAGTTCATTTTATTTAGCTTCATGTTAATTCAAGTTTGTGATGTTCATAACTTCTCCTGCACTCATACTTTTCAGTTCAAATCCTTTTACTTCAGCAGATCCTAAAGTAGAAACATCAGAATATTGTTTGAAAAAATATATTTATATATAATCTACACACCAAGTTTTATATATGAATAAAATTATGAACATAAATGTATTTGACCTCCTTAACTTTATTGAGATTACCTTCCATCTTGTGTAGTTCATTCACTTTTGGCTTCAAACCATCTCTCAGTATTTCAAGTTCAGTAGCTATAGTCTCGTGGTCTGCAAGCACGCACACAATGATATTAATATTACTTTACCTACTGGCATACCTTTTTTCAGCATCTTGATGCACACATCTGACTCTACTTTCAGGAATGTATTTCCAGACACACCCATGCCTTGTCATCTGTGTGCAATTTTATACATGCATAGAAAAGACAGTGTAATGTTGACCCCTTACCATATAATGGTGATAAAAAAATTGGTTGCAGCAGTTAGCAACAGTGAGTGGAACTTATTTATAGATAAAATTTTTCTTTGTATGGGGGTTGCTTTCAAAGCCAAACTAGCCACCAACCAATAAACAAAAGTATTACCACTGATTGATGGACCTCAATTTCATTATTAGGGGTGGGTTGACCTAAAAAGTACCAGCTCAGCAGGCCCAATGAATATAATAACTATGTATTAGTAGTGAACGAAAAGTGGCACCCCTAGTGGGAAAAAAGGGAAATTCTAATTTTCATACCAAAAAACAACTAATCAATAATAACCTTGTAGTTAAGGCACAGGTCTCCCAAGCAGAGAGGAGGGTGTTCATTCCAGTACTTCCAAACCCCCCC
>OZ017782.1:6041915-6132105 GCA_963969325.1 Lycopodina hypogea | reverse complement strand
AGGGTGTTCAATCCCAGTACTTCCAAACCCCCCCCCCCCCCCCCCCCCCCCTTTCTTTTCTTCTTTCAATTCCTGATAATTAAAAACAAACAGAACAGCAACTGCTTAGTGGGTTGATCCCAACAACACTTCAGTATGTGTGTTTGCAGGTATGTGTGTTTGCATACACATTTTGTGTGCACACACTTTACTGCCAAAGAATCAAACCAAATGAAACCTCAGTGTGTGTCAGGCTAAAAATACCAATACTGGTATTTACACAGGCAAAACCTCACAGTTTTTTGAATGATAGAGAGCTAAACCAAGGGTGCACAACCCCAAAAAAAAGCTCAAAAAGTCTCTCAAGGAGGCAAAATCGGTCTGGGCCCCACTCCACCCATGTGTGTGTGTGTGTGTGTGTATTTTTTTTTGGGGGGGGGGGGGGGGGGGGGTGGGGGGAAGGAGGGGCTCAGGGGGACTATCAATGAACCATTACCAAAATCATCTGCCGTGAACCCTACAACAGGCCACTAGGGTCAATCATTATATGTATATGGTTAAACATTTTCCAGCCATTTAGGAGATAGAGAAAACATGCAAGTACATAAGTAAATATAAAACAACACTGTTTTGTTTGTGCTTTCTTTTTCTTCTTGGTACACTAAAATGTGCAGATAACCAACAAGATCATATCATTCAGCAACAAAAATAAAAAATTTAAATTAGGAGGGGGGGGGGGGGTAATAAAAAAAACTGATTGATAGAGTTGGTTGACTCAGGCAGGCAGATGGAATTTTTGCAGGAAACTATTCTCATGGGAGACCAGCTTTTCTTCATGAACCCAGTTCTAAAGGTGCGCAAGAGGAAACTATTAGTGCAGCATTCCCTGCCGTGCATGGTCTGTGCAGTCATTGAAGAATTCACTTCTCTTTTTTTTTTGGAATTAAGCAGAGGAGCTGGTTTTGGATAATCCCTTCATGCTGGCAATATCACATTGTTTGTTGTTATATAATACTAGCAGCAAATATCCAACAGCTTTGTCAGGGATATAATGACCTACCACAGGGAAGTGTGGCCCAGTGTTACTCAAGATGTTTGCTTACTTCTGTCTCCAAACCCATGAATTTGACTGTCCATAAGTGCCATAAATAGATCGCATTACTTTTGGCAGTTTTGACCTGACATGCCCATAGGAAGAGATTTGATTAGGCGATCAAACTTTTTTTATGACTAAAAACCATCCACTGTGAAAGATATGCCTACACCGAACTGTGGGTTATGTTATGGTGGATTGATTGGTAGGTGGGTGATGTGATCAAGTGTGACCCGGCCTATGTTCAAGAGTTGTCCAAGAGTTGTCCAAGCACCATTTCTGGCATTTTCAGCCTCACAAACCTGCAAAAATAGGTTCGAATAGAAGTAACTACATGGAGTAGCGAGTATACTACCAAATGTGATTCATGCCTCTTCATTCACAACAGTATAATTGAAACAGTCATTACTCAAGACCAGTGTTACCAGATGGTTTCTGCTTAAAATCACTACTTTTTATCATTACTCATTTCAGATAACAACAAAAAAAAAATCGCTACAAAAACACCAACAGATTACTGTATATTAAGCATCCAAAGCACATACTACAAATTTATATTGGAATATATTACAGCTTTCTTTCATATCACAACTTCAATATTTGCCTTAAGAGCCACGGTATCTGCACTCAAAATTGGAAGACAGAACATTAAAGCACACCCAGGCTGAACAGTTCGAATGGAAAGTTCCCCTTGGATCCTTGTATGAATGCACATCCAGCCAGAAATCCTCCGTGCTGGTATCCCTGGCCAGTTGCTTGATCAGAGAGCAGTTAGACCACAGTTCACCCTGGGATGAAACATCTTATGGAATGGATTGTGGACACAGATATTCTCTTTCCAGGTGTAGTTTCAAGAACAGTGGCTATTGGAATGGATCTGTTTGATTCTTTCTGCAGCTTTTTTAATACCTAGCACCAAAAATTGAAGGCATTATCTTCCAGTCTCATATTCTTCTGCATTGGCAGCTGACTATGGTCCAAACTTTGTCTGGAATCCCAGACTCTTGCTGAAAATTCCTACATTTTGAACATTTTGGCAATTTCCCAATCAGACCCTTACCCTCCCAATTAGTTTCCAAAATTCACTACTATGGCTACACTGATCAGGACAACTTCCGCATTCTCCAAAGATCATCCTCCTTTAAATAGGTTGGCATCAGACTGATTGAGATGAAAATAACACACAATAATAGATAATTCAATGACCAGTCACCTAATTACATTTACATGTGTACGTGTGTGCAGGAATGCTTTCTCCTACTCAGGCCAGTACTCTACATGTAATAAATCTAATCAACTCAATAGAGAGCAAATAAATAATAATAATATTTGAGCCTTGGGAGAATTTGAAATAAAGTGGCAAAAAAAAAAAGGGGGGGGGGGGGGAATATTATAGAAGGAAGGAAATACGGGAGAAAAAAGGTGGTGGGTTAAATGAAGAAAAGAAAGGAGAGAAGAAAAGAAAGGAGAGAAGAAAAGAAAGGAGAGAAGAAAAGAAAGGAGAGAAGAAAAAAAAAGGGAGAAAATTCAACCTAGTCCAGGTTTGAACCACTGAGTTTCAGCTTGGGAGATTTACCACTGAGCTGGTTTTATGGGGGTTTTAAAAAAAATTTTTTTTTTTAATGGAAATTTAAATTCTTTTTTTTTTTCTCCCCCTAACAGGGGTGACACTTTTAGTGGGTTTTTTTTGTTGTTGTTGGTGATAACACTTAGTAGATAAATGTCTGCTCAGTTTTAGCTCTGCAGGTCCAAGGGTTTGTCTGGCCAAAGTACCATTTTTTGGCATTTTTCAGCCTGACATGAACACAAAAAGTGCTATTGGTCATATATAGGTACTTAAAACAATCTCTTGGAGACACCGATTCCAAAAATATATGGGTTCATGGGTTTAACTTGCAAACTGAAGGCGCTACTGGAAGATATACAGACTACTGAGGCTACAACTTTATATATACTAGCGAAAAACCCGCCCTATAAGCAGTTTTTCGGCCCACCTTTGCTGGGCTGTAGTCACAAAAAATGTCTTCTTTGAAGACCTATTTTGTAAACTTTTATAATAAAAGTGAACATGTTTTATTAGAAGTACCATTTTTGACATTTTTAGCTTCACACACAGAGGAAGAGTTGCAGCCAGATGGGACCCATCCCATGTTATTTGCGGAGTGAAGTTGTATCTATATGCCAAAGTTTTAGGTCTGTAGCTTCATTATATTTTTCTGGAAAAAAAAGTACCATTTTTTAATGTTTTTTTTTGTTTTGTTTTGTTTTGTTTTTTGTTTTTTTTTAATACAGAAAGGAATGTGGCCATATAGATATGCTTATGACATTCCCCTGGTGACACTGATTCTAAATATATATATGGGTTTGTAGGTCAACTTCAACTGTTCAAGCATGAATAGAGGATACACAGACAGACTATTCTTACTTCATATTATAGATAGATACTAGCAGCACATATCTGGTGTTCCCATGCCTATGTCAACATGAAAATCACTAAAACACCATTAATATTTTTTAACCCTTATTCAAATAACAACAGCTCATAAGTAGTCCAGCAATCAGCATTCCTGTTGATTATTTAGAAAGGCCAGAATGTTTTGGAGGCATGGCATAATGCATAAAAATAGATTGTCAACTATCAGATTCATGTTTACATAATGTTGGAGTGTGTGCTTCAGAATGAGATAAATGAACCACCAGTGACACCCACCCTGGACCCCCAAATATCGCCTGATAGTTGGGGATACTTCTCCATGGAATTAGAGAAGACATGATATTTTGATTCTAATGTAAATGTAAAGATGACATAAAGTATTGATTTTAATGTAAATTTAAATGTAACTTATAGATTTTCACTTAATGGAAGTATTTTTTCTATATTTTCTTTTCTGGTGGATCATTGCAGTGCTTCATGGCACACCACACTTCTGGTCTGTTTGTTGCCAAATTGCTGAGCTTGCCCGAGCTTGTCTGAGATGGTGCCACATGGACCATGTCATGTGAGACACATGCAGCTGAGAGATCCCTCCTGAGAGCAGCTCCTGGAGGAGGAGGGGAGGCAGTGCAGGGAATGGTTCCAGGATGACAATACCACCACAGCAGCACATGCCAAGGGGTCTCTCCTTTAAATTCTCTAGCACCACACTGGCAAACCTTGCCCACTTGAGCAATGATAGCTTTGGTAGCTGGTGTTGTTGGATTGTAGGTAAGCCCAAGTCGGTTTATGCCTTGTTGCTCTTGAGCAATGGCTGTTTCGTGAGCTCGGTGATCATTTCATAGCCTTGAATCCTGTACATGAGATTCTGCCTTGGTTTATGAACCGGTTTAACTTTAAACTAAAGAAATACAAAGTCCAAACTATACCTGGGCACAACGCTCATGCATAAGAACACACTCTTCCTGCCAGAAATCTAGGGACTGATGTGATGTAGCTTTTCTTAGTCTATTTGACAAGCGGCTTGATTCTTTTGAGGTAGAAGGCTCACTGGCCAGGGCAGCTGCATTTTGTTCTTTGTTTGTCCGGTCTTTTTGCTTTCAGTGCATGTGACTCTTGTTGCAGAGAACACTTTTTGGCTGCTATGGTTCTGTTGGCTGCTATGGTTCTGTTGGCTGCTATGGTTCTGTTGGCTGTTATGGTTCTGTTGGCTGCTGTGATTCCACCACTAAACGTGGCATATCTAATTCCAAAAGGAATTAATACAGAAGTAAAAGTCATAGTGATGGTAGCAATTATATATATATTCTTTTAATTTGGTAAACTAAACCACAACTTAATACTTGCTGCTAGATTTTTCTCTCTCTGGTGGCACTGCTGAGTCTAATTTCAACCTTTCATGGACAGACAGACACACTATTTCCACTTTATAGAGAGATACCAAATGTTATTGAAAGCTTCTTTTGTTCTTGCAACAATGATGAAATGACCTGCCCATTTTAATTCTTTGGATTTCTGTTGCAGAAAGGTGATTCTATTAATTGATTCTTAGAGAAAATAAACAGAGATAAAATAGGAAATAAATAACTGTTGCATGTTCTGCTTCTAGCAAGTCCTCAGGATAAGACTAAAAATAACTTATGAAATCTTCCTAAGATTGAAAAAAAAGAAGTGTTTCTTTCTATCTCATTTATACCCAGAGAGCAAGTTCAATATGCTTATTAAAAGTAGCTAACCTGTGTGGTTTGTTTTGAGTTGCCTAAGAGCCTCCCTCGTTTTGTTTCTCCTGCCATCAAGATTAACTATCTGCAGGAACATAGCTTCATCTAATATCCAATCACACATCACCAAAAAGTGAGCATTACCTCAGCCCTGTCCTCCAAAATACTGGTTGCATGTTTATTAATTTCAGCATATTCCTTTACCACGGCATCCACAAGAATTCGCTGCTCCATCTCAATAAACTCTTCCGGGATCATGAGCTGCTAGTTTGAAGGTTTTAGTCACGTGACAGTGGGCCACACGGAGCTCAGTAATCTTCCTTATCCCTCCGTGTCATTATCCTTAGGTGAAGCTGAGTGTGTAGAAAACAAGTGAAATAATTGAGCTGTAGCCACGGTCTTCCTTGTAGTGGTGGTGGAGTCGTGTTAGCTGAGTGTCCTGGGGTGGTGTCCTGCGTAGACCTGAACCTAACCTTCTGTTTGACTTTAATTCTTCGCTTTACACTTTCTTTCAAGTAGGTTAACCCCAGGGGCGGAGGTTGTCCTGAAATTATCTAGGATATTGCAGCAAAGAAGTCTGGGAAAAAGAGTGGAGGAAGTTTTTTTCTTTAGTTTTAGTTGTATTCGGGTATGATGTCTCTCAATACCGGTGGTAACAACAGGACCCCTCTGCCTACACTGGAAGAGACTGAACCAGCTCAGGTATGAAATAATTTTTTAAAAATTGAGTTAGAAAATGAATAGATCCATCTCGGTAGAGGGCGTGGGTTGGTGTGCTGTAAAATTGACACCCATGGGTGGGTGACCTCCTCCCAAATGTCTTAGACCTGGGGAACATAGTGGGAGACTTAAGTTGGTAACTTGTCCTTTATGACCTTGTGTCTCAAGGAATGTATACCAATTATTGTTTTCCAGTGTGGTCACTGAATTTTCTCTGCTTGTTAGGTTGTGTTTTCAACAAGCTCAGCTTAACTAACCAGCTACTTACATATACCAGCACTATCTCCAAGTATTGAGAGCCTTACTACACTCTGAATTCCACCTTGAGAATTTGCCCCACCTTACTTTTTCCCTCCTTCCCCCACCTATTTGTTATGAGTGAAAGATAGAAAAGCAGAGGTTTGGTGTTTTTCCTATTCAAGTTGGTGTCTCCCACTGCACCATGATGTGATGTAGTTTTAACCAAACACTGGCACAAGAAGCCAATGCGTAGCTGCTTACTAATGTAACAATTGAAGCTAACCTCAAGTTTTCTCTCTGTGTATACCCCTCCAACCCCAAACCACTTATAAAACCTCAGCCAACAACAATGTAAAACTGTACTTGGAAGAGCTTAAAATTGTCTTCTGATAGTGTATGTTGAAAATACTGCTTTAATAGTGTGGAAATAGTCCAGGTAGCTTTTGTAGAGCAAGTTGGTTTGATCATCAGGTTCTCCACAGTCTCCTTAAAAAGGTGAAGATAATGGTTAGACTACACTGCTACAGGGCATGTGCTGCTTACTCTAGGCGAAGGACTTTTGCTCAGCAAATGAGCACCAATCTAGGAACTTATGTTGTGATTGGCTTACAATAGTAGCAATAATTGATTGATTAGTGGCCAGTTAACCCTCAATCTGTCCAACTTCAAGTATTGGTTCTCTAATCCTTAAATATGTGTTCTATATTCTAGACACACACACACACACACACACACACACACACACACACACACACACACACACACACACACACACACACACACACACACACACTCTGAATGGTAGACAATGTACTGTATAGACTTTGAATTTGTGGCTGGTTCATGTTGCGTTTGTAACTCACCTCCGTGATAATGCACGTACATGTTTACTGTGGAACATAGTGGCTGGTGGTAGCAACTTCACTAACAGTCCCTTCACACATGAAGGAGCTGCTTCTGCAGCTAGCACGCTTCCATGTACTCAAAACATCAATATTGTCCAGCACCTTAACCAGTTTGTTGGTGTGGCAAGATAATACATTGGTAATGAGTGCATGTGGACACTTGTGAGCTACATAGGAAATAGTTGTGTTGTCATACCATAACTCAATTGTATGTCAAATATGCCACCAAAATCCCATTGGCTCTCATAGGAACCTCCCTAGCCATAGCTCTATTTATCGACCCAGTTTTGACCCAAAACCGAGAAATGGTCATTGACCTGTCCTGACCCCATCCAAAGTTTTGATCTTAACCAATTCCTAACCACAGCCCTGACCCAAACATATTTCTGACCACAACTCTGGTTGTTACTATTACCCTTGCTCTGCCATGCCATTTTTTCTTTTTCCCTAACTAACCCTGGACATTACTTTTTTAAAATCTGTTGTCCTAACCTTATTCCTGGCCGAAACTCTCCCAATTGCTTTGGCCCAAGCCCAGAACTGATTGCATCCAAGTAGGGTTCTTGAATAATGTTGTATTATTCTTATTCAATGTAGTACTTTGGTGGCCAAGTTTGAAACACAGTAAAATGTAGATAGACTGACTTGCGTCTCTTTAAATGTACCTTTCAATTTGCCTTGAGTAAACTATTCCTATACACCACAGTTACAGTACAATTTTTTTGTTCTTATTTTTTGTTGAAAGGTTATTATTGTTGTTGGGTTGGTCTGTCAACACACACGAAGTCATCCTTAATCCTGTCTCCTCAACCTGTCACATGGTATTCTGGCACCAGGTCCAAGAGTTGGCCATGTCCAACTTCTTGAGCCAGGTTGGACACCTTTTAGAAGTGCCTTTTCTTTCTCAATGAATGACACTTGCCAATTCTGTGGTCAATTAAGACATATAGTTCACTCTGGAATCTGTTTCATGGTGTTTAGTGGTACTTTTTGTTAATGGTTGCACTGTATTGCATTGTGTGTGTATATTAATATGGTAAGTGCTGTGCATTTACCTTTGTGGGGGAGTTGACTTATGCCTGCTGTATCAATTATTGTAGTCATATTAAGCACCATTGGAGTAATGTCATCTGATTAGTTATGTGAAAGGAATTGGTTGACCTGTTATCATGTGGGGACAAAAGCTCACATGCTGAAGGTGATCTAAAACAGATATATTGTGTGGATCATACATTTGATTAGCTAATCAGGCTGCATTGTGAGTGAAAGAACATCATTTTTTTCCTTCCATTGAGTATTCAACTAGCAATGATATGTGGTTGTTGGTATAGTATTATGGTATCAAGTTAAGTTTAAGATTTGAAACATCATTTTGAGATTTTTTAGCAACCACATGTTTTAATGTTGTTTTCTTGATTCTTTTGAACTGCTTAGGTGTAAATGGGTAATTTCCAATTCTATATTTGGGCTAATGATATTGTTGAGACTCAGTTTGGTTTAATGTTTGTTAAAACACACTGTCTTTTTCCACATTGCTACACTAAGGAATGTGATTGTTACCAGTGGAGCAAGTTTGCACTTGTAATTATGTTTCAGAATGTTTTCAGTAAGATATTGGGTCTGTAAGTGATGCTTCACTCAAATGGGAAATACATACCACAGAAGGACTACTTGAAACTTCCCTTTAAGTGGTCAGAAAGGGCTTCCCAGCACCGCTGAAAGGACCACCAGGAAGGGATACCGGCTGTGTGGTAGGAATGGGGGGTTTTTTCTTGGATTATATTCACTTAACAAAGTGTAGCTTAAATGCCTGGGTGACAGACAATTCCTTTTTAATATATAATGTTGAACTTTTGCTATTAGTTGTTTTAACAACTCTCCTGTTATATGATTGACTTGGACAGTAAGGTTGATCTCTCAACACTTCAGATAACTCATGCACCTCATGGAAGGCTTTGAAGTTGTTAAGAATGTGAGCAAGCAGCATACTCCACCCAAATGAGGAATTGACTGGATTTCATACATGCATTTTTGGGGAAGAAACATTAGGGTCATGTGTCAGAGAAATGTTAATAATATTACTTTTTTTCTTATATATATTTTTTTAAATAAAAAAAGAAAAAGAAGTTGGATTACTCAAAAGTTGGTTGGGTTACCAGGCATAACTTTGATTGCTGGTGTTATGTTGTCAATGTGCCTAACACTAGACTCATTGTTGACATCACTTCAGGAAGACAATGAAATTGAGGTAGTTTGTTTTGTTTTTTCAGTAAGTGAAGTTGACTTAAATGCTATTCTGTTGTAGTAATATTCTTTGTGAACCAAGCAGGCTTCATTTCTAGAGTTATAGAGTGTTAATATGAAAGCAACTGGCTTTAGTGTGAGTAGTATAATCAATGCACATTCTAGCTTCACATGTGGAAGTCAATGAAGGAGTGAACCAGGACTATGTTCCCACCCAAGGTCATACTTATTGTATGTCTTATTGTATGAGGGACTGAGACATTCAAACTTCACTATACCTCATTGTACTGAGGTGTCTAGCTGCTCTACTCCCCATACCACCTCAATGTAATCTGAAGACCAGCTGACGAACACAAAGTTATCTACTCTCTACCTCCTACACCCAATACTTTCCCCAGATGTGATCCAGTCCTAATGAGGTCCTAAGAGGCTGATTATGTCCCTGGCATCAGTTCAACCTCCGTACTTACCTTTGATAGTGCTATTAATATCTCTATAGCTATGTTCTAAATATTTCCAACACCTGACTGACCTTGTGGTGGGAATGTCTATAAAGGGATTTCGTTTTAGTTTACATGTGTCTACGTAGCAGCAGTCTGACACTGTGTAGTATAGTATCACTGTTGAGGTGGGTTACAGTATAGTACTGGTAATTAGTGAGCATTGTAAATGTTTCGGTAAAGATCTTAAGTTGCTTAGTATCCAGTGGGGACTGTTGAATAGGAAACTTGCTTTGGTGGTGCTGATGTCCATGTAGTATGATGTGCATGTTTTTATCTTGCCTGATGTGTTACCAACCTGGGAAGAATTAAGCTAGGTCATACCCTATGTCATGAAAAATGGACCTGCTGAAATATCCAGTGATAAAATAAAGGCAATGATGTAATCAAGATAACCTGCTAACTAAAATTCCTTTAGCTCCGAACAATTAAATTCTTGGGGGGGGGGGGGGTTCTCAAACCTAGACCTCTTAACACATGCTAGAAAGGAAAAGGAAGCTTCCAGTTTGGATGGAAATTGTTTCCTTTGGGCACCAATTGAATTGCTATTAAGTCTCATTCTTGTGTTTAGAAAAAGCTGCTGGGAAGGAATTTTACGTCACTGTTTTATTGTCAGGTTACAAATGGCATGCTCAGCCTAAAGTTGTGTGGTATTTTAGTTGTTTGTTTTTTTTTTAGGACCCAGGCTTTTCTGAGCAGTGAAGGCTTCTGTTAAAGCATTAAATAACGAGCCAAAACATGCACTCTTAAACCATTCCCTTTCCCCCATGACCTGACCTGGCTATCTGGGTGGTGGCATGTTTGGTTAATAATTCAATGGAAGTGTTGTTTAATATGGGTTGATGCATGTTGAAGGAATGGCTTCAACCTACCCTAGTGTTTCTTCACCTCAGTGAGAAGCCATCAAACCCAATTCCCATGTCAAAGCAACAGAATATTCTCTCCATCTTCCACGGTTGGCTCATTCTACCAAGTTTGTGAATCAGATTGTGAGTAAACAATTTTCTCCAACCATCCAAAATGGAATCAGAGTTCAAATAATCACTGGAAATGGTAGTCTTGATTATGATCCTTCTCCTTGTGTGTGTGTGTTCGAATTATTTTTAATATCTACAGCAAGGCTAAATGTGGAATGAACATTTTCCAAAAGAAATACTAATTCTTACTGTATTTCCTCCAGTTATGGGCTAGACAATCTGGGCCAAAGGAATATTACTATTTAAAACTGTGCATGCAGCTGTTTGATGGGATTTCTTTTAATTACATCCTCTACCTTTCTATTACATGTATCGTGGTTTTTGGAAGTGGACATGGAACGTGTATTATACACTTAGCCATAATTGAGCCCTTAAACAGGTGTTCTGAACCTTGTCCCAATTGCTATTCCAAGTTGGTGTACATATACATGTGTACACATTTCCCTTTTGAAGGTTGACTACTGAACTTGTGTACGTAGTGGCTGTGTGTTGCGTAGTAGTGCATTCCAAGGTACCCCTTACCAATTAATACAAATGCCTGTTTTCTAGTCATGTTTCTTGATTGAACGAATGTTTTCATAGTTAATTGGTTGATGTTTTATTTTTAGAATGAGCCTTCTCGGCATTCTATGGCCTACCGTTCCCATGGACACCATCCCTCCAATTCCTCTTCTCACCGTCACAGCAGTTCGTCCCACCACCACCGGCCCTCTGGGCACCATGCTCACACACGACCTTCGTCTGCGGGTGCCAGCTCAGCGAGCAGTGGTGGCGGATCCTCTGGCAGGTCCAAACCTTCCAGCAGACCCCCAGGGGATGAACTATACGTGGGAAAATACAAATTACTGAAGACTATTGGGAAGGGAAACTTTGCCAAAGTGAAGCTAGCCAAGCACATGCCCACAGGACAGGAGGTCAGTCACATCACCATTTAGTATTGTTTACTGTTGTGCTTTTTTAAAATTTGTTTGTTGTTTTGTGCATTATTTATGACTGCCGGATAAATTAAACAAATCTTTCCACCATATGATTACAAAAATATATATATACTTGAACAATAAACTATATAGGTGTGGTATTTGGTTCCATTTCAGTATTCTTTTTGTTCTTTAATGTCGCTCCGGTTTCAAGTGTGCCTATGTGCATGTAATTAGTAGTGTAGTATCATAGATATAATTTTTTATTAGTTGTGGTCACGGTCAGGTGTCATACTTAATTTGTTTCTGCCAATTATTTCAGTCTGCCAGTGAAACACAAGAAATGGCCTAAATTAGTGAGGAATGCAGTATTGTGAGGTGTGTTTGGATTAGATAAACAACAGCACTGTTCAACAGGAGTATCTCTTCCAGTGACAATGTTTTGTTGAAACCAACAACATTAATAGTTTTGGTCTCCAGTGGTGTGTTACTGCGAAACACATGCTCTGAACCCACGCATGCACTCACTCACTCACTCACTCACTCACTCACTCACTCACTCACTCTCTCTCTCTCTCGGTTGGTATGTAATAATGAGAGATGTAATAGTTGTATTCTTCCTGTGAAGGTAAGTGTCAGGCTTCTAATATGTTGTAAAGGTGTTGATGTTTGTTGAGCTGGGAAGGTTGTGGGCTTCCCTGTGTATAAAATTCCTATAAGGACCACATATATCAGCCAAGCAAACAGATCAAGGGCTATTAGGATCTGTTAGCGTGTACTTGGGCCAACGTTGACTATTAAATGTGAGCCATAACAGAGCAAGCATGTTGTGGGGAAGAGAAATGATAAAAGTGCAAATAGAGAACGTAACTTTATATTGATGTCCCCTTGATGTCTGGCACATTCAATCACACAGAATAGACAAGTAGAAAGAAAAGGAAGAGCTATTATTATCTATTCTAGCTTGCATCCAACTCACTGGCTACAAATGTACAAGACGCACCTAACATTGCATTTAGGGTAGGAAAAGATATGCCAAAATATTACACAATTAGGTCTAGATGGTGCTTAGTTTGTAAATTTACATATATATTTTCCCATGGACTGTACTCCACTTTAATACTGTCTCCCGTTACAGCAGTGGGATTACTGTCAGCATTGGTGTGTGTATTGTATATAAGGTGGGTAGGGGGGGAGGAAGGAATGGAATGGTGGGTGGAGTGGAATGGATGGATGGAATAGGTGGATAGATTGGTGGAATGGTGGGTGGAATGGAATAGGTGAATGGAAGGAATGGGTGGATGGATTGAATGGGTGGATAGATTGGTGGAATGGAATAGGTGAATGGAAGGAATGGGTGGATGGAATGGGTGGATGGATTGAATGGGTGGATAGATTGATGGAATGGTGGATGGAATGGAATAGGTGAATGGAAGGAATGGGTGGATGGAATGGTGGGTGGAATGGAATAGATAAATGGAAGGAATGGGTGGATGGATGGATGGAATGGGTGGATAAATTGGTGGAATAGAATAGGTGAATGGAAGGAATGGGTTGAAGGAATGGGTGGATGGATGGATGATGGAGAGTTTGAGCGCCATCCAGGTGACAACCACCTGGGAGAAGTGTATACAATTGGAAGCAACTATTTCAGAAGCACCCAACATTCAGGTTGGCAGACAGCCTCATTTAAGACTGTAAAACAAGCCAAGTGTGTGCTTGATGTTGAGGTGGAACTCAACTATGAAGGTATTTAGCTGCACTGAACATGACTAGGCCAGTGTGTTGCCTTGTGGGGCCAGCTGTTTGTTCCTTGTACGTGTGTGGCCTTTGTTGTACTACATTGTCACTTAATAGCTCTATGCCAACAGAGCACATGCTCTTGTGTCTGACACCAATGAGGAAGAACATTGTCACTGTGTTGGGAGGGAACAGGAAAAATCCCTGTAGGCTGGTGGTGTGGCATGGTAGCCATTTATTTAGGGTAGGTCAGCTTCCTCCAGTGTTTGATATGGACCACAGTATATGTACGCTGTGATGATTCAATGCTTTATAGTGTATTGTTCTTCTCTTTTCTTTCCATTCAATTTATTCCACTCAGGTTGCAATAAAGATCATTGATAAGACACAATTGAATCCTGGCAGCTTGCAGAAGGTTTGTGATCATGATGTGTGTGTATACCTTGAGTGTGTCAGCAGACATATTCTTTCCTCCCCCATCCTGAATGGGTTTATGGTCACAAGTAGTTCTAAACATATTTCCTCCCATTTTCTCCCTTTGATGGTGACCAGTAATGCATGTCTGTGTCCTTTCATCTCAACAGGCATGTGTCCAGCAAGGTGGACAGCTCTCATTCGCTCTCCATATTGTTGTTTTATTATGTCATCCATTTGTTTTGTTTCAAGGACACACAACTATTGCAGTTTCAGCAGGCAGTGCATGTAAAATGTCATCAGTGTTTATCCAAGCTCCTGAATGTCTCTGACAGGCCAAAGAGCAATGGTCTTGCTGGTGGCTGGTCATCTGTGCACCTGGCCAAGGGTACTTGGCACGTGGTCAGAATCATTTTTTAAACTTTTGCTTTGTAGAGGTTTCTCTAGTGACTGCCATTAACAGTAGTGTGCTTGCTCCAATGGCACTCATGGCTGCATTGCTTCTAGATGATATCACGTTCCTTCACTTTTGTTGTAGAAGCATTGCATGTCAAGAAAAATTAATTATCCATAGCTCCTTTTCCCCACAAACCACACCTCCATATAATCCATTGTTGGGTGTGTGACATGCTCTTGTGTGTGTATCTGTGTCTCTCAGTGTTTGTGTGTTTTGTAAGAGTGTAAGTTTGATATGTGAGATTGCACCAATGATTGTAGATATGTTTACCCCTCTCTCTATAGTTGTTCAGAGAAGTACGGATCATGAAGTATTTGGATCACCCTAATATAGGTAAGCAAGCGTTATTTTGTGTATTTGTGATCCTTGCAGTGGGAGTGACCTGTGATATGAAGGTACGAGGGTATTATGTGTGTACGGTGTGTGAGAATGATTGAAACATCCATAAATGGATTCATGAGAATATCAAATATGCTATTTAATTTGATATCCAAACTTGATATATCTAATAATAAAAATTGTTTTATCTAATATGGTCATTTAAAATGTATATATTATTAATATTTGTGTTCTAAGTATCGAATTTCTTTCAAAAGGATACTTAGTTTCTTTGATGTTCTCTCTAAATGTGAAAGTTTGAGGACCATAAAGAAAAAGGTATTCAGGACATCTTATCTTTCATGCCATCCAACCACATCCAGATAATCATTTCAGCATGAAATTAATAGATTTCTTTAGGATTCATGCCCAACTGTCTTCCATGCCTGGCTGTCTTCATGCCTGGCTGTCTTCCATGTCTGGCTGTCTTCCATGTCTGGCTGTCTTCATCACTAGCTGTCTTCATGCCTGGCTGTCTTCCATGTCTGGCTGTCTTCATCACTAGCTGTCTTCATGCCTGGCTGTATTCATGCCTAGCTGTCTTCATCCCTGGCTGTCTTTCATGTCTGGCTGTCTTCATCACTAGCTGTCTTCATACCAGGCTGTCTTCCATGCCTAGCCATCCTCATGGCTAGCTGTCTCTATGTGGCTGTCTTCAATATTTGCTGTCCTCATAATTAGCTGTCATCATGTCTGGCTGTCTTTCATGCCTGACTGTCTTCAGCTTAGCTGTCTTGGTGACAAGCTGTCTTTCACCCCATTCTTCTTCATATAGAAGCCAATCTGGCTGGATGCTCCAAACTAGCATAGCAGTGTTAGCGTGTGTGAGTGAGAGTGTCTGTCAGTGACTGCAACTTTCTCTCTCTCTCTGTATGTCGTATGGACCTGTTGTTTAGATCCAGTTCATCGAATATGCACATGTGGATTCATGCCAAGACGTTCAAAGGCCAGGACTCTTATTTGGCCGAGTGTAATTTGTTGTGGCAATGCATCTTTTGAACTACAAGATGCATGTAGAAAGTCCCATAAATGGCCACTGGCCGATTGTACCGGGGCCAAGTCGAGCTCTGTCGCTTCTTAACACTATCACTAGCACTTCCTTGTAGCTCCAATACCATGTGTGCTGTTGTCATGACGATGGCAGACAATGAGACTGTGTGCTTGCTTATTTATTTTTTATTATTATTTTGGAAACAAAAATGTACTATAGCTATGTTGGTATTTAGTTGAAGGAAGTTTGTGTCTTAAAACCTAAGCTTATAGTTTCACTTGTAGTCTGTTGTCATACAAACGTTTGGTAACTGTAGCAAATGCTGGCATTCAGTGTTTCCTTAATTGGAGTAGTGTCTCTGATAATGTGTGTGCTGCTTCTTTTTTTTCTTGTTCAGTGAAACTGTTTGAAGTGATAGAGACTGAGAAGACACTATATCTGGTGATGGAGTACGCTAGTGGGGGTAAGCACGCGCGCACACACACACACACACACACACACACACACACACACACACACACACACACACACACACACACACACACACACACAATTTACTCACACAGATGTATTCCTTTATGAGAGAAGCAAAATGTGACTCCTTTAATAGGAGGAAGCCCTACACAAATACTATCGCATTTTCATGAAATTCTTTCCTCAATACTTTCTTCCTATCAAATTGGATTTACACATTATATACGTCTCAAACATGTTTTGTTGGTCCTCAAACAGAATTCCAGTTCCAAGGTAACCAGGTTGATAGCAAGGGTTGTCTAAACCACCTCTGCAGAATATAGGAAACTTTTTTGCCATTGACTTGATTAAAAGCTAGCTTCTAACTAATGGCTTCCATTCCTTTGGGCTAGTGTCAACATTCAGAGTCTTTTACAGAGAAAAAAAATTTTTTTTTTTTGCTTATGTAATCATATGATTTAGTATGACTGTGCACAGACAATGGGAAAACAACACAAAATGTTGTCCATCTGTGTGTTCCTTGATATGTTTGAGGACTTACAATCCACCCAAACTGGTGGAATCTTTAATATCACTATCAAAACATGTAGTATATGTCAGTGTGGCATGGACAGACACACACACTCGATACCACCACCCACTGCTAATACCGAGTACTATTTTTCTTGGTGTGTGCACCGGCCTGTCATCTGGTGTATGGAACTGTTTTAGTATAGATCGTATTACATAGTTAGAAATATCTGCTGTACAGCTTTGCAAGGTATGGGCAGCTTCCAGGATCACCTAACCAGGTGTGGCACATTCTTGGGCTAAGCTAAGACTAGTTGAAGATTGAAATATGGATGAGGATGCTCCTGTTGAAGAAGCAAATCAGAGAAGCAGCATAATCCACCCTGCTCTGGCAGATCCACATCCAGGTGTATGGCTGGGCTAGTTTAAAACTTCTACTTATATATAGCTCTTAATCTGTGTGTGTGTGCCAGATATACATTCCTTCAATTTTAAAGCTTTAAAGTCAAGAGAGGTATCAAAAGAATGGAAAAGAAGCACTGCATCCACTCATGGTTTTTAAATTTGGAAAAGACTTATTCAGGTCTTAATAAACAAAAGTAACACACACACACACACACACACACACACACACACACACACACACACACACACACACACACACACACACACACACACACAAAAGGCCATTTCAGGCTAATTAATGGGAGCAACTGTATTGAAAAGCCCTAAGGGAAGTTACATTTGAGCTGTCCTTTGGCGACACTGTATTGAAAAGCCCTAAGGGAAGTTACATTTGAGCTGTCCTTTGGCGACACTGTATTGAAAAGCCCTAAGGGAAGTTGCATTCTCTGGACACTCACTTCAACCTACAAAAATTTGAGGGTGCAAGTTATATTGGTTTTGAAGGGAATGGAATTAAAAGTTCTAAATTAGTAAATAGATTGTAAATAGCTCTTATTCTGTGTGTATTCTCAACCATACACCCCTTCAATTTTGAAGTGAAAAAAATTCATCTTTTCAGACAGACTAATTCAAGCTGTTTCATTGAAGAACGAAATGTGGTGGAAGATAATTCTTTTGGAAAGGGATGGAATTTTAAAAAATTAAGTAAGTAAATCGACTAATAAATAGCTATGAATGTGTGCATGCCTGTTAATACATATCTGTTAAATTTTGAAACTACAGAATGGAAATCTTGTTCTTGGAACAGTAGTGTAGTTATTTTTAATTTTGATAGTTGGTGAAAGTGAAAAAGGCCATTTCCAGCTGATTAATGGGAGCAGCAGTACTGTAATGACTTGAACTTTGGAGCAACTGTATTGAAAGCCCTTTATGGGAAGTTGCATTCTTCTGGCTGACAAAAATTAAGTACAGAAATCCACAATTTTAAGGGTGCAATAGAGTTCATTTTCGAAGGAATGAAATTATAAAAAATAATTTGGTATTTGATTACTTAAGTACATGTTTCTACATTTTGTATGTGTTGGTAGCACAATCACAGAGGTTATTTGAGAATAAATGGTTTGCAGAATACAAAGGAACAAGGAATAGGGACCTTGGTTTTGCATACCAAATGAAGAAATACTGTGCCAGAAAAATAAAGTGAGGAGGGGAGGGGAGAGAAAACTACAGTTTCTGAGGAAATTGGGGTGATGTTGAAGGAACTGCTTTTCATCTATTGGCATGGGGATTTGTGGCTGCATCAAGAGTTGATATCCCTTCTCATCCTACGTAACCATAAATACATCATCTGATTAAAAAGTCAGGAAATGTTGTGTACCTTGAATTCTCAACACTTGATTGATTTATAATTGATTTGAGAAAATTTGTGGGCAAAAAAGGTTGTTTTTATAAATGAATGGTCCAAGTTTGTGAGCAACAGTGCAAATGGTCATTAGCGATTGTGTATAGCACATCACATGTACACACACAAAAAAGACTGCTGTGAGATACTGAACAGCAAAAGAAAGCATTGCCAACCTTGCAGGTGAAGCTGCAAATGAATGTCTAGTGCAACAAATAGTTCTACTTTGCCCTTGCCCCCCTTTTTTGCTGGTGCATCAGCAACTAGCAATGATCAATGTGATGTGCATTATTTGGAATTAATTGGGTTTTCTCCTCTTTATCCTGCCCCTGCACGGATTATACCATGTAGGTATTCGCCACTAGTTCATCAAGGTGGGTAGTTGGAACCCCATTGGGTGCTGACTCATTTCTGTATTCTGAACACCATTATATCTAAGTTTACACTTGAGTGTGTGCATACATATGGATCTAAAATTCATTATGTATCCAAATCTTGAAATGGAGTGTTAAAAAGGCAGCATAAATTGGCGACCCAGGAGAAGGAGGAAGAATGTTGGGTTGTCTTCCACACATCTATCTTGTTTTATGTTCTTTGTTTTGTTTTTGTTTGTTTTGTTTTTTTAGCATCCAATTGTGTGGACATGCTGTTACCTTGTTACCCGTGCCATAAGGTCTGCTGTATGTGTTGCTATCTGTGTAGGTGAGGTGTTCGACTACCTTGTGGCTCATGGGAGGATGAAAGAGAAGGAAGCCAGAGTTAAGTTTAGACAGGTCAGTATTATGACAAACCACACCACATGTCTGTATCAAATGCACATGCTCACACGCACACACAAACCCTTTACCTCTTATTATGTTTTTACGTTTCTTCCACCCCTTCCTCTGCCTGACCTAGATTGTCTCTTCTGTCCAATACTGCCACCAAAAACATGTCATCCATCGAGACCTGAAGGTGAGCCTGTCTTCCTCTCTCTTGTTTGTCTCTTTGCATGTACTAAGCATGCTCTAAACCTACATACACACTGTAATATTCTAGCGAAAATCAAGCTTTAGTATTGGTCAGTTTCCTTAGAGGTACATGAATATGGTCAGTCTATCCTTCTGTCACTGCAAGTCTCCACCCCCACTACTCCTTGTCCACTCTCGTCTAGAATCCTTGTCATTACTCAATCAGATCATATTCCTTCTCTGTCCCCAAATATGTGATTCCATGTGAATTCAATGGCTTTTGTTATGGTGTTCTGCAATGCTGAGGGAGTGGAACGAATGTCGTTAAACTAATTGCATTCTACTGATTTTTAAGTAATTTATTCACTCTGGTTGTTTCAATGATTTCATTATGGTGGTAGGCTTTTTTTTTATAATCATCCTTGTTTGTGTGTGTGGATGTTTAGGCAGAGAATCTCTTGCTAGATAAGAACATGGCTATCAAGATTGCTGACTTTGGCTTCAGTAACGAATTCACCCCTGGAAGTAAGCTGGACACTTTCTGTGGCAGTCCGCCATATGCAGCCCCGGAACTCTTTCAGGGGAAGAAGTACGATGGCCCTGAGGTAGATGTCTGGAGTCTGGGGGTCATCCTCTATACGCTCGTTAGTGGTTCTCTGCCCTTTGACGGCAACAACCTCAAGGTGGGTAGTGGTGGTCGACTAGGACTCCTCTTAGTTTGAGATTTGGGGAGTTGTATTGTGGATAAACTTTAATTGAGTTGGTGGGTAAGACATGTTGGATGGTTATGGGTGAGACTGAGAGATCATCTATAGGCACAGGCAGAGGGGATTTGGGGGGGGGGGGGGGGGGGGGGGGGAGGCTTGTGGAGAAATTACCAATTTTAACCTATTTAGTGGAATTACATGGACATTAGTGAATTAAAGAAAATATTGCAGGTGTGATGGTTTCTGCTGTATAGAAAACATTGTGATCGAGTTTTGACATCATTGGTTATTTTTTAAAAATCGTCGTAGAGTCCATATTCCCTTTTAATCCTGCTGGAGCTGTTAGCTGCCGGACAAAGTCAGTGATTTAAAAAATAAAATTTTTTTTAATCTCTTTGGTTAATCTCTGAGGGCGGCTGGAGTTGTCATTGTATTCCTATAGACTGTGGTGTGGGATTAGTACTACAATGAGTAGACCACATCCTAAAGAAAATATCATGTGTTGTGGTGAGCTGAGGCACAGCCAACAGAAGCTTATGGCAATTGTGTTTGTGGGTTGAGAGAGCGAGATAGACAGACAGACAGATATTGGCTTGATCATAAGATAGATTGAGTTATATTGTGCATCTCTAGTTACCTGCAAATGGGAAGGTGGGGGGGGGGGGGGGGGGGGGGCTTCTGTCTTGCAGCGTATTGGCTTATTGTTTGTGGCTCAATTTAATTTTGTTTGACTGCATGCTGTGTGTTTTGTGTGTTGCTATTATTATCCACTAATGCTATACTGTCATCCGATGGTCTTTTTTCCTGACACATACAACAAACTGAGAATTTGATAGTGAGGCGTTCCTTATTTGGTCTTTCCTAACCAAATCTTCAGCTAGACGGAAATGTGTGGCCATGCAATCTGCAGAATGGCATATTTTGTTTTCATACTGCAGCATTTCTATTTTTAAACATTTGCTTTCTGAAACTCACAAGAGACAAAAGTAAGTAAACCACACCCACCCTGTGGAATTCACATTGTGTGCAGGTACTTCACCTAAATATTAGACCTTTGGCCTCAGTAGTGGAGGACTATGGTCTGCCAAGTCTATATAGAGCCCATCATTAGAAAGAAAGGATTTTTTTTTTTAAGAAGGGGGTGTGCAAACCGCAGATTCTCCTTCACCTAAATGGATGTTCTATACCCCCACCCCCCACGTGTGTATTTGGTTTGTACTGGGCTACCTCACACAAGACCTAACATAAGCATAATGGCAGTTTGTTTGGGCTGTATGGATACTCTTTGCTATGGCAATGAGAATGCAGGAGAGTGCCTCACTGTTGCACTAGATTGCAGGCAACTCAGTCAGTCGCTGGTCATGAGCAACAACATGTTTCTTGTGTCTTGGCATGAATCACTCAGGTGGATAGGCTGGTGTAGGCTTACAATGGTTGAATGGAGGCCCAGGGCTAATAATACAACCACTACATGCACTCTGTTACTGTGATATTGAGAAGTGTACATCACATGTTAGTCATGTGATATTTGTGTGTCACTTTGATGAGGTTTTTGTTTGTTGTATTTGCCACTGCAGGAGTTACGGGAAAGAGTGCTGAGGGGGAAATATCGGATTCCATTTTACATGTCCACTGACTGCGAAAATCTGCTCAAGAAGTTCCTCGTGCTCAACCCCAGCAAGAGGATGAATCTAGAGGTAAAGTGTGGACATGATGCATGCATGCATACAATTCATAAATACGTACAGGCAGTAAAGTATGAGCATATATGTAGATATTTACATACGTACATGTATGCATACATTATTGGGTGTCTATTAGTGGCAAATAATAGGCTAGTAGGTTTGGAAGTCCCCCTCCCAGTGCCACCCTCCCTGGACCTCTGAAGGTCCCCTGAAAGCTGCTCCCAAAACTGAAGGAGTTCTGATCATTCTCCCGTGAATATATGGTCATTTGGTTGAGTTTTTTCCTTCTAAATGTGCCAAAAATGGCAAATTCTAATAGCTCTATGACACTCACCACATCAAACTACATATATCGTGTGATTATGACCTTACCAGGTGCCATAGTTTAGGAGTAGCCTGACACAGAGACGTCCGGAATTGGCTGAAAAGTGGCCGGTTAACAATTTTTCGTGAATGCCCAATAAATCCATATCCGCCAGGGGTAATGCTCCTTCTTACGAACTAATAGCTCGACTGATAGGTGGGAAGGGGGAAGGGGGGATTTAAGAAAATAGCTTTCTCTCTTCTTCCCAGCCTTCAATTTCCTTACATTGTAGGACAATACACTAGTATTGTGTTGGCATAATTGCTTACCGTAGTGGTATGTTTTCCTTCCTTTCGTTACCATGCAGTTGCTATGCTATGGTTGCTATCTATGCCAATCTGTTGCTTGTCAACGAGGTGACAGCTTGACAAACATTGTTCTTGATAATGCATGTAGATAAGTACCTTGATCAAACACCTGTTCTGTGGGGAAACTTCAAAGGCCAGCAAAACCAAAAAACTGCCAGCAAGGAACGTCTTTTTAAGCTGAAGTCATTTCCTCATGCTTATTCTGGTAACTAAGGTGTGGTGGGTAATTGGATCCTGGAATAGGACTACTCCTGCGAGCGTTTGTAACCAGAGTGCATTTACTGCATACCCAATGTTATTCTCCATCCTGTGGCTCAAATAGGTGACTATGTTGTGAGATACATACAATGCCTCTGGATGCCCACACAGAGATGATATATTTCCATGTTGCTTCTGTGACACGACCTGGGGCAAGTAACTTGGTCGTGGGCAGATTCTAGGCCGGGTATGGCACCAGCTACGATGACCTCTATGCACTGTCTCAGGTTTGAAGACTACGACAGCACACAAAGTTCTGTGCCTGGATTGCATTTAGAACTGGCCAACTTCATCTGTTGTGTTATCTATTTATGTAACTGTTGTTGTTTGTTTTTATTTTTAACCCTTTTCTATTCTCTGATGCATGCACCTCACAGAACGTCATGAAGGATAAGTGGATGAATGTCGGTTTTGATGAGGAGGAACTGAAGCCTTACCTGGAACCCACCCAAGACCTCAATGATCCTATGAGAATACGTATGTCTTTCTTCTTCCTCTTCCTGACTGCCTTGCTCAGATGTGTGGGGTGGGTGTGGGGTGACTGTGGGGAAAAGCAGTACAGCAGTTGTTTATCTGGGAGACCTGGGGATATCCAAGGGTTTCATCACACCACAATCACCCATACCCTTTAGGATCTAACCCCTGAAGTAAGGGGGGGGGGGGGGGGGGGGGTTGTAACATATCCATAAAGAGAAGTTTCCCTATCACTCCTGGGCATCTCAATCAATTTTTGCCCCTCTTTCAATAATCGTTTAGCATGCCCACCTGTGTCCACTAGACTGCAGAGCAGGCTGCTAAACATTGGAGGTCTATTTTGCCACATGTTGTAATTATAAGTGCCATAGACCAAGCCATGGGACAATTCGTCATATTCTTCCTGGCATAGCTATGTTGTAATTTTAGACTATGATGCTCTAAAGGTGTGCTATGTTGTTATGTTGTGGTATCTCACCCAGTGGAGTCAGTCAGAGGATATATATTACAAGCTATGTTGTTGTGTGTGTGCATCACTGTCGCTCTACACACACCCACACCTCTGCTCATCTGGGCTGCAGGATAATAATTTTTAAAGAAGTAACCAAATACATCTTATGCTTGGAACACTAACTCAGAAAGAATATCATTCTGTCATTCTGGACCATCACCACTAAGATAATTTAAAGCTGCTTCACTAGAGGCACTCCCAACATTTCTTATTCTTACCTTAACATCCATGCAAATCCCCAGGCAGACAGACATGGTTTTTGAAGTTGTGTATGCCATCATGCGCACCGAGTCCTCCAATGCCACTTGTAGATTCATAGTCTCTGTAGTACTTACAGACTGATAAAAGAGCAAGTTTGGTTATTCTTGTTGCTGACCTGATGTCCAAGTACAACCTCATTGAATTGTGGTCCCTTCTATCTCAAGGCCTCTTGCTCATGGGAGCAGTGTGTCTGCGCTGTCTGTAGCTAGTCTAAGATGAGAGGTGCCATCATAGATGTGGGAGTATGGTGGTGTTGTGGCAGAGAAGAGGATAAGACTGGATGACAGGCTTCTTGGGAACATGATTATTACCGTGACAATCACACGCATGCACACACACACACACACACACACACACACACACACACACACACACACACACACACACACACACACACACACACACACACACACAGCATAATGCTTAGCTTTCTCAATTTTGCAGAAGTTGTAGTAATTTTAAATTTCTTTTTTTAATGATAAAGACAACTTTTGAGGAGTGTTGAAGAAGTCCATTCTTACATCATTAGTTGTAAATCAATTATAACAAAAGGGTTTTTCTCTCTCTCTCTTTTACCAACTTTGGCTGAGCAATGAATAACATCTTTTATGTGAAGCCAAGGCAGCTGCAGTTATAGTCCCTCTGTGGTTGACTTGTTATTGCTGTGAGGGAGACACACTTCCTGCTGTTTGGGTTACAGAGTTCATGTGCACAAAGAGAAGTGCTTGGAGCGTATGATGATTGTTCAACTCACTGCATACATGGAAGCTGTACAACAAAACAAAAGTAACCAAATAGGATGTGATGGAATATTTCAATTATAATTGAATTGATTCTGCATGCTTGCCGTAACTAAGTGGTTTGTACAGCTGACTAATGCACCTAACCAGAAAATTGATGTCCTCTTTCTGTCCCACTTCACCCCTTCACCATTATTATACCTAGTGTGTGTGTGTGTGTAGACCACCCATATGCAAAACTCAGCTGATTTTTTTTTCCAATTACCCTTTGTTCATAGCTGTGGTGTTACAATGGTGAGGCTGATCCAAGTGCTGCATTAACTTATTCCAGGCATAGCATATATCTCTTCCATCAAAGTAGTGTTGTTTCTTGTATCCATTCATGTATGAGCATGCCCGTTGTAGTTCACCACATGTGATGTGTATCTTGGTGAGGGGATAGCGCTCTGATTATAGCCATAGGCAGGGGACATTCAATCATGTCCATTTCTTGCTCAGCTTCATTTATCTTGGATTCTCTATCTCTAGAAAAAATGCTGACTATGGGCTTCATGCTCAAGGAGATTCAGGAATCCCTCAGTGAGAACCGTTATGATGAAGTCTGTGCTACCTACATGCTTCTCCAGAGAGGAACAACAAAGGAGGTGTGTTAGAATAGGTGTAAGGATTGTAATTGAGTGAACCTCATTCTCTTATAGCTTGATTATCCTAGCTGGATTTTACTGATGGTGTGTGTGTGTGCATAGCTTGCCAGTTATTTCCTGTACTTTCACTTCCTTGAACTCCAATTGTCCCATTTGTTTCATGTAGAATGGACTGAGCATGACATCTCTGTCCTCCTTGGAAGGTTACTCCCAGGGGAGCCGGGGGGATGGAGGTGCCTCTCTGGAGACCATGGGTGGTGGGGCTGGGGGAACCCCTACCAGCTCCTCATCGCAGGGACAATCGAGCCAGGGACGGAAGAAGACATCTGCTCCGGGCAACATGCAACCTCATGTCGTGAGTTTAGAAGTTTTAAATTAGGAAAAATGGTGGCGATCTTCGTCTTCCCCAAACCTCTCCACTTTTTTTCTTTCTTCATTTTCTTTTCTATCTTATTTCTTATTGTTATTTCTTCATCTCTTTCATTTCCCATCTCCTTTCTTATCTTTGTACTGTTCTTTGTTCGCTTTCTCTTCTTTCTTTCCTCTTCTCTATCCCTCACCACTTCTCCACCTTGTCCGTACTTCTAGCCCTCATCTCACAAGCAGCGGAGCTACTCCATGAGGCAGCCGAACCAAAGACACCGAGACCCCAGCAACACCCCCAAGCCCCTGATGCCTGGCACTCGTGGCGGTGTAGATAGTGCTACGACTCAGCTAACAGCCGAAGTTGTGGCGGTGAATGGGAGGGGCAATGACAGCTCAATGGACTCCATGGGATCATCCAATCATCGTGAAAAGCAGAGTCCTCGCGGACTTGATGGAGACACTCGTCTTGGCCAGGCAGCCAATCCAAACAGAGCAGAAATGCCCGGCAATAGCAGAAGAAAGTCCTATGACATTGTGGTGAGTGACTCCACGTAATCGCAGCTCAGAATAGGTGTTGTGTGAGCACTGGTGCTGAGAGATAGGTGATGCAGTAACACTTGCATTGATACATGAGGTGTCATTATAACACTTACATTGAGACATGAGGTGTTGTGTGAACACTAATTGATAGATATGTGATGCGATAACACTTAATTGAAACAAGAGGTGTTGTGCTACACTAATTGAGAGATAAGTGATGTGATAGTACTTATGTTAAGATAACACAAAAATTGAGAGATAAGTATTTCTAAAACACTTTACATTGAGACTGGAAGTATTGTGTTAACACCAATTGGAAGATAAATGGTGTAATAACACTTAAGTTGAGACATTGGTGTTGTAATAACATTAATTGAGTTATAAGTAGTGTGTTAACACTAATATTGAGACAAGAGGTGTTGTGTTAACACCAATTGGTATATGAAAGGTGTGATTACTTATTAGTTTAATGTTATTTTACCTCATGCTAATATTTTTAAATGTCAAACTGAAGCTTATTTTACTCATCTTTTTTTTTTTCGTAAAGCTGTTGAATCTGTTAGATGGTGATAACCATGAGATCACAATAGCCACAACTAACAGTACCCAATAGGCAGTGATACAAAAATAAAACATGATATGACCAAATATTCAAAAATGTGTGAAACACTTTCTCTTTATTAATATTGTGCAGCTATTTCAACATTTAGTTTGCTATTTTCCACATTTCGAACATAACTTCATGCATGGGGTGCAATTTTTACATATTTTATTATGGATGTAGTTGTGTTGTTGTTTTGTTTGTTTTTTTTGTGCTCGACTTTTAACCACCAGTTTCCCAAAGAGGCAGAGCACCACTTTTTGGAAACACTACTATATATATATATAAACAATGAATAAAAATGTGTTACTGTGTACATTCTTTTTTTTTCTTGCTGCTCTCTCTCTTCCTTCTCTTTCTTACTTCCATCTCGCTTCCTTTGCTCTCAATTTTTATTTTAGTCGTCTGGTCGGAGACAGACTATGCACTTTGACCCTAATGCTGTGGACGGCCCTCAGGGGACATCTCCAGGACATGCGCACACACAAACAGAAAAGTGAGTTCTGGTCATCAGACAGTGCACATTATCAGGAGAATACCTTAAGGAAATTGAGTTACCAGTTTGAAAGGAATGTCTGGTGTCAATCTTGATGCCCTTGCTGGCCTCCTGCCTTGCATGTGTCCTCATTTGTGTTCCTGCCTAGTGGAGGCAAAGGAGACGTGTGTGGAAATCTTTGATTCACCATCCATGCATGCTTGGCTCTGTTCAGGAATCGGGAGGACTTGACATCCAGCATGCCCCATCGTGGCAGACACGTGCTTGTGGGTGGGGGGAGCAGCGGTCGGGGGGCCTCTGGTTCTGCCCAGAAGAAGGCCGTGGGAGGGGGCTCTAATTCGGGGGTATTGGTGGATGGGGGCCATGGCAGTGGAAAACTCCTAGCCTCTTCAGATGATGATCCATCTGGTCACCATCAGCCAAGGTACCACTTTAGAGTAGAGGCTTGATTAGTAGGTCACAATCATCAGGCAACCGCACGCCAAGTGGGTACTTGAGTTTTATCTCTTGGTAAATATGACTTCAGCTTTCTAATTTGTTGTTGTTGTTTATATGTGCTGTAATTTATATGCTAAAACTGATAATATTACTTGATTGCCCTTAATAATTTCCTTCTTTGACTACTTCCTTTCTTTAATTACTTCCTCTTTTTGAACAGTGCCCTCTTTGAATACTGCCCTCTGGACTATTTCCTTCCTTGATTACTTATCTCCTTTAATCTCTTCCCTCCTTTTCCTACTTCCCTCCTTTACCTACTTCCCTCCCTTCCCAAGCACACCCTGTCCACTTCGTATATATCACAATGTATTGTGTGTGTTGGTGTGATACAGTGTCCCCCATAAAAAATCCAGGAAAAGTGGTGGGAGAGGAAGAGGAGATACTGGCATTGTGATGCCGGACATGCAACCTGTTGTCCCTGCTACACATGATAATACCAATTTCTCCCGGGGAGTGCCTGGACGGAGCACCTATGCATATGGCACCCGCAGAGCCCCGCCTGCCGTCCTGCACCATTTTGTGTCCCCAGAAGACACAGAGAACTCACAGTCCTCCCACAGTCCTAACAGTGGGTTCTTCAAGAGACTCATCCCCACAAGATTCAGCAGGAGGGACAGAGACCACACAACAAGGTACACACCACACACTGTGCTCCTCTAGAAAATACAAAATGTTTCCAGCAAATGTTTGTATGCTGCCTTTATCCAATGTACACAAAGGCTTGGCGGCTGGATTAGGATGCAGCTGATTGCCCACAATATGATCCACATTATGGTGGAACAAAAGCTGGTTGAAGTTTGCATAGTGCTGTAACAGCTTAATCATATGTTGAAACAACAAGGATTTAATTTGGCTATATTTTACCAAAACCTGTCAAGCAGTGCCAGTATTAAAACTTGGGCTCCCTAAGGAAGGTTACTGTGCTATTGGTTAGCTTCTCCTCCATGCTGTTTCAGAGCCCACATACACTGACTTTTGCTGGTGTTGCACTGACTTACTGCTAGTGTTACGCTAATTCGGATAATACAGTGAGTTATTCAAACAAATACCATTCTTAGCATAATTGATTTATATCAAAAGTGATTTGGTAAGTACTTGAATTATATGACGATAGAGTTTGACTATATTCACAACTGTTTCCAAGTGAGGGTTGTTTATATCTATCTTCTCTTGTTCCAACACCTCATCCAATGTCCTCTGGATAGAGACTCTACCGTCACCAATCACCTGATTGCAAAATGTGTGTTTGTTGATTTTACAGAAAAATCATTTTAAGTGTACAATATGTTCCAGTTCTTATTTCTTGTAGTAGTGTCAATTTAGAGGGCATGTGAGTATATTGGACTTTTGTTTGCTAATTACTATTTCTTGTTTAGTTGTGTTGATGATTGATTCGTCCTCTATTATCTCCTCAGCACCAGCACCAGCACCAGCAGGGGGTCAGAGGACAAGCCTCGCTCTCTCCGCTTCACTTGGAGTATGAAGACGACAAGCTCCATGGACCCCCAGATCATGATGGATGAGATCACACGCGTCCTGGAGCTCTACTCCATTGCCTCTGAGAGGAAAGAACGGTTTGTCATCTACTGCACTCATGGAGAAGGAGAGGGAGGAGAGCTCGTCCAGTGGGAAATAGAGGTTTGTAAGTTGCCACGGCTCTCCCTCAACGGTGTCCGCTTCAAGAGAATCTCAGGCAGCTCAATGGCCTACAAGCAGATCGCCTCCAAAGTGGCTAACGAAATGTGTCTGTGAACAATCTTCGTTACTTGCTATTTCTCCCTCAGGACACTGATTGTTTACCCTCTCTCCATTCTTGCTTTGTTTGTTTATCTGTTTGTATTTTTTTTTTTTTTTTTTTTTTTTTTGTTTCTTCCCCCACCCTCCAGCTAGAGATAGGTATGTTTATGGATAGGTAGCTAATGACACAAGCATATTGCATCAATGTTTAGGTCTGGACTGTACCAGTACAGAATCAGGTGTGTCCAGGCAACAGTAATCTCAAACTTAGTGTTTTCCCCCTGGTATTTTTTTTTGGGAGGGGGGGGGGTTTAAAAACTCTTTACCTACTGTTGTTGTGTGGCCGTCACTTTGTACGGTGTGTACTTTAAAAAAATAACTTGCATTAATTTTTCTTCTTTTTTTTTTGTGCGCTAACATCATTGTATGACATTATATACTATTTATGCAATCCACAAACGTGTATATGTAATTGTTTTATTTCTATCAACCTTGGTCCTTGTTTTTAAAAACAATTTTATTTGTTGAAAAAAGCAGTGATTGTGAATGTACACCATAGATATAGATTTGAATGTTTCTACATAATAGCAGAGTGCCCCAGGTATGTCTACCGGTTGCCAAGGGGTAAGCGTTTAGATGGGACTAAGTTAAAAACAAAGTTGGATTTAGCCCAAGGGTATGGACAAACAACCAGTCCAATTTAAAAATAGGAAAGGATCATTAATTTGTACACCATGATGGACATAATAATTTCTTTCTCCCCACTTCACCCTGGACCTCAATTGGCAAAGCCCATGGCGAGGTAGAAGGGAGGAAGGAAAAAGGAAATGGTTCCTCTTGTCCTCTGCTTTACTGCACCTGTCATATTGCAGTGGTAGAAAGAAAAGGGGCGAGAAATTGTGGAATTTAAAAAGTCTGACCAAAATGTTTATACTTTTAAGAGCAAAGGTTGTAACTGATGAGATACTGTTCTCAAACTAAACATGCATGCACGAATGGAAAAATGGATGGGTAGATAAGAAAAAATATACTGTATATAGAGCTAATTGAAAGCCAGTTTTGTCCTGGTTGTAAAAATATACTGTAAAAATATCAGTTCTTTGGGTAACTGTTGTCACAGGATTTTTTTGTTTTTGTTTTTGCAACAGTTTTGATGTTTTGATCTTAGTGTATAAGACTTGAGTCAGGGTTAATTGTTGGGCTAGTGTTCTCTAATAAGGTATGCAGAGTTCATCGTGGCTGGTGTGTTGCTGCCTCAAGCATATTTATAATAGCTACTGCCACTTAAGTTGTTTGAACTATCTGGTAAAGTTGTGTTTGCAACATTTTGTACTCAATATTTAAATGGATGAAGTATTCAAATTCATCATGAAACTTTTGTTACTGTAAGCCTTGTTACTTTTCCTAGAACTTGAGGGAGAGGGGGGTGAAGTTTATTCTGATAATAACTTCGAGCAGACAGCCAACACACAAACCAGATAGTAATGATCTCCAAAGTAGACGGAGAATGCCACGTATGCCAGTGAAATTAATATATAATTAAATATTTTTTAGTGGAATATACATTACTGTGCTTTATTACTTAACTTATTATGGTACATACTGTATATAGGTTTAAACTGTGGTTATCTCCAGTAATAATATGAGTGGTTATTTCTGGTTGTAGTCTGAGCAGGGGAGGAACTGACTCCAAATTTAATATCATTTCAGCTGAAATTCTAATAAGAATTAATATGGTGGATTGGGATAGAAACAGAACTATTCATAAGCATATTCTAATAATTAAATACATTTCTACCAACCTCAGTTGATGTTCTACCCCCCCTTTTTTATTGATTGAAAACAGATTCATATATTTAAAATAAAAATCAAAGAATTAATTGAAAGTTATATAGAAATTTGGCATAAATTGAACTAGATCACGACAACAAAGGGGAACTCTGATCTGATCAAGTTCAGGGTTCACACCATGGGAAACACAGGTTCAGTTGTCTTGTTGCTCAAGGCACCGGAGTTTGTGGAGGGTGGAGAGTTGTCTTCCTGTCGTGACCCACCTGTTTCAGGTGCATGTACCTCCTGTGTTGCCACCATACCTGTACCGGCAGCAGGATGGGGTACTTGGTAACCAGAGGGGAGGGGCCTCCTGGGAGGGCCATAACCATAAGGCAATGCTCCTCTGCTCAATGGTTCTTCATAGTACGCTCGAGGACCCACCATTCCCCTGCCTCCTGCTGGGGGTGTTACGGACATCCCACGGTCCATGGAAGGATGAGGAGGGCGTGGTGGAAGAACGCCCCTTGGGTGATAGCCAGGATGAAATGGTGGCGGCGTTCGCCCTCCAAGGAGATGTGGAGGTGGTAGAGGCCCCCTCAGATGATGTGGTGGCGTTACTCTGGGATAGTGAGGGTTCAACCCTGCAGCCGGGACAGGTCTCTGTGGGGGGTACATGTTGGGAGGAGTGGCCTGGAGTGGGTGTTGGCCGTGCACTGTCCCTGGAGGTGGGAGTCTGCTCATCATGGCCTCCCTGTGGTGCAGACAGAGAGCCAGAGGTACAAGTGAACAAATCTAGTTGTAATAACGATAATACACATGTGTACATTCAAGTAAGAACACATGTGAGAAGGAGAAAGGAATTCCATATTTAGGGCATGGAGTCAGAGAAGGCATGGAGTCAGAGAAGGCATGGAGTCAGAGAAGGCATGGAGTCAGAGAAGGCATGGAGTCAGAGAAGGCATGGAGTCAGAGAAGGCATGCAGTGGTTATACCACAAGTCTAGAATGGCTCAGCTGAACAAATGTGAAGTGATAATACTGAAAAACTTTTTTTTAATTTTTTTTTAAAATCTCGTAAATGGAAGTGTTTATCTGAGCATTGCATTGCATTGCATATCTATTGACATTTTTCTCCATAACCACCAACTCAAGGGATCTGAAACACTTGTCAAAGGGAGGGGGTGAGTGGGGGAAGGGGGGATTTGATCTTAAGAGCATTGGACTATGGCATGACAGTGTGTAGCCTGTTTCAATTTTGCTGGACTTGGGCTGATGTTATATATTTACCAACCCACCAGTAATATTTGTTTGTGCGTTTTTATACAAAGGGACTCTCCAGAAATGTCCCACAGGGACAGTCACAGGGACTGCTATTATGCCTGTTTGGGGTCTGCTCACTGGAATAAGAACTTAGGTATAAAAAACCTTTCCATCCATCTGAATGTTTATATTTTCCTCTGCAATTACATGCTCCATTTTAAAACCACAGGCCCCAGGGAGCTGAAATTTTGTTCAAGAATAGAACTTCACCCACAGAGAATGTGGTATCAACATAAGGGATTGGTCTGGTCAGTATTTTACAAATCTGCCTCCACAGAAATATTTGTGCATACTATAAAAAGACTCTAATTATTTTTGTGCTCAATAACATTCCCTGTGATTAAGCTAACGGATATCCAGAAGTTACCATGGCTTTATAGAGGACTGCCATAGTCGAGCCAGTGGCTATGTGGATACACTGGGACTGCACATCTGTGCTATTGGAAAGTCACCAAAAAACAAGGAGTATTCAAAATACACTACATTCATGTACATCTGTAACTTTGAGCAAAGCCAACCAACCCACTCTGAGGAAGCATTGAGGTGAACCACAGGAAACCTCTCAACTGGACCCACCAGACTGGTCTTAATGGTACCATCAACTTCAAAATAACTAAAAAATAGCATGATGCTATTTGTAATATGCATTGTTCCATGGAATTCAATAGTCCCGGGCAATGCTGGGTACTTCTGCTTGTTGTTCATAAATGTAACAAGACACAAAGCTGTCCCTCCATGAGACCTATTGTCGGGTAGCATTCACGAAAGCAAGCAAATAAGAATTTAGATAAGTAGAGTTCAAGTACCTCTGTCTCTCTTGTGACCGAGAGCCGCCCATTCCATCATCAAAAAACATGTTGGCACTGCTCGAACGTGGAGGTTGACTGCATGCAACACGAGCAACACAAGATAACATCCACACTCAAACACGCCTACGGAACATAAATTCTGCACTGTTAAACCTGAACTAGCCCTGTGTGTGTGTGTGTGTGTGTGTGTGTGTGTGTGTGTGTGTGTGCGCGCGCGCGCACCTGCAACAGTGTGGTTTGGCAGAGGAAGCCTGGTAGGGTAATTGGAGAAACTGTTATCTATAAACTGCCACAGATTAAAGAAGAGTGGAATTTAAGGCTTTCGTGTTTCCTTGTGTATTCTGATTTCTATCTCGCACAGACTTTTCAAAAATGACAGCAAGAAGTTTAAAATTCAAAAGCTAATAATCTCAGATTACACTCACATCTGAGCTATCTAGCTGTAAATATGGTGAATTAATGATATATCCCCTAAAAATATTCCAAATAAGCTCACCTTGTTGAACTGATAGACTGTGAAGTATTGGGTGCATTTGTGGGAGTGGCCTTGCATGTGACCACATCCACTTCACTAAAACTTCCCACATTGGGAGAGGATGACCTCGGGTCCAAACGAGGAGCAGAACCAGGACGGTCAGGAGGAGGACCTAATGGAGGGAAATGGCTTAAGTACACAATGGCTGTCTTCGTTGAAGAAAAGTGAGAATATGTTGCAGATATGTTGGTTCATACCTTGACCAGACATGGGTCCAGTGGATGGTAGGTGTGGCCTTGGAGGATAGCTGGGGTCCCGTGGGATGGGCCTAATGATGGGCCGCATCATGGCAGGAGAGGAACCCTCCAACTCTCCAATCCTACACAAACAACCATATTGCATGCTCACCATGGAGCAAGCAAGTGCAACAAGATATATGATGAGAGGGAGGAAGATAAGGAACAAGCTAGTGCCACAAGAGAGAATGTACGTGAGGGAGAAGGTTGCTATGGCTGAGTGTAAGACCACACTCCCACTTAATAAGTGTATGTCCATTTGTGATACTGTAGAAAATTAATGCAAGAAAGATTCAAGTTTGTGCCAAGGTGTGAGCCCAGATGCTCCTCCACGTTGAAGAATGACTCCACCACTAATGAAATCAACATTTATTTAGACCTGACATCTATTCCAAAGTCAGTGTGTTTCAGCTTGATCGTTACACAGAGATAATAGTGATGGTGTGCATTAATTCAGATATTATATCGCATGCTTGCAAGACAAACCTCTTCTTGTACATGGTGATTTCCTTCATTGTCTGACGCAACTCTTGCTCTGCACGTCGCAGTTGGGACTGCATGAACAAAGACCAGCTGACACATAGCCACACCCACATCATCACACCTCAACTCACTGCAGACTCTTCCGCACGCTTCTCGTGAATATTAGACTGCCCGATGTAGGATGTTTGGATCTCCTTCAGCTGTGTGCGCAAATTGTCTAGCTCTTTCCTATCTCTCTCCTTCTCATCCTCCCTGGCCCTATCCTTGTCCTGGGCTTCAGTGGCAAAGACTTCGATCTTCTTCCTGGATTGCTCCCCCGCCTCCAGCTTGCTGTGGAGGTCCATCTCCTTCTGCTGAAAGTACTCAGTGATGGCGGACTTCTTTATCTGTGTGCTTTTCAGCTCTTCCATGGTGTCCCTTGACTCTAGCTCAAGGGAGGACACACGCTCCTTCAAGATGGTGTTCTCACCTAGGCCACAGATGGAAGCATAGCAGACAGTAAAAGACAGCTAGAGATGGTGGCAGGGAAGATAAAGATGGTGGAAGGGAAAGACTCACTTCTTGAGGCTTCTAGTTGAGCGAGTGTGTTGCTGAGCTTGTAGGAGAAACGATCTCTTTGTTGTTCCACATCATGCAACATTACCTGAACCTATGGGAGACATTAGATCATATATTGCATACATGTGTCCTAACATAAATAACAAACCAAACCAACTACAATAATAGCAACTAGCAGATATGAATGCTCCCTTGCCTTGGTGGTGTCCAGCATGGCCTGAACCTTCCTCAACCGGGATTCCTTCATCTTAACCACATCAAGCTCATCACCATCAGTCATCTCTTCATCATCACGACCTCCATCTACCTCATCATTGGCGGCATCCGTACCGTTTGCATGATCAGCAGAATCGCCAGTCACCTGCAGCAAGCAGCTCCGCAGAGTTCCAAGTTCTTCATCTCTCTCTGCGACCTTCTCTAATTCTGTCCGCAGACCAGCTTGGACACTACTCAGCTCCGAGTTGAGATACTTACTTCTCTCAGTTTCGGTCTCCAAATCCTTCAAGGTCTGCAGTTGGTAAGTGGTAGGAGACTTCTCAGAGCAGGGCACAGTTGATATATACACATTTGTTATGTTATTTTGATGATCATTACCATATAATGTTGCTTATCATAACTTTTACAGCTGCTCTGTTTATTTGAATCAGATATATTGAGGAGAGCATGAGAACAGATAGTTGCAATTATTGGCCATTTTAAGTGCATTTGAGACCTCCCTCTAATGGAAATAAGAATTCTACAAGGAATATCTGATCTGGTTTTGGCTGTGTGATGTTGTTGCTTCATTCACTGGAGAGAACACTGCCACGAAGAAGCTAAAGGAAGAAGTTGACAGTAGATTTGGTGAGGGAAATAGACAAAGGGGAAGAGCACAAGTTCTTGGGTGTTTGGAATTAAGGATCATGCTGATCGTCATCAGCATGCCATCTCTTTAAGAGTAAGAGTGAAGTCACTGCCAGAGGCTGGAGTGATCCATCAGATGTTCACACAGTCTATAACACTGTGTGTAGTCAGACTTGTGAAGGAAAAAAAATAAGGAAAAAATAAAGAAGGAAGGAAAGAAAGTAGGAAAGAAAGAAAAAAAGAAAAATTAAAAAGAACTTTGATTTCAGTTCCTTTTGGTCTTGTTTTTTCAAAATATTCCAGCAAGATCCATAGCTCAAGTGAGAAAACTACATGCTCATTTGCATTGCAAATTTCGGAGGCTAGAACTAATGGCCATTCTCTCTTAAGTTAACTAATGGCCATTCTCTCTTAAGTTAACTAATGGCCATTCTCTCTTAAGTTCTGTCAATGGACGAGGCTTCTAACTGGGTAAACAGATAATAGTTCCTTCTTATAACACACATTCAAATACTAGAAGCAACAACAATGTTGTTTGGAGGTGATGAAGCAATTTAAATGAAAACCTAACTCTCAGCATACACCCCACCTCTCCTCCAGCCCCCCCCCCTCTCAACCCCCCAACATGCATGCCCCCACATGCACACCCACCCACACTGAACTGTGTGAAACCCACACATAGCATACCTGCTCATGGGCTTGCTCCAGCTTCTCCAGGCTTGTCTGTGCAGTGTATCTGTCTGCCTCGAGCTGGTCTCTGGTGGCTTCCAGTTCCTGCACAGTCTGTCTAAGCTCAGAGATGGAGGAGCCCAGCCTAGCGTTCTCCTGCAGGACGTGGGCCTTGTCATCCAGCACAGCTGCATGCTGCTGCTGCAGCTGGCTGATGTGGGAGTTGAGACCCTCAGAGTCCTGCAGGTACTGGTTCAGAGACTGTCTCGTCTGCTCCAGAGTCTCGCTGATGGTCTGACACTGCACCTGAACCACACAGACACAAAAGAGACGCAAGTGTTTAGAAGGCAAACACATTATCAAGAGTCATATATTCATCTCTACACTGGTTCCTGCAGATAAATTTCATCAGAAGAACCTTAATTTTTGTAATTCAGGCGTCACACTAGTGCTTTAGATTATGATGCCATTTGAATTACCAAAAGTATGGTGTTCATTATTTTTCTTTCCTGCCTACACTTATTCAAATGCAGTTTGGCTCACCTCCAGATTCTTCTTCTCCTGGGCGGTGTCATTTCTCTCATTAGTCATCAGCCCGAGGTCATTCTCTAACCATTGCACTGAATCTTCCGCCTCTCGAACCATCCTTTTCATATGTTCTTGTTTTCCTAACACTGTATGAAGCTTCTGCTCTGCTTCACGTCTAGAAACTACACGTAAAAATAAGACAATTTAGGAATAAACACTTAATGAAGTCTGAAGTTGTTCATGTAAAAATTGAGATGATCCACAAATCCCTTTACCCTTTTCTTGTTTCATTGTCCTATCCTTGCTTCTGTTGCTCCTGCAGGTCTGGCAGTGAAGGAGGAGAAGGGGCGCCATGAAGGAGAAAAACAAGATGGACGTACACACCACACCCATCATTGGACGCTAATATAAGGAAAACGAAAATATGAAATGATTACAAACCCATTGTATAAGTGGCTTACATTGGTGCATATCCAGTGTGCCCATTCTTCTGGCAGGCTATGCAAAATGGCCGTCCTCATCTGCACTCTAATTATCTCCACAGTGCTGGAGCCCCAGCCAGGAGGAGAGATGTACTCATCAAGGCAACTGTAGGCAGGATGAGGTGGTAATGCCTCACTGTTGCATGCAGGTTCTGTGTACGTGCCCTCTAAAGTGGAAGAGAGAGTCGATGTGGTTATGTCCTCAAATGTGTGCACATCTCTTGCATTGTAGTGATTTTTGTCTGCACCTACACCTTCTTGTGTTTCCTGACTGTCCTGTTCATCGGGTTTCTCCTCCACATTGACACCTTCGTCTCCATGCCTCTCACCCCTCCATCCTTCTCTTCCATTGTCCTCATTCACTTCTGAATTCACATACACTGCTTCCTGTTGACCAACATCACCCTCGGGATCTTTCTCATCACCTTTCAAATGGTGCTGTTCTTCTAATGACAGAAATACATCACTTTCTTTGTCATCCATGTGCTCTTGCTTCTCTCTCTCTAGATGCTCATGTCGGTCCATCTTTGGGTACCGTTGGTCCACCTCTGGGTCCTGTTGGTCTCTCCCTGGGTCCTGTTGGTCCATCTCTGGGTCTTGTTGCTCTCTCTCAGGGTCTTGTTGGTCCATCTCTGAGTTCTGCTGCTGAGGTTTCCTTTCACTATTATGCTGATATTTTCCATTTTGGTCCATATTTTCTCCCATTGCATGCTCCATTTTACCTCTTTCAACATCAACCTTATCTCCCCACTCCTTCCTATCCCTTTCATTATGCCCTCTCACTTCTCCCTCTTGCCTTTGTCTTTCAGCACGTTCTCTCATTTCCCTTCCCTGCCTTTCTTTATCAACACGAATTTTCATGTCTCTCTCCTTAACCCTTTCAGTCTCTTGTTTTTCTCTGTCAGCCTCCTGCCTTTCTTTTTCAGCCTCCTGCCTTTCTCTTTCAACTCGGATCTTCATATCCCTCTCCTGTTTAACTCTTTCAACTTCCAGCCTTTCTTTTTCAGCTTCCTGCCTTTCTTTTTCAGCTTCCTGCCTTTCTCTTTCAACTCGGACCTTCATATCCCTCTCCTGTTTAACTCTTTCAGCTTCCTGCCATTCTTTTTCAGCTTCCTGTTTTTCTCTTTCAGCTTCCTGCCTTTCTCTTTCAACACGAACTTTTATATCTCTCTCCAATTTTTCTCTTTCGACCTCCTGCCTTTCTCTTTCAGCCTCTTGCCTTTCTCTTTCAATACGAACTTTCCTATCTCTCTCAACTCTTTCTCTTTCAGCCTCCTGCCTTTCTCTTTCAGCCTCCTGCCTTTCTCTTTCAGCAAGTTCTTCCACTTCTTTCTCCAGCCTTTCTCTTTCAACACGTTCTTTCATTTCTCTCTCCTGCTTTTCTTTTTCAACTTGCTCTTTCATATCTCTTTCAAAAAGTTCATTCATTTCTTTTCCCTGCCTTTCTCTCACCTTGCCCTCTTTATTTATCTCTAAAGGTTCTGTTTGTTCCTTCTCTTCTTGCTCTTTCTCGTGCCGTTCCATTTCCATTCGAACAAGATCTCCCCCTTCCATATCTTCTCTTTCCTCACGTTCTTTTTCAAGATGTTCCTTAACTTCTGTCTCTTCATGTTGCTTCACCTCTCTTCTTTCCAACTCCTCCTGTCCCATCTTCACTCCCTCCTGATACTCTCTCTCCATGCGTTCTCTCAACTTTCTTGACTCCTGCTCCAAATCTCTCATTCTTTCCATGTTCCTATTTCTTTCCGCTTCTTCACTACTAATTATCCTCTCCACTTCTTTTGCATGGACATCACCCCTTTCATCAGCATCCTCTTCCATTTCCTCCTCCCCTTCTTCTTCACCTTCCGGTAAATCATCTTCCCATTCTTCCTCCTCCCCTTCCCATTCTTCCTCCTCATCTTCTAATTCTTCCTCCTCTCCCATATCTTCCTCCCCCACCATCTCCTCCCCTCTGTCGGCCTGCATACCTCCCTCCTGCGCCACCAATTTCTGCACGGCCATGTCCAAGATTGGAGGGTGCTCATGCTCCTCAGATGGAACTGACGCAATATCAAGTGTGCTGCTAGAGGCACTGTTATCCATGTTGACCTCTTGAGTTTGTGTGCTCTCAGTGCTAGGAACATCGACTGTAGTGGAGAGTACATCTTGACCAGTCCGCTCACCACCACTGGATGATGCAGATCCTTGAAAAGCTTCCACACCATCCAGAGACAAGTCCTGCAAGAGAGACACTTGCAGTTTGTTACAATCATCATCAACAATCATCATCAACAACACCACCAAACCTACCACCAGTGCAGGATCGCATTTGAAGGTGATTTCCTTGATGTCATCAGGACGGATGAGGCCTCTTTTCCCTCGTATCTAGGAACAGGAAAGGAGGAAATTGGAAACCATTGTGTGGTATTGTTAAACATTGAAACAAGCATTCATATCAGTGAAGTTGTTGTTTGTTCCCACCCCGCCCCCGCTCGCCCCTCCCCCCATCAACAGCTGGTGGTATATAATTGAAGAACAAAACGATATAGCAATTAAAAAGAAAATGATTCATAATAATAATAATAATAATAATAATAATAATAAAAAGAAGAAATTGAGTACAACTTCTGAAAGACCAAGGTTATTAATGGAGGAGTACCAGTGCAGTGTTTTGTGCTGTGTGAAGCTTTAACTTGCATGCAATTGGTAGATAAATTCTATTTCATCTTTCCAGTCATTTATGTATCTGTCATCAAAATGTAACATTTTACATTAAAAAAGTCAAAAAAAGGAAAATGTTTGACCTATTTAATGAAAATTTGCATAGCCCAAATTTGTCAGAATTACCAATGCAGTTTTTTTTTTTAATAAGCTGTGTCTTTATGACTTGCATGCATCTGGAAGACTATGCTAAAAAGAAAAGGAGGAAAGAAAAAAAAAAGAGGGGAGGGGGGAAAGAAGAAAAGTAGGAAAGAAAAAAAGAAAGGGGAAAAATGAAGAAAAGGAAGCCCAGTCCAGGAATCAAACCATTTACTGACTTTCTCCTAAGGAGACCAGCACCAACCTTTTGGCTGTGGTTGCATTAATTTCTTCTTTTTTTGCTAGCGTAGGATACGTCTACCCTGAACAGTGGATTTCATTTGGTATGGTATTTGATGATAAAGTGGATACAGACAAACATGCAGACACACAAACTATAGTTAGTCTGACATGCCCAGAGGAAGAGGTGTGGATAGGTGGACCTAGCCCACGTCGCTCGAAAAGTTGTGTGTATGCCCAGTTTAATACTTAAGGTCTAAACGTTTTCGGTAGTGCCATTTTTTGCCTTACATACCCACCAGAAGAGGTGTGGCTAGATGACCTAAAAGTTTCAGGCAAAAATCTACCCTTATTTGGCACAATGGTTTGGAGGCAGGAAGTGGATACACATAGATGTATGTATAGAGAAACCATTCTTAGCCAGACATACCCAAATAATAAGGTGTGGCCAGGTGGAACCCATCCCATGTCACACCCAGAGTCATGCTGTGTGTGTGTGCCAGGTTTAGATATCAAGGTCCAAGTGTTTTTTTTTTCCCCGAAGCACCATTTTTGGTACTTTTGCCTCACACACCACTTTTCAGTGTGACCGGGTGGGACCCAGCCCATGTTACTTCCAGAGTCAAGTTGTGTATGCATACTAAGTGTTAGGTCTGTAGCTCCAAGGATTTGTCTGGCCAAAGTACCATTTTTTGGCTTTTTTAACACAGGAAGGGGTGTGACCATATTTACATACTTAAAATGTTCCCCTGGCGATACTGATCCCAAATATATATGGGTTTGTGGGTGTACCTTGATAGGTTCAAGCATGAATCTCGAACAACAGACAGACAAATTATTCCATCTTTATAGTCAAGATATATACATGTATAGATGATTGCTTGCTTGTTGTTTTCGTTGTATGTAATTATTTCAAATGAATCTATGGACATTTGTTGCTGATCAATAGGTAGAGGAAGTACCTTCTGTGCTGACTTATTATGGTACGAACAAACAAAACAAATAAACACTACAACAACAAAAAAAAACCCATTCCAGCTGGGAATCAAACCAGTAACTTTCTAATGGAAAGGTATTTGGGATACCCGCAAGTTGTGCACTCTTGGTCAGCTATAATTCAGCGAAAAGCTTGGAACCATGTTCTGTCTCAATCTGTCACCGAGTATATTTCTCCTCTGTTAAATTGGTCCCCTCCCCCTTACATACATACGCACACACACATAGGAGGAGTAACACTATCAGATATACATGCACTTTTAGCTCCATTATGTATAGATTAAGGAAAAATACTTAGAAACATGAAATACACCCATATGAAATCAATATCTCAAAAGCCCTAAATATTATCCGAGCCATTGCCCTGACATAAACAAGTTCACTGTTCAACTAGAACAAAACTTTAAATTAAATTTCTATGACTTTCTCAAACTTCATTCTTTAACATATTGTTGATACTATTTGTCCGTTTATTGTTTGTGCAGTCATTTATACCTTACCTGTTTTGTGATTTGCACATGCTCAGTTGATAAAATTGAAAATAAGTCAAACGTGACTATTACACATAGCTTTTGCTAAATTCTTAGCTATCGGAAGAAAACACAACAGAAACATATACACTTAATAACAACATTATTTTACTAATGGGATTTCCATGGCTTTGCATTTACTTCTATACTTGTACAAATGGTATTTCAATTACTTTTATAAAGCATTTCTTTATATTAGAATTCTTGAAAATGCACTCATTAATCTTTTTTTGCTGTGTGAACATGTATATTTAAAATGATAAATTGTGGAGATGATAATTTTAAAAAAATACATCATTTTATGAGCAGGTAAATTAATGGCCAATAACATACAATTTTCAATTGCAACATACAGTAATTATTTAATAAATACTTTGACAAGTCACCATTCAACATTTAAAAAAATTAATAATAATAGTAAAACTTAAAAAATAGATAAATTAAAAAAAAAATTAAATAGCACCAAACCAAAAAATAATTTCTAAGAACACATTTCACATTATCACTTATCAAAGTACTGACCATTTCCCACTCACCTCAGCTTCCCAAAATTCTAAACCTTTGTAATCCACCTCCTTACTATACACTACAACCATGGAGGATGATGGGTAAGAGAGAAAACCAATTTCCTTGGTGATGAAACTGGAAACAGTCTTGCCATAAACTATAGCTCCTGCATTTATAAAAAACAGTACATTTTGGTTACAGCTCATGAATTATTGTTAAGGACACATGTGTACCATTCAGAAAAATGTCATTGGGAGCACATTTATAAGACTTACGTTTGCATTCTGGGTCACAGCACGACCTGGTCAGGACCAGTGGAACCAACAGCAGACAGACCAGGCTGAGCCAAATCATTAGTTTATTATATACAGAAATATTTTTCGTCATCTCATGTAGATTAACGTAAAATTGGACCAGCACTTCACCAGCACATCGAATTGAAACACATCTCAGACTGAAATCCACCACCACTCCAATAAACGCGCGTGGTTTTCAATTATTTCGGAAGAATGCCGGTTCAAAACCACAAAAAAAAAATTGGGGAGGTACTCAGAAGTGGAGGCAAACGTGGTGCTCAGCTGAAGTGACACGTAACTTCCTGCATTTTCCCCCGTTTTAATATTTCACTGATATTCTAATTATGCGTTGGCACTGTATTGTATTTCGTGATAGTCCTTTTTACTCCGCTAAATATAAAAAAGGGGGGAGGGGACCGAAGGCACTACTATCTTGGGTGCCAATAGTCAAGCTGTCGAACCATTGATGCAATTTATTGCGTTTAATATTTATGGTCAAATATACCCTTAGTTTTCAGCTGACTGATGTACCATAACTATTAACGTCATGCAGTCAAGTCTACTTGTATTAGGTTTACTAGTGAGGGTGATGTTTTTGCCTGCAACCTCACCTACTGTAGGAGATTTATTTTCTCAAAGACTGGAGCAATGCTTTTGTGAGGTAATCCCTTTTGCTAACTCTCTAGCCCACTAGTTTTGTTCCTATTGTGTTGCTGTAAATTTGCCAAATTGGGTTAGCTTTTCTTAGGGTGTATTATATGAAAGTGCTTTCATTTTTGGTGTAGTTGAGGGGGCAGGTGGATGAATGCTGCTGTGATGTGGAGACCGTTGACTCTTTAAACAGACACCACATTCTTCCTATTATGTCACAACTTGTCAACAAGAACTTCTTCAGGTTTTTTAGTGTATGTCTCAATTGTAAATTATATCATGATAATTATGCCAATAAGCAGAGAAAAGCAATGTATAGTTCCATATGCATATACAGTTTGTACATAGATACAGTATACAGGGATTGGAAACTACTAAATTACGATGTTCATCTGTGTTATGCCTGATGTCAAGTGTAGGCATGTTTTCCAATGATTCTTTTCTTCCCCAAGGTGGTGAGCAGATAGTCTCAGCCACTGGCAGCAGTGACAGGAAAGTGTCTGCTCCCACTGTTGAAGCTATTAACTTATTTCACAACTACTTCTGCATGGATAATATAAATTTATCTAACTCATACAATTATTTTCAACCAAAAAAAAAAAAAAAAAAAAAAAAAAAAAAGAAAAGGGAAATGGGACTCTAGTGCATCTTTTAGATGCTCTGATTCTATGGACTGCTATGCTCTGTACTCTCCTACTAGGTTGCATTCAATCCATCATTAACACATGCTCAGAAATTGAGCTAAGATTTAACTGAAAGAAACAAAGGAAATGCTGGAGAGGAACACAAAACCAAGACTATTGTATTAACATTTTCTTTATTATTTCACTAATTAAGTTTTGTTATGTACTCTCTCTGCCTTAGTTGCATTTAAGAACATATCATTAATGCTCAATTTGCTGATGTTTTTTAGATTTTGTACTATTCTTATACAGAGCGCACAGTGTGTTTCCAATCCCTGCATACTGTATCTATGGTTTGTACACATTCTCACTGGATAATTTAAAAAAATCCTCTAGTTACCATGTATTAGTGCAGTGTATATGTGTTAAATTAACTTACCTTTTCTTTCAGGTGAATCTTCATCGAAGCTGTCCATTTTGGCCCGATGATGGAATGTGTGCACTTAAGGATTGTAGTGTTGAAGAGTGCTCTGAAGTAAGAACATGATAAAGTCATTTTGTAGTTGCTTTTTTTATATCTTCTATTTGTATATATACAGGAGGAGCTTCCTTCATACTTGAAAAATGAGGTGTATATCTTTTACCTTGAAGTTCCAGCAGTGGTTTACAATTATAACCACACTTTACTCTTGCTCTGTGTGTTTTTCTTCATTTGAATCAAGAGTGGCTTAAGTTCAGAGGTTACATTGTGTGTCTCCCCCTCATTGGAGGAGCTTGCTCTGAGTAAAATCAACAATATGATCAGGTGTGATAATGTACACACATGTAATGATCTATTAAATTATTTGTTAACATTACCACATTTTGGTGTTAGCACTTCGCAGAGAGAAGACTTTTCTAACTGGCATGATTTTGACTCTTCGGAAGAAAACTTCTGTGAAGTAGATGGTAATTTATTATGACTATGTCAGTGTATGTAAATAGGTATTTATGTATACTAGCAAAGTACCCGTCTTACGAATAGAGACAATAAAGACATCTTACAATAATTCGAGATTGGTTTGATTGTTTGTTCTCTATCTCCTCCCACAAATTTGGGCCTACAGAGCTCAAAAGGAAGAAAAAGAAAAAAAGTTTGGGCACAGTTTTTCGACATAATTGTGGTTTGTAGTACTCTTAATGCAGCTTGGTGGTGGTTCTCATGCATGAAATTGAGATCCCTTTCACAAGATGTTTTGAAGAAAATAAACAGTCCTACGAACAGGGTTTTGCTCTGATCTTTACTCAACCTCGCCTAAAACTATCCTTGAGTGACCCCCATCAGCCCCTGAATAATTGAGCCCAGCATGCCCAAGCGTCTGGGAGGAAATAGCTAGCTAATAAAAAAAAAAAAAAAATTGAAAATTATAGTAAAATATTAAATGGGAAAAAATTTTGTATGTATAAATTAGCAGTTTCCCCCTACATAGTTTGGGTTGCTGAAGTGAGACTCGGGAGTTACAGGTAACTTGACTCTGTGGATGTTTTGACTTTTTTTCCCCCAGCAAAATTTCAAATTCAAGGTTGCTGAAAATATATTTTCACCTCAAACAACTGCAAAACCGGCACAATTATGAACAAATAGGTTATGTGTCATATTAGGGTTGATCAAACTTAAAATCATCGAAATTAGCTTATGTAAACCTTATGGAAAGTAGTGTTCTCAGTGTGTATGCTATATTGTATCATGTATTGTCAATGAGCTGGCTAGGGTAGGAACGACCCAGAAAAGCTCAAATTACTCTGGTTAGTTTTGGTGTGTTTTTTTTCATGCCAAAAGGTATAAAGCAACCTTGAGTGAAATCGAGTGGCCCCTAATCCCAAGTTTGGCCTCTCCCTTCATTCAGCTCTACGTGTAATCCATGACATCTGAGATAGACCACAAACAACGCAGTGGAAGCATTGTAGAGTAGTAAGTAATCCATACCAACTCCTGGACATTCATCTTTTTGTTACCTTACCCACCTGGTCAGATCTTGGATTTGTTTTTTGTTTGTATTGATGTTCACATTTAGTGTCTTAATCTGATGTGTGTTTAGATAACAATAGACACTCTAATGGTTCCCTATATGTACATACTAGATGTATGGTGGACAATAGACATCCTATTGTCTTCAATTAAAGTTCTATTATGTTCAGTTGTTAGTACTTGTTCATTTCAATTTGGATAAGCTGCTCAGTCCTATAGTACAATACCTTCATAAATGTCAGTAATTCTGGATGTGGGATAGGAAAAATAGAGCTAATTTCCCAGGTGCATAGTGGGAGAAATAATGCATATAGGTGTTAGTTTTGATTACTGAAACATTATTGCAACCACATCTCCTGTTTAGCCGAGTCATCCGGTGGGCAGGGGGACCTGAGCTATGTGGACCTCCTCTTGAATCCTGAACGTTACACAGGCTATGCCGGCCACTCTCCAAGAAGAGTCTGGGAAGCTATCTACCACGAGAACTGCTTTAGGTATGTGTGTAGTGTAGGCCTGTTATGTTCTAATGCTTAATTCCTTTAGCAATATGTGATTTAGATACACTAGTGCTATATTAGGGATAACACTTCCTAAAGAAGTGGTCTTTCAAGATGTAAAAAATGCGTGTAAAATGTGACTACTGAAGCTGAACTTTATGATTATTCTGGCTTGCATCTTCTGTGTCCTTGCATGATGGCCAAGGCACTCCCACCACTCTTGATTAGACCAGAACCCTCTGTTGAGCCTGGTTCTGTAACTCAGCTTTCTCTGGGCCATGGAGACAGGTTAAATGTGTAGCCACCAATATCTTCCCTTGCTGGTCCACAGACCTCCCCCTCCCCCCACCCCCCAAACATGGTATAGCAAACCATTGAGAGAAAGTGTTTAATTGATACATGCCTAGGAACCAGTTCACCCTTCTATCTCTATGTCATTGTGTGATAATTTTGGCAATGGGGGTGAGTAGAGATTCCCTACTGCTGCACTATCATGACAGTGAGTTAGTAAAGAGTTATGACCTTTACCAGAACACTCCACACCAGCCTGGGATATCATTGAAAATGGTGCACAGTGTGGGAGTAATTAAGAAATCACTTTCATACATATCTATACACTGATTGTATCACTGTGTGGACAATGTTTATATTTATTGTCACTTTTGTTTGTTGATACATCTTTTATCATTAGACCACAAGTTCCCGGCAGTCACCCTCCACTGCCTTCCTTTCATCCTTCCTTGCTCCAAGGTTGAATAAATTTGTCAAATCGCCGCGTTCCTGTGTAATTCCTTTGTCTTACTCATCCCTCCTGCTAACATTCCCTCCTTTCACCCTCTTCTGTCTATCTCTTCCTCTCTTTCTTCCTCCCTTGCACAGGGATGTGTTTAGAGAAGAGAGCGTTCTACCGCATCATATCTGGTCTACACGCCAGCATTAACATCCACCTCTCGGCCAAGTATTTGCTCTCCAACTTCCTGCCAGGCTAGTGCCAAAGCATGTATGCCATAGTCCTTGTTTTGCCCACCTGTGACATCACACTGATATGTTGGTTGCTGTTGCAGGAGACACAGAATGTGAATTTGGACCCAATCTCAATGAATTTGTGCGTCGTTTTGATTCTACCACTACCAATGGTCAAGGTATGGCGGATATGTAGCACACGGCACAACCATGAACACAGAGGGTGTGTAGCTGTGTCAATGTTTTATATTTGATTTATGATCGCAAGCACAATCAACTTTTACCTGATTTTCTTGTTTCTGTTTGTGGTATGCGCTGTGTGTGTGTGGTTTATAGCTGTTGGTTACTATTGATTGAAGTAAGTATTTGTTTATAATTGTGTTCCTTCATAGGACCTGTGTGGTTGAAGAACCTCTACTTTGCTTACCTCCTGGTGCTCCGGGCAGTGGTCAAAGCAGAGCCCTATTGGAAGGAGTACCAATTCTACACTGGCAACATGGACGATGACCAGGGCACTCGGGACCAAGTAGCCCAACTCATACAGGCAGCAGAGTAAGAAAGGGGAAGAGAGGGAGCGGTAGCAGGGATGGTGGGGGTATTGGAAAGGAGAAGGAAGATGTCCCTCTAGTTTAGATATCTCCATAGTTGATCTAACACTACTGGTAGTCAGGTTGCAATAGTATTGGAGGAGAAAGGAAAAGAGGTTGATAGATCTGCTGGTATATCTGTAACTAATACCCACCTCCTTCACATCTCTCTCTCTTAAGGAGTTGTTCTAACCTGTTTGACGAGTCCATGATGTTTGCTGACAACACGTCTAAAGTGCTAAAGGTGAGGGAAACGTTTAAAGTGTAAGAAGTGAAACGCCCCAACAAATTATCCCAATATGAGTCAATTTATTTGTTATTTCTAATTAGGGTAAGCTAATAGTATATATGTAGATGTAATTAATTCCATAGTGCAACTGGAGTGGTTCCAACCCTGTACAGTCGATTATGTGGTTGCACTGATTGATAATGACCTTATATTGATCTACAGAACGAGTTCAAGTCTCACTTCAGGAATATCTCCCGCATCATGGACTGTGTTGGCTGTGACAAGTGCAGACTATGGGGAAAGTTGCAGGTGTGTGTATGTGTAATATCATGTAACATCATGTTACACATACTAATGTTAATGGCACAATGCTTGGCTTTAACTTTAACTCCCACAGGTATTAGGAATAGGAACTGCACTTAAAATTTTGTTCTCTGAGCACAGAGCTAGGTCAAGATCTCTCCACCTCAACAGAACTGAAGTGGTGGCACTGTTCAATGTGCTGGAAAGGTCAGGATCGTTACTTTGTGCTTGATTCATGCCCTGTGGATAGCAGTTTAATCTAATGTCTGTGATGTAGAATTATGGTACAGGGTTGTAAATATCCCTGCAACCTTCCTTCCCTTGTGTAGATGAACTCAGTGACTCTCTCACACACACGCACGCACATGCACGCACGCACACACTCTCTCACACACACGCACGCACACACACACACACACACACACACACACACACACACACTCTCTCTCTCTCTCTCTCTCTCTCTCTCTCTTTCTCTTTCTCTCTTCCTCTCTGCTGGTTGCCAGTTGCTTAGCTTCTTAAAACACTAGCCCTAGACTGCACTATATCTGTATGTCCACTATTCTTTTAATTATGTCTTCTTTTTTCTAAACAACTTGCAGGTTTTCAGGGAGCATTCAATCTCTAGAGACATTCAAAGGCATCCATGTGGAAGAAATGGTAAAGGGTTAACTGCCTTTATATAAACTCCACAAATTTATTAGGAAAAAAACTTTTTGTTTGTTGATATTATCTATCATTTTTGTACCTCACACCAGATCATGACATTGTCACAACTGTCTTGCTCATGACAGTGAATTTTTAGCACATCATCATTAAATAATTAATATATCTAGAAAGTTTGAATAGTCTGTCTGTCTGTTTGTACATGTATCCACAATTCACGCTTGAATGGTTGAAGTTAGACCCATGAACCTATATACATATATATTAGAATCAATGTCAACGGGGGAATGTCATAAGCATGTCTATATGGCCACACCCCTTTCTATATTAAAAATAATAATAATAATAAACAAATAAATTTAAAAAAGCCAAAAAAAAATGGTATTTTTGCCAGGAAAAAAATGGAGCTAGACCCATATAGAATCAGTGTCACCAGGGGAATGTCATAAGCATATCTATATGCCACAAATGCCCCACCCCTTCTCCAGTTCTCCTGCGAGACAATTGCATATGTATGTGAATCACATGTCTGCATGGAGATCATTTTTTTTAGATGGGCAGTGAAAGGGGACAAAACATGAAAATCAGCCAAATCTTCCAATTTATTCACTTCATTTGCAGAGCAGATGTTGTCATGTCAGCATAATTTTGAAGATGTAATATTACCTTGGTTCTGCTGTACTGATTCAGCATAGAAATAATTTGGTACATTTTCGTTATAGATAACCATGTCAGAGTTTGTTTTTTTTTAGAATTGTCAGCTACAAATATTTATTGTAATTTGGCAGTAAATATTTATGCTACAATATGTTTAGTGCTGTGGTTGGTAAAGGGTATGTGCTCGAGAGAATGTCACCTGCAAAACAATGAGGCAGTCCCATTCAGACGTGAAGAAAAACACCATAAATATATAAATATATTCCTGGCGTTGGGCAATGCTGGGTATATTCTTATAGTAAAATGATATGTATTTTATGTAATACAACTGAAAATGGAAACCTGGGGGGGGGGGGGGGGGGGTGTTCAAGCCCCACCACCAGGGTTTTTTTTTTTTTTTTTTTTTTTTTGGTTGTTTTTTTCTTCCATTCTTGGTTCAGTGAGATAGACTGGTGAAATTGGTTATGGATTAATACTGGAAAGGATCAAAATAGTGATAGAAAGTGACTAGAGATGAGGGAAGAATAGGTCAGATATTTGGATGAGGGAAGAATAAATAGGTCAGATGTTTGGTGGATGAGTTGCAGGGCGTGTGGTGAAATTGTATTGTGGCCTCATGAGGAATCAAATATAAGAAATGAACTGATGTGTGCACACCACAAAGACAGTCTTAATCTTGAACCTACCGACTATGCAGGATGAACTTTTCAGAATAAGGGGAAAAAGAGTTTATGTACCCACGTAGACTGTGGTGTATACAAACTTGTAGATTCTTAAATAATCAAAGAAACCAATCACAGACTATTAGTATTGTATTTTCATTACAATTACAGTGTAGTGGCAATTCTAAAAATTTAAATTGGAAAAGGATCGTTAAGTTGTCAAAGAGTTTGTTTTTGGCTGGTATTTTTCTAGTCAACTGGCCAATGAATACAATCATTTAATAAATAAAAATATATATTTTTGGTAATAAATGTAGCAAATTAAGTAGATCACATTAAAAGGCTACATATGTATATACTGAACATGAAAATGTACTGTGTGTGTGACATCATGGATCATTTCCCCTTGCTCCAGTGCATATCTACTGAGGCAAAAATAATAGAACGTACACAGTGTATTTAACCTACATATAAATTGTACTTCGCATAACTGTGTTCTTTATGTAATTGACTGTCATTATATCTTGTTTAAACAAAATTCAACAAAAGTGATTTTTTTTCAATTTTATTTGTCAAATTCATGGGTATCATTGTTATATAATGTGTGTGCTACACTGCATGTAAGGACGGCATATATATTCATATATACAAAACATTTGTTTACGAAAAAAAAGGTTTATGGTCAGTGATCAACACATTCTGCCATGCATGTAGTTCTCAAGCTTGAGATGCTCAAACTCCGCCTCTTCTGCAGACACGTCTTGTTTTGGTTTGACCCACACCCCAATTTGCTGATTACTATAGCCTGCGTACAGCTCCTTCGAACATGAACTGATCGCAAGGCTACAGACACACAGGCATGAAAGGAAAAGCTTATTGTTTGGGAAGAGTTATTGATACACAATTATAATACACAAAACAATGCTATGCAGCATTATTATATTGCCACAAACATTGCAGGTATGCATTACATACCTCAGAACTGGAATGGAACTGTCCAGAGGGCATTCCAATTGCCGTACCAAAGTGAGGTCCCACGAACTCCACAATCTATAGAATCACGAATTAAATTAGAGAGAAGGTTAAGAAGTAAAGCATTAGCCACTGCCCAACTGTATGCAGTTTTCACTCACTTGACTCGTCCATTGGCCAGTCCTCCTGCCAGAATGTTGACATAGACCCCCTCAGGGGCTGCCGAGTAAGTGAGACAGTGCACAGCCTCCTCCACCAGGATCTTGGCCACCAGGGTCCCATTGATGGTCCACACCTGCACCATACACCGGGAAGTACCTTCTGCAGAGGAGGATGGAGAGAGAAGAATAGAGAGAGAGAGAGAGAGAGAGAGAGAAGAAAGAAGAATGGAGTAAGATAAATACATGGTTGGGAAGAAGGATAGAAAAGGGAGGAAGACAGTTTAAAAGTAATGTCAAATAATAATAATAAATTGCAATAAAGAGAATGAGTCAACAGGAAGAGAAGAAAAATTAGAATGTCGTGAAGTTTTCAGTGTGGGACTGACTGCTCATGCCAGTACAGCATCATATGCCAATGGCGGAGTGTCGGGGGGGGGGGGGGGGACTTACTGTTGGCCATCTTGTGTGATCTGGCAGTGCAGACTGTGGCTATGTCCCCCAGAGTGGGGCTGGTCGCCAGCACAGACACTGGGCCATCGTGCTCGGGCAGAGAGTTCACGTACCACAACCTGCACAACAGCAGACAGTCAGGCACCACTCCATACCACCAGATACAACTACAACCAAGGTCACCTAGAGGATACCGTGGGTCACTCCAGAAGGACCCATAAGACATCCAAGACTACGAAGGACCATGCAACACTGTTGTTGATGCAACACTGTTGTTGATGCAACACTTAAGAGTCATAATCAATGTTGTGGCCTTTTGCCTAAACGGGAGGTGAATACCTGCTCATGGTGCCAAGAGTCCTATCCCTCATAGATACTGAGCAATCATCACTCATGCCAGCACACCCACACGATGAATACGAGCAATACAGAACTACTGGACTATCATGTGAGCTACAAATACTAATATTCTAATGTTTTATTTGATCAATGGAGGAGACACAAATACAACATGAGCTAGTTCCTTTGAACTCATTAAAGCAGGAACCTTTATTATCATCATCATTATTTTAAGGCACAAACATGTTCCTGAACTTAACTCAACAGGCATGAGCAAGGTCATTTGATGCGTGTGAGCTCGAGCCCTCAGTCAACATGCAGAGATGCCACACTAGCTGGGCAGGAGAGTGGCTAGCTGTTGCCCCAGCTACTGCTCACACATCCACACATGGTGTTTATGTGGAAAGCAGCTCCTGAAGCAAAACCCCACCCATCTAGTTGAGCGAATAAACACACAAGCCCCTCGCTTGTAGAGGCGAGCAGTTATAAGCTACAGAGTGCTGACATCAGCACATGCCTTGGACCTACTATCCCCTGACACCACACAAGCATGCTGGTGTGTGTGTGTACCTGTTTGTGTCCCAAATGATGACGGTCTTGTCTGAGCTGCCAGTGACGATGATGCTGAATGGCTTGCAGGCGGCCATGCAAGTGATGGGGCCACTGTGACCTCGCAGGTGAGTGACGTCCCCACCATAATTCAGGCCCAGCTACAACCAAGGAAAGGAGGGAGGACATAATGACACAGGGAGTGTGTGTATGAGTGTGTGTGTGTGTGTGCAGACGTTTAGTTCAGTAAGACCATAAATTCACCGGCACGAGCTGAACTATGTTGGGACTGTGAGTGACCCTAGCATGGTGGTATAAACTCTGGACCACTGGCACACACACGCAGGACACACAGATGTACCTGCACAGAATTGTTGATGGACCAGAAAGAGACCACACCCCCACTTCCCCCGGTGACAATCATCTGACCATTTCTAACACATTCTGAACAAGTGATCTGCAAAAACACACACACAGATAGGAATTATCACTGGGGCCTGTCACAGAAGAAAGAAAAAGAAAGAAAGAAGCAATAAAGGGAAGTAAGAAAATAAAAAGGGCACAGAGAGATAATGCACTGATGAAGATGATGGAAAATAGGAGAGCAAAAAAGAAATAAAAATGGAAAGGGAAGGAAGCGAGGGGAAAAAAAAGAGAGAAAAAAGAAACAACTAACAACGAATAGAAGCATTGTTAAAAGGAATAAAAGTAAAGGAATTGAAAAATAAATAATTAAATAAATAAGGCTAAATAGAGTTACAAAGTAAAAAGGGCACCAGTTAGACATTTGCCCAAGAGCGCTAATTGGATAAGAAGCGGTGAACACAACATTATACATGCATAAAGTATAGTCATACATTTACTCCCTCCCACTTCCACTGCTCCCTCCCTCTCTCCTCACCTCGTTAAAAGGTTGCGAGTGCAAACGGATGCCTCCCTCGTGACCAGTGGAGAGTACAATAAGTGAATTATCCCAGTTATTCCACAGCATCAGAATGCTACAGTGTGCTGGGGAAGTGTTATGCACAAAGTGAGCCTTCTTCCCGGTAACAAGCAGCTCTCTGCTCCCCACACAGATAATGTTCTCAGGAATCTTGTCGTGCTTTGCACCATATGCATAAATCAGGTCAGGTGATCCTGGCTCACCGATGAAGTCATAATCCTGGACCGATGTCCCAATCCTGACCCGATGCATGCTGACATGTAGCCAGAATAGAGGGTTGGTGATCTTCGATATGGAGGAAGTGGAGGTCAGACGCTTCAGGGCGTTCCCCAGACGCATTCTGAAGGTGGTGAGCACTGGAGATGTCTTAGTTCTCTGTGGGTGTGGCTCCTTGAAGAGCTGTGCTGGCATTTGGCCATATGTCTTGACCATGGTCCTCATGGCCGCCTGCTGGGTGGAGTCTGTCACAGAGTCAATGTCCATACCACCATAGTAGGTCTGCCGAAAGAGAAAGAGGGAGTGAACAGGGAAGGAGATTGGTAGGCAAAGGAGTAAGAAGATAGGTAAGTACGGATGTGGGTAGGAACTAGGCATGCAGGCACGAGTATGTACTATGGTATGAAAGTTGGGAGGAGAGGGACAGGGAACAGAAAGTGTATGTGAATGAGTTTCTCCTGGTGGATACTTCAGATTAATCTAGTGCTGATACTTTACCCCCCACCCTATCCCTGCCCCGCCCACCTGTATGGCTATCTGCAGTGGATGTGGTTGGGATGGAGTCAATATCTGCCATCATTTCATAACTTTGTTGGCCCACATGCTAGGACAGGCACACAGCATGTCCCACAGTAACACAGTGTACAACATCTCTCGTCTCAAACATCGTATCACTCCACATGGCATATTTCAAAACACCAAACATCCAAATGTAATACTGGGCAAGTGTGCACTACCGTACTAATCACTCCTAGCCACACCCCCTTCGTCAAACTGTGTTTAGGGCATAGTTGAAATCACTCTAGTGAGTGATTTTATCCCACATTATGTGATTCCTACGGAGTCAGTTATTGATGATCAATACACACACACAGTTCTGCACATGTGCAAGTAGTGGCACCATTTACCCGGGAATCTTGAATTAAGTTATGTTTCTCATCATTATTGGTTCTCTAATTTCCCATATATGGTGGCACTGAATTATCAGATGAATGTTAAATAAATAATCATGACAACCAGGCAGCTATTAAGCTTACTGAAGGGTGGAACACGTTCATTGCACTAATTGCTGCGGGACCTGTCTGCTTGTGGCCGAACACCAGGTCAATCCACAGGTGGAGATTCCGTGACACATAGTCGCTCTCCAGAGCCTGCAACAACAACAACATACTTCATTATATAGGAATTACATTATTATGCCAACATTCTTGCATTAACAAATAACGACAGCAACACTACACTGTCCTATGTGCCCCCGGGCATACACTCACAAATCTGCTGAGACAGTTGAGGAAAAAAAATAAATAAATTGAAATAAATTTGAGATGAAATTTATGATACTTATCTGAAATGAGTTTGAAATGTTTTTACATAATATGTAAAGGTTTCAAACTTGTTTCAGATTTGCATCTGATTTTTAAAAACTTGCCATGAATAAAGGAACTAAGAATTTTTTTTTTAATCTCTAGATTGGAAATCTAAATGGAAATCTGGAACCAAATCTTGACAGGACCCTGATCTAGAACATACGAAAGTGAAGAACCATTACACCACACACGTCATTACATACCTGTCTGTGCTTGAGGATAAAGAGTCGAGCATTTTCCTTTGCCCAAGGAGGAAGTTTGACGTGGTTGACTTGACTTCCATCCTGACACTCCCCAAAGGCATATTCTATGACACCAGAGAGAATAAAGTGAACAAAGAGAGATGTACAAAGAGAGATGTACAAAGAGAGAGGGAGAGAGAAGATGGAAGGAGAAAGACAAGAATATGGCATGACAGATAGAGGGGAAGGATAAGACAGAAGTGAAATGAAGGAATGAGGAAAACAAATAGCCTGTCTTATTCCCATTCCACAACTGGATCAAGTGATAAACACATATCCATCTCTATTCCCACTCCAAATGCACACACAACATGTATATATAACATACACACTCAAAAACAAACTCACTCTCAGTATTGAGCAGAAACTCTGGTAGGTAGAAGAATTCGGGGATGAGTTCCTTAACGTCAGTAGCTGACTCTGAGGAAGACAGCCACCATGTGGTAGACAGGTTTCTGAACGTCCGGTCAGCAATATCAAAATTTTGTCCCTGGAAGGCCAAGAACATTCCGGTAAAGGGAGGCAGCCGCACAAGGAAGTGGAGGACGATGCCGCTGTTGGAGTAGTGGGAGCCATAGTGGTAGGGCTTGGTGGCGTGGTTGGGCAGGCCTGTGGCGGAGTTGTCGGAGTGGGCCTCTGCCTCCAGATACTACAGGCATTGCACATGTGGCAGTGGGAGACAGAAAAGTTAGGGGAGAGGGGTTAGTAAAGGAGTGAAATTGGTTGCGGGAATGCATTTAAAATCTTTTTAAAGTTTTTATTTCTCTCTCCTAACCCTATACGTTCTTTCTTCTCCTCCCCTCTATTCTCTCACCAAACCACACACAGCAACTCCCTCATATCCTCAGCACACACTATTTCTCTTACCCGGTATGTCTCCAGATATTTTGTTCTTTTACTCTCATCCTGAATAGATATGGGGAGTTCCAGTGACCTACACACAGTACACCACATCAGAAAGAGAGAGAGACATAGCCAGTTCACATTGGGAGGCCATAAAACAAGGGTAGTTTCTAATCTAAGAAGTCTAAACAGAAAATGGGGCCAACGATTAAGGAAGGCAACAAAGTGTAAGCCATTATGGATCAAGAGGACGTCAATGCTTAAGGCAAAGGTTACATGACAAATTTGACACCATGTGCATGTAGACATCATCGCTTACCTGAAGTTGTCAGGCATCCGCAGGTCCAACTTGTCCTTGTTGTAGTTGGAGAGGATGAAGGGGAACACAGGATATTGCATGAGGTCGTTGAAGGTTCGCCCAGCCAGCTTGTTCAGCTCCATCAAGTACTCAAAGTTGGTGATCTCTCCTTGCTTCCAGCTGAGGAGAGGAGAGGAGAGAACAGATCAGGTAAGGGATTGAGACAGGACAAGCTGCAAGTGCCTGGGCCTGCTGGGCTAAGGTTCAGGCAGAGAGTTGCACTGTATCAAGATGAGGTATAATTCATAGGGCAGTACTTGGAAAAGAGGGGACAACTGGACTCATGAAAGTGGGTATTGTGAAACTAGAGCTCGGGTAAAAAAAAAAAAAAGGCTATGCTTGGCATTAAGTGACACTTGGGGAGAGACCTACAACGAACTACAGGCAGGATTTACTTGGGAAAGATAGGCTAAATTTTAATAGATGCAAGGATTAGAATATGTAGGGGCAGGGGCAGGGCTACAACCACTAATCAACTAATCCCTCACTAAAGTGATAATATGCACAGGAGATCAACACAAAGCAGTGCAGTGTTCTCACTTCATGGAGACTTGTTTCAGTTTGTCGAGGTCAGCCTCTCCATGGTCCACCAAGTTGGGCAAGTCAAGTTGCAAAAGACTCTGGTGTACCGTGTTCCGATCCTGTACATGTGCATATCATGTGACATCAGAATTATATCACATGACACCAGTACAACATCAAGCACAACAGAGATAAAAAAAGTGGCATTAATTTAGTTGTGGATGTTTTAGTGATACCCGCAGTGTGTCCCATAAAGTGTATAATACAGCAGCAAACAGAGTGTATGTCCCACAGAATGGTGCAGTAATAGCTGAGCAGGATTGTTATGAATAAAGTAATTGTCAGAGTCTATCAACTGGTGATGGTTTATAGGATTGAGAAAGGCTGATGGTGGGAGACTGGAATTGTTCACAGGGAAATTAAAGAAATTGGTACAGCAAACACACACACCACACACTTTGTAAGTCCTTTTTACCAATCTATCCTTCTTTAAAAATGCCCAGGAAATGTTGCTGTAACTGCAGCAATGTATTGTGTGTATAGCGAAGATGCTAATTGTCTGAGGGATTATAAGCCAGGCTACTGCACCTGCTACACACGACTGGGAAATAAGTTGGCTCAAGGAAGAGGAGGTAAGATTAGATAAGGATTGCAATCGCTAATGTTTCATGGCATCCTGAACTAAACCCACTTGATGCTAGAATGTTGCCTGAGTTGCTACAGGTGCATGTACTCTTCCTGATTTGCAGTCGCTCCTAATAGAGGATCTGTCCTGATGGAGATCCTTTCCTGTCCCAGCAGAGTCTGTTGGTCCTGATGGGAAGTTTGGAAATAAGTGTAAATTTGGAAAATAACTCTTCCACCAAATTTGATTGAACCAACACGAGATTGGAGTTAGTTAGTCCGTGGGATGGAATTGGAATACTGCACTTCTTTGGGGAACAAAGTTGTCAGACACTTGGCTACCGCATGTAGATGTAATCTTACCCTGAACAGTCTAATTAGTTCCTACATACACATCCACAGACCATTAGAAAGTGCAAGTAGCATCTCTCACTAAATATCATTGTAGTGTCAAAACCACGTAACCTATAATTCACTTGAGCCATGTCAAAATTATGGCACAACATAACTCCACCCCCCTCCCCCCTCCCCACTGCTCTCTGTACCTTGGTGGCATCAAAGGAGAGCAGCATGGTCTTGCCGGTGACCAGGAAGACCTCCAGGGCATTGTTCTTCAGCATGTACCTGCGCCGGTGGATCTCCACCACCTCCGAGTGCTCCCAGGAGAGCATGGCCGTCTCCTCATCTGATGGGAGGATCTTGGTGATGTTGGGATCACCTATGGGACCATCGCCCACAAAATAGCAGCTCTTGTTGGCTGTGGTATGACAGAAAAGATAGTCAATAGTGGCAGTAATGGATACACAGAGAGAGAACAGGAAGAAATAAAGTTTATTGGTATGACGTCTGGAGAGAGAAGTAGGTGTCGGAAATGTTCGATAATCAGGCATCGTCCACATGGAGGGCATTAAGACACACTACTGTCAAGCAATGAAAATAGATATAAAAATTTAAAAAATCAGTTTCAGTTTTTCACCAGCACTATTCTGTATAAAACATCCTCGACATATCTGGATCAATTATATATATATACATATAAAGAGAGAAAAGGGGAAAATGTTTCTTTACAACAGAGTCTTTAGTCTGCAACAATTTGGTCACAGCCAATATGTTGCTCTGCCTATACAGACAAGTGACTGCTTAGGGATGTGTGTGTTCGTGTATCAAACCACACCCATTACTGAGATTCCACCCACGCACACATGATGAGCTGTCCTTTGCAGCAGTTGTCGGGGCTGATGCTGAGACAGGAGCACGGAGAGCTCATCCACACCTCCCCGCCCTGCAGCACTATGCGACTAGTCAGGCCGTCCATGCCATGATAGGCCGTGTGCTCGAAGATGAAGGACAGGGGACAGCAAGCTGTGCAACACCAAGGAAACACACAGCAACTCCATGGACACACACACACACACGTGTGTGTGTGTGTGTGTGTGTGTGTGTGTGTGTGTGTGTGTGTGTGTGTGTGTGTGTGTGTGTGTGTGTTGTGTATATCCATGCACAGTTATTGAGGTATCATAATATTGTTGCATCTTCTTAAACAGGATAATCCTTAACTTCCCACCATACCATCTTCTACTTTCTCCCATTCTTCCTTACCTACTCCTACCTCACTCCCTTACATGCTACCCTTCTCTCCCCCCCCCCCTCTTCCTTGTACCAACTCCTCACCGCAGTCAGCTGCCTGTTTGGGAGCTTCTGGGAGGAAATGTTTATCAGCCACAGTTCGGGGGACGCGTATCATTCTCCTGCGTACACGACCGGGCCCCTCTGTGGGGTCCAGCTGCCAACACATCACACGGTGTTCGTCGCCACTCCACAACGCCCTGAGGGGACAAACAATCAAGAACTAAGTAATGGGCATAATTGACCATGGTATAGGATATTGTTGACTTGTGGAAGTCTTGTTGTGAGTGGTAGCAGCAGTGATGGTGATGTGGTGAGCATGCCCAGCCATCAGCACTCTTGCATGCCTCATTGTTAGCAATCAACCTGCACACTGACCACTCCGAGGCTGGGGTATGTTCACAGAGTTAGAGATCGATCCTCTTACAATATTACGCAACAATCAACGAAGTAAAGTTAAACAAAAGTGAACTACAATGTCACATGCATAGACGTGAATGTGCTGCTGTTAATAATGTTCTTTTCACCTGGGAAGGCACAGATATTAACCCCCTATTCACCTTGGGAGGCACAGATATTAACCCCCTATTCACCTTGGGAGGCACAGATATTAACCCTCTATCCACCTGGGGAGGCAGATATTAACCCCCTATCCACTTGGGGAGGCATAGATATTAACCCCCTATCCACCTGGAAAGCCACAATATTAACCCCTTATCCACCTGGGGATAAACAAAATATCAACCTTTTAATCACCTTGGACAAAGCAAATTATATAAACTGTAAAACAACATTTATCTTGTGGTATTCACAGCTAGGAAGGAGTGCACTCACCTAGGATGTGTGTTGTGGAGAATGAGCTTTCTCCATTGCCTCAATGTGTCTCTTTCTTGCCTGCCCATGAGTGATATCTGCTCCAGAAACTTCTGCTTAACTGCACACTGCTGCTGAAAAATCAGCTTCGTCACATTCTGTGATGCACGCTCAATAATTGTCTGACGCACAGCAGTCTTCTCAACAATCCTTAAGTAAAAATTTCAAAGACAAGCACACATTAATAGTGATGTTAAAAATAAAAATTATGGACGTCACGGATAGCAAACATTTTTATAGCCAGGTTCCAAATAAGCTGTTTATTTTCATTCTTCCAAGTTCAAGTTCTGGATTTAGTTCTCCACACAGTAGTAATAATTAAGTCAACCTTTCCGCCTGGCCTAATCCTAACTCTAGTGATGTCTAGTGACGTTTAGTCCTTGCATACATACCTGCTGTATAAGTCTTTCAGCCGCTGGTTAAAACCTTTCACGTCAAAGACACACCTGTCTAGCCAGCGCTGGTCCGTCTAGAGAACATAAACATATGGTCAATTATCATATAATATAAACAGTGCAGTATTTGTCCATTACTTGTGTGAAGAAAATGTTGAATGCTGCAAAATGACACACATATCCCCACACCCACTCACACCACAGACAGTGTGAATGTAAAGTGTAGAGTCTCTTACACTTCTCATTTCCTCCATGATACTCTCGTATTTATGTCTCTTCTTTTTGTCTTGCTCGTCTGCGTACACCATAAGAGACGAGAGTGTGGTGGAGCTATGCAGCCGGGTGGCACCTGAGTGGAGTACAATAGCAAATATCTCATTGAGTGTGCCCATGAGCTCAGTGTCTGTCCCTCCTTCCATCAGACCGATGATGGTTAGGATGATACGAGAGGCAATCTAGAGAGAGAAAGAGATGTTAGGTTGACTGACGAGATGTTAAGTACAACATTAAGATAACAAAGATAGTGACTGTTTAATTTAATTCAAGATCAAAAAATAAATTAAGTTAACAATCAATTAAAGAGAACAAGCAATTGAAAATAATGATCAATTACATAACCATAAATTAATTATTACAATTCATTTGAGATAACAATAAAAACAAGGTAATGAATTTAAGGTAACAATAAGTTTAAAAAATGAATAAAATAACTTTGTATACTACTATATGATAGCAAGTGACATTAAAATTACGTAAATTGATGGCAACTAGTCCTAATCTATTACCAGTTTCTTGAAAGAGGAGGTTAGAGAGAAGTTGAGGATGAGCTGGGCATTCTGAAGACTCCAGATCTTCTTAATAGATGCACTCCTCATTCTGCTGTCATGGATGGGGGAAATCATGTGACCCAGCAGTCGGGCCAGCTGTTCATTGAGTTGTGTGCGAGCACTTACAGAGTATCGGTGTCGATCAGTTATAGAACTTAAGGTACCTCCCTGGACAATCACACAAAAGACAGGAAATAAAAATATTAATATGTAACATTTCATTTCCTGAAATATCTATCAATACGGTAGTTATAAAAAAAAAATGAGCTAGATAGCATATGTGATAAACGTCAGATTGGGTCAAGGCAGACTCACACTTATCAACACCACACTAGATTAATGCCGTTTGGGTGGCCATATGATTAGGTCACATGCAGGCAGTATCTCCTTCAGGGGAGAGTGGATGCAGTGACTTCAAAGGTATAGGTCACTTGTCCCCTCTCTGATGGTCTCTGGTAATGCCAATACAGTGTCACTTAACTATCTCATAACATGAGGGGGAAAAAACCCCTATATAGTTGTGTTCAATTGGGCAGCATTGCCATAATTACTCATCTAGGCTGATAAAAAAAAAGGTGTTGGCATTGTTGAGCATGTTTTAGATCAGAACAATGTAACACATCATCATTGTAACCCACTAATGTACCCCCCCCCCCCCCCCCCCCAATCACAAAAAAAAACAACTTATGAAATATATTATCATTTTATAGAATAAATGTTTGATGTCCTCTGGTGGTTCAGTGGAAAGAATTGCGTGTGATAAGGAGCAATGGTTCAGTGTTTTAAAATTTAAAGACTATATAAATTTAAAAAATATATAAAATAACACAAAGAAAGTGAAAATAAAAGTTATAATAATATTTAGTCATATTTAACTTTGTGGATTTTAAAATTTCTGAACTTCATTTGATTAAAATAACAACTATCATTGTGCATATAACTCCACACGCCACTAATCTTGTGGTCATAGAGCCACAGTTGTGTGCTACCTTCTTGACTGTCTGTTGAATGGCTCGGGTGAAGAAGAAGAGGAGGTAGGACAGGAAGCCCATGTCCACTCTGCTTCTGTTCAGGTCCACATCAAGCGCTATATCCGTCATAAGGGAAACCCCTTCTTCCAGATACTGGGCATGTTCAGAAGTGTAGGGCTCCACCCCATGAGTGACCCAGTCCACAGCCGTGTTGCATACGAGAACAAATCGACTAATTAAGTCACTGTGACCTGTGTGTGTGTGTGTGTGTGTGTGTGTGTGTGTGTGTGTGTGTGTGTGTGTGTGTGTGTGTGTGTGTGTGTGTGTGTGTGTGTGTGAGGAGAAAAAATGCATGTAGGAAATCGTTAACAATGAGATATTTGATTACCACCCAACCATAATCAACCACAAACAACAACAACAAACACACATACATGGTGTTTGTGTGCTGGAGGCAAGTGTCGGAATATAACTGGGTCGAGGGCGTGTCACATTGCTCCTAACTGCACCCACATACTGAGCGTCCTCGTAAAAGTATCGCAGAGCCTGGGCCATAATCTGGTACTGGAATTGGTGCAGGTATAGCACTGATATGGACTGGGGACCCTTCAGTTGAGAGAGCTCATCACGGCAGTGTCGTAAACAGACCATGAGGTTCTCCAAGATGTTGAAGAGCTCCTCCTGATCGGCACTGTTGACACACACACATACACACAACCGAGATCAATCAAACTACATTCAGCGATACAAATGCTTACTCTCAACTCGAGTGCACAGGGAAAAAGTCATAATATTTGCACCACCTGGTCACCTGGTACACAACTAACAAACAATAATAAAATAGACTTCAAAACTTTACTAACTGGTCTCTCTCTACCAATAATTGCAGACTTTTCTTTTTTATTATCTTAATTTATTATTATTTTTTCAATTAATATTCAATGCAGGCCCGCATGTGTCCAAAAGCGTTCTGATCAATCAGCTTCCCTTCAAGAGAAATCTTTCCTTGCAAAAACTTGCGGTTTGGCGGTTTTTCCGCTGTGGGAGTTGTAGTTCCATCAATTGTATCTCCAGCTGTTTGGGCATAGTTTGTACGCTGTGTCCTTCACAACTCTCTCTTTATGTTGGTGATACTTTTTTTTATAGCTGTTGATGGCCTGGCTCAGTTGGGAAGAGGCTTCCCAACACCTGTTGAGTCAACAGGAGATTTTCTCCTAGATCAACTCCGCATTCAGCAGAAACAGAACACGAAAGGTAATATCCCTTAACTTCTGGCCAAGATCATAGGAGATAATCTTAAAATAATTGGCCTTTTGACTACTATAAAAATTTGAAAATATTTTCTCCCTCGTGATTGAATTAAGGAGGGAGAAAATGTGGTGAATGTGAATCTATAAACAATTGACATGTATAAATAATGATAATACGTGATAGTATATAAATGTCAGGGCTCCTATGTGTGTGAGTTGTCATGTTGTATGATTGGAGATATCTTGTTCAAGTGTGTCAGTTGTCTTAATAAGAACCTGCTCATTTGAAGTAACTGTCCAAGCAAGGGTTAGTGGTAACCAAGTTATAACAGGAATCTTGACATGGAGTAACACCACGACCATGTCACAGCTAGACCTACAAGTACATGTACTGCACCTTATGGAAAAGATAATGACCAGCTTGCACATGTGCAGAACATCATTGAGGATAAGCTCCTTGCCTTCGGTGGAGAGGTGGGTGTGGTCTGTTGCTATGGAGATGACCTGGCAAATAACCTTGAGCAGGCCATTGCTGAGCATGAAAGCTGGCATCCCTTTCACCACTTCAAACAGCTAAGTCAGCAGAAATAAAACCAGGGAAGTAGGGATATAGTTTTGAGGATGATGTTTGAGAAAGGATTAGAAGAAAGTGCAGGGAGAGTAAACAGGAAATGCAGGGAGAGTAAACAGGAAATGCAGGGAGAGTAAACAGGAAGTACAAGGAGAAGAAACAGGATGTGCAGGAAGAGGAAAGGGGAAATAAGGCAGAGAGATGAAGAGGGTTCATGGTTGATGAGAAGGCATTGGAAAGTGATTAAAGAGGAAGGAACAGAGGAAGGAAATGAATGAAGAGGAAGAGAGAAAATCACTAGAGGAGAGAAGACAGAAATGGAAGGTGAGAGAGTTAGAGAGGGAAAATTTATCACCTCTCTGAGGACACACATGGTGGCGTGGAAGAGCTCAGGCTGTGATATAGTGTTGACCAAGCAATGGAGGATGGGAACCACAGCATGCATGTTGAACAGCTTCAGGTCGGAGGGGATGACCAGGAACTGCAGCCTGCACAAGCACGCACAAGGAATGAGGGAAGGGGAAGGAGGGGGGGGGGGGGGGGGGGACACAAACACACATAATAAGAATACAAATATAGATGCACACAGAGCCACTGCCAAGGCACATGCAGATGCACGCACACACATGCGCACAGTGATGTTTGTCTTGCATGCAGTGGAACTAACCAATGGAGACACTTCTTGAGCCAAGGCTGAATTATCTGGAGTACGAAGGTGAGTGTTCACATTCAGCTAAGCCACACCCACTCAGGTACCAGGGATCCCACACAGTGTGGTCCATATAAAGCATATCACTGTTGCAGATTCCCAATGAATCCAGGAGCAACACATGTGACCTAAACCCTCTATAGCTACACACCAAACTTCTGATACCATCGTCAATCTCATATTCAGCTAATGTCTGCTTGATCAGTAGTCATGGGAACACAAAATTAAAGTCCTGGCTTTGTTCACACTGTACCACCAAGAGGTTTGTATCACAATTCAACTCTATTAGTTCAATGGTTTAGACAATTCTGGTGTCATGAATTAATAATGAAGGAATACAGAATCTGTTGAGATATTAATAAGATTAAGATAAGAGGTGAAGACAACTTTAACCCCTTCCCCACAGCACAATGTGTCTCCATCACATACTGGTCTCTCTTGAGGCTGACGTTCTTGCGCACGACGATGCTACACAGTGCATTCATGAGTTCAAAGGAGACACTGAAGCGCTTGAGCTGACTGGCCAGCAAGTGGAAACCTTTGACCTGAACAAAGTTCGTTTTAATGTCTGCACCACCACGCTTGAAATATTCCTCCAGCACCTGCCACAGGGTCAAAGGGCACATGTACGCAAGCAACAGATCAACAAAGATTAAAAAAACAAACTATTTCAAATAGCCAACAGTGCCCTAGCCCCCACAGTTCATATTGCAATTGTCATTCATAGATGTATCAACTCGTTCCTTAATTCACAATGTTAAAAATCATATTGGGGTCTTGGGTTCCATCGATGATAGAACCCAAGATCCCAATACAATGGAACCCAGTGGGCTGCTTGGTACTAACCAATGAATACTCTCAATCCAGCTGCCCACTGAGGTCATACACTCCAATATGAAGCTGACCATGTTTATATATATATTATCACTTTGAGAAGTTGATAACGAGTGTGGCACATACAGTAAGTCTATGCCACAAACAGTATGATATTCAATTAACAGAATGTATGCACAGAGCTCACACATGTGGGTGGAGTGGTGTGTAGTGGAGACACTGGTTGTGTACCTCATTATATATTATTTCATGGTCTCCCCCCACCCACCCCCTCCCAAAAATAAGGAAAAAAAAGAAAAAAAAGAAAAGAAGAAAAAAAGAAGAAAAAAAAGGAAAAAAAAAAGAAAAAAAAAGGTTTGAATGTTTTTAATATACCATTTCTTTATTTATTATCATTATTTAAAAAATATACATTTTCCTTTCATTCCTGGGGAGCAGTTTAAAACTTAACATCTTCCACTGCTTAAAATAGTTCAGTGGTTGTTATGATGACTGCACAACTTACCCTGACGACAGCAATCCTGACGACAATGTTCTTGTTGTGAGCAATGGCGATGAGCATTTCATGTTGCAGGACATCTCCTAGGACACGCCTGGCATCCAGATCAGATATGAGGTTGACCAACTTGCGGAGGTGACCCAATAAACCGACCTCTATGCTGGTGGGCACCTCGTCCACACACTCCTCATCTTGCAGCTGACCTGCAGTGTGAGGGTGTGTGCCATGTTCTATAATGCCATGCAATGGGGATCAGGTAAAGGGTGAAGAGGAGAAGAGGGAGGGAGAAAGTGGAAATATATCGTACATTGATATTGAGGGAAAAACAACGACCAAAAAGAGGAAAATAGTGGGAAAAATTGGGGGGGGGGGGGGGAATGGGGAAGAAGAAGAAAAAGAAAACAAGAAAAACAACAACAAAAACAAACAAACAGTAAACTAAAAAATAAGAACAACATATTTCATGGAGAGTGTAAGTAATGCTATTTCTTCCTCATCTCTCCAACTAGCCATACCCTTCCTTCTCCCCACCATATTGGGAAACTATACCTGTGATGTCTTCCCAAGTGAAAATTGTGTCGCTTGCAGTGTACGATGAGTTTGGCATCCTGCCCTCAGTGGGCTGAGTGTCAAAGGTTAACACTTCCTCGGCTTCTTCTGGTGTGTGGGCGGAGTCAATGGGAATCCCAGTAGAGGTCAAAGGCTGGGGGAAGTCCAGGGACTCGATTTCATTGATTTCATTGATCACAGGTACAACTTTCATTGAGGAAGAAAGAGCATCTCGCCCCTCTATGTACAGAGAAAGGGAGAAAAAAATGGGGGAAAAGGGGGAGAAAACGGGAAGGGAAGGGAGGGGGGAAATGGTAAGATAAGTATGATACTTGATTTAAAACAAACTAACAAATAAATAAATATCCCAGATGAAGATAGGAAACTATATGAACAAGAACACCAACATACCATAAGGATTTGTCACTGAGAGAGGGGAGCTCAGAGCCCCAGGAGAAACAGGGGACACATATTTGACCTCGTTGATCCCGGACACCAACAGGTGCTCACAGACGTAGCTAAGGTGGTCGAGGATGAGCGGCTCTCCCAGTAGACAAGTGACTAGACGCACAAACATGCATGCTATGGCAGGAGGCAAGGGCGGCAAGTTCTCCAAGGAACGTTCCTGTGTGTGTGTGTGTGTGTGTGTGTGTGTGTGTGTGTGTGTGTGACGTGTGGGCACGCAAAAGGAAAGGGTGTAATTTGTGTTTGTCACAACCTGCAACATATTAGTAATCAACCAGTGTACCTGACATGCTTGAAGTGAATTACATACGTAATGTATTACACACGTATGAATGCATGTGTATATATGCATGCATGATGTACATACAAACACATGTACAATGTAATGTATGTATGTACACTTACCTGTCAAGTATGGAGTAATTTTGCTAGTTAATTGTAAACATTCCTTAACCCACACTCCTTACATGCACATCTTTTAAAATACACGAGCTCATCACCCTAACCCCCCCCCCCCCCCCACCCCCCCCCCCCAATCCACCTGCACTCTCAACACAGAGCAGTTGCCATGAGCAACCAACCTTGCTGGCCATGAGAAGCTTGGCTATGGCCTTAGCTTCCATGAAGGCTATCCAGTTGACAGAGGAGTGGGATACCACCCCCTTTGAGGGGATGATGAGCAGCTGCTCCAACTGGCAGAGGAGGTGCTCCCACACGGAGGTAGGGGCCTTGTGCCAGATCTGCCAGTCCAGCAAGATGTAGCTCAGCACCGGCACCACCTTTACCTGCTTCAGCTTGGGGTCGCAACACCAGTGCAGGATCGTCTGTTGGCATGGCAACCATGTCAGAAGAGGAGGGAAAGAGAGAGAAAAAGTAATTAAAATTGGATGATATACATATACCAAAAATACATTAAATGTATAAAAAAATTAAATGATTAAATAAGTAATAAAAAAAGGAAAACAAAAAATGATATGAATTTGTATCGTTTTGTAACATAATAAAATGTGTGGAGGTGTCACTTGTCAAGAAGTGTGCTCAACATTTGTGTTCCTGTTGAGTTGTCTGGTGGAAATACGTTCTTTACAATGTATCTCAGTCACAATCATATGATAATCATGTAATGATCACACGATAATAATGGAAAAATACATACATGCACTAACTCTTAACTCTGTGCTCTATATCAGCTCAGCTGCATTGTATTGCCGTGGTTTATTATAACACTGCAGACAGCGATTTAGTTCACTGATTCTACTGTAGGCTGAGAAGTTAGTAATCTGATTGTATTGGCTCACAATTAGTATACAAATATTATAGTAGGCTAACAGGAAGTATACTGAGTGCAGCAGAAAACAAGTGTATTAACAGAAGAATGTATTTGTAGTGGTACATAGATCTCTTATAAAGGTACACATCCTTTTGAGGCACTCCACTCACTCACAGAAACCATTCCAGGTCTCTATTGCACTAACTCATGTGAAGATGTTTACTACTACACTAGTTCATACACACAGTACAAGTAATACCATGCAGCTATATATGGTACAGGGTGGACAAACCAAAGATGCGCGTAGTGTTTAATTTTAATTACAATACTTGTTCTGTTAACTTGAATAAACATGTACTGTTCATGTAATGACATGTCCTGTTACTTCCTGTCAAAGTTGACCACAAAATTATCTGTACAAGTAACAAGCTTCCTTGTATATACTTCAATTAAGTAGTGTAATGCATCTACATAGAGGTGTACATATCCCCATGTACATTATTGTTTGTGTATGTAAGACAGAAAGTAATTTAAGATGCTTTTGAAATGTGGTCCTGTCCTGGAGAAGGATAAAGATAGGGATATTATTGCCACAGAGTGTTCTGTATCATGTGATCACATCCCTGGACGCACCCATTTAATGGTACAATATAATGCCCACTGCTTCATAATTTTATTTTTTCCTTCAGTCCATTAGTTCATGTGTGACTACATCACTACAACTGTGGAGGCAGGAGAGCGAACACGGGCATGGGCAGTCATCTCTGTAAGTGTGCACCTTCAAGGTCCTCTCCTTGACTGCAGCCTGAGGTGTCCTCATGACCTGCTGAAGCAGAGCCATGCCGCCGTGCTTTCTGAACTCCAGATTAGCCATCATGGAGTGCTCAGTAGCCAAGTGGAGTAGAGACAGGCAGCAGCATTGCACCTCTTCACTGCAACCTTCACTCACCACCTGCCAACACCATACAGACGGACAGGCACACACACAGTCATACATACATACATACATACAGGCACACACACAGATAAGCATACAAACAGACAGAGACGCATACACACACACACAAGCACAAATACAGATACACACACACACGCAGACAAGCATACATACATACAGAAGCATACACACACACAGCCAAGCATACATACAGACGCACGCACACAGTCAAGCATACATATAGATAGAGACAGATACGCACACACAGACAGACGCACACACAGACAGACGCACACACAGACATACATACACACACATACAGACAGATGCACACACACAGACAGGCACACATACAGACAGGCACACATACAGACAGACAGACGCACGCACAAGTACAGACAGACACACACACACACAGAAGGAGGGAATAAAAGTGGATGGATAAAGAGGTAGAAGGAATGGTAGAGAAAATTAACGTGGCTGCCAAATTGCATATTTTATTCCTTTCCTGAGCTGTAATTTTTTTTTTATTGGCTTACAATTTTTTAGTGGGAAAAACACACACACACACACACACACACACACACACACACACACACACACACACACACACAAACACGACAAAAACCAAACACTAGCTACATAATTTGGTTCATATCACACTAAACACCTTGCCATAGAATCCACATAATTTGGTCCACAGCATGCACACACACGCACCTTGGCGTAGAGGTAAACGAGTTGCTCCACACCCACAGCACTGAGGATGTTATCCAGGAACTGCGGCTGGACCACGACTGTGGCCGACAGCACCCACTGCAGCTCATGGGTGTGGCTAACCTCCAGCTCCTCCTTATACGAGACCAGGAACACCCGGTGAGGATTGTGGGCAGAGTATTTGAGGATGGGAGTCTACGCACACATGTGTGGAGGGTTGGGGGAGAGAGGAAGGGGAGTGGTGAATGGAGGGGGAAGTGGGAGAAGTTGCATAAGAATAGGAATTTCATTGGACTGGGAATGTAAACTTCCATTTTAAGTACTCATACTTATCCTTGCTACTAGTCCGATTAAATATATCTCATGGCACTATTGTAACCTGCACATAGCATCCCAGAACAGCCTCTACACTATTTAAGACTACCTACATATTCAGCTATGTGTACCCAAGTCCTTCGCCTGGTTCCCTCTATACCCACACCAGATAATTTAGAGGTCAGTTGGCCTTGAAGTGTCAAGATGTTCAGGGCAGGGGACAGGCCTACCTCCCGAGTACAGAGTTGGTTAACCTCTCACCTGTATAAGTGACCTCAGCTCTGTGTCCATGACGGGATAGGACCTCACCAGGTTCACTGTGTTCTGATGGTCGTCGTTGTAGCCGAATCTGCAGCGCTGGACTATAGACTTGATGGCTTGGACGTTTGATGTGGCACAGTCTGGACCAAGCTGGTAAAGGATCGCTGCCATACTTGTGTTGGCAAACCCTGAGAGGAAGGAGAGGAGTTTCTATATCATATTTCTAACACTGATTAACATTTAATTATGTCAGCCCTTCCCTTCACACACACACACACACACACACACACACACACACACACACACACACACACACACACACACACACACACACACACACACACACACACACACACACACACACACACACTCACTCACTCACACACAAACACTTACACACACTCACACACTTCACTCACTCACACTCCAGCTTATTCAGGACTCACCATTCAGGATTGAGAGAAAGCTTAGCTTCCAGGAGATCTTGTTGGTCTGTGCCCGGACTAAGGTGATGTGCCTCTCCAAGATATGCTCACTAACTCCTCCCCCTGCTATGAGGTATTGGTGTGGGTAGGAAGGGACACCACCTTCTGGGAGTGGGGGCATGGTCATATCATAGCCAAACCTCTCAGAACCATCCATAACCACAAGAAGCTGCAACAGAGAGGAGTGAGAAAGAGAAAAACACACAAATATTACAAGCATGTCAGGTGATATAAGGTTATTCCATGTGACGAGCACAAGCACACCCAATGACTGACCTTGTAACCTGACTGCTGAGGCATAGGGATCAGATTGACTGCCATATGATGCCAATGGCCAAACTGAATGACACTTCCGAGTGTAGCCATGTGAGCGCCTTGTGAGTCTTTCTGGAAGGAGAGCACCAACGAGGACGAAAGTCTGGACACACACACATAAGTATACAGGTGACATCAAACAGTAACACATGCTCAAGAGAAGGACAGAAAATCTTTGGTGTGTGTTTAAGATACTTAAAAAAAAAATGACCTAAACAAATAAGACAAAAAAAACAGATGTTCAGAAGTGAGCATTCTCTATCACCCAGGGGTTACTTTTCTTTACTGAACATCCTTTACCACACAGAGGTGACCTTTCTTCACCACTGAAGCATATTAAACTCAGAGGTGACCCTTGGCATGGGTAATCAGAGTCATTGGTAAACCTTTCCTAACCACACTGCACATAGTAACTCTGTGATAAATACACTCAATTCACACTGAATTACAAATCACAGGTGACCTTTCACTTGGTGGGATTCAGAAATTTTCTAAGGGTAACCTGCCAACCTTTATAAACATAATGCTATTAAAACTCAATGCACACATAAAGGCATACAATTGACAGGTGACCTTCAACAGTGACACATGCTCAAGAGAAGGACAGAAAATCTTTGGTGTGTGTTTAAGATATTTTTTAAAAAAGTGACCTAAACAAATAAGACAAAAAAAAAACAACTTTTACTTTAAAACAAAATAATTCACTAGATTGACCCTTGGGAGAACAAAAACAAAACAAAACAAAAAGGTTTCCACCCAGTAGGAAACAGGTTACACGTCCTATTATTAAAAGTCAGATCACCAATAGGCAATAATTGTACAGCTTACAAGCAATTATTAATTTAATCAAATGTACATAACAAAATTAACAATAATTAAAAAAAAAAAAAAACTTTTTGTTGTTGACAATAATTTTTCTTCATTGTCTCAAAATGTTTTGTTCATGAATTAATTAATTTTAATACATAAATACATTTTCCTTTTGGGAAGAAAATGAGTTCTTCAGTGTGGAAGTGCAACTATACAAACAGTATAACATATTCAAATTAAACTATGTATCTAATAATATAAAATGGAGTGAGCCTGTACATTGCACCAGATGGTGCTGACTCAGCACATGAAGATTACTCCAGCATGTATGCATGCTTGCCTTATGGTAATATCCCCCGAGCAAGCACACGCCCACAACTGTAGGAAGATGCTGCCTGTGAAGGCAGAGAGGAGATGCACTTGAACCTGCAGAGGGTACTTCTCTATGGAGAACCACATGGACACACAGCGAGGCTTGCCTCCCCACACCGTGCCTGATGGGACCGTCAACATCTGTTGGGGGGAGAGCTCGTCGGAGGGGCGGTTGTACGAGAACTCAATGTAAGTGGAGGGCTCCCGTCGAGTAAGAGAGTTAGAGGCCATGGAGATGTTGTGGAGGAGAGGAGGCAGTCTCTCCTGCGCGTGCATGCACACACACACACACACAGGAACAGGGCAACATATTGATTAACAGAGCAGACATAGCCTTACCCATCCTCTCTCTCTCTCCCTCTTTCATCCGGCCCTTTTTATTTCACCTTTGCATTCTCGTTCCCTCCACCTGTTCTCACAAGAGGACCCTAGCCGTATGGTTCCTCTCTCTGTGTCATCATTCTATCATCCTACTGTCCCCCCCCTCCCCTCCCCACCACTTGATTTTTAACGATCTCATTATTTCACCACTCCTCTCCCCAACTTACAAATCTATCTCTCCCCATCTTTGAACTCCCTTTCCCTCTAGACCATTTTTAACTCTGATTCTCCTCATTTTAACCCTTTCCCCTACCTTCTAACCTCCTTTTGCACATCTTTAACCATCTCCTCCATCCTTGAACTTCTCTGTCTTGACACCACCTAACCCCATTACTCATCTCAAACCTAACCTATCTCTTGCTGTGGCTGCATGTCTAGTACCACTTGCCCCCCTCCAACCACTGCCCCTGTCCAATTATCTTTTCATTACCAGGTGGGCCTTTGAACTTTGCAGTCGCATGAAGAGTTTTCTGGTCTCACCGGATGAAATCTGACAGACAGCCATGGCCTCGATCACATGACAGATCAGCTGACAGCAAGCTGGAAATAGATTAGTAAACCAAGATAGAGGTCATCACATGATAGTCATATGACATAATTAATTGAATGATATACACACATTGATTAACTACAAACGAACCAATGCTGCCGTCCGAGGTAGATTTAAAAAGAGGTTCAAATGCGTTCAGTAATCTCTCCAGATAACCCTGCAGAAGGAATAATTGATTAAAAGTAACCCCAATGTTTAGAAAAATTATGAATTATGTCAAAATCAAAGTCAACTAATTGAAAATCAATTAAGCGAAAATTAAAATTGGGTAAGATTGTACAAGCCTCAGATATGAAATTCAAAAACAGCAGCCCAAGACTATCAATTAGGGAATGAACCGAACGAACCTTTCCAGATAGCAGTTTGGCATTGTAGGGGTCAGCATTGAGCATGCTCAGAAACTGAAGCAGAAATACCTCCACAGATTTCTCACTAATAAACACACAAATGAGGAAGACAAATGGTGCAGCAGTGAATACAAGCAACAGGTATTGTGCTAGTGCACGGACATGATACAGATACATCAAGGACATGACATCATGTTAGCAAGTGGAACAGTCACTGTCCGAGTGAAGGTCTTCAGGATAGACAGACTTTCACCTTGTAGCCAATAGATATACACATGAAGCCACAATATTCACACTTACTAACATTACATAGTCCATGCCAGAAAAATGATGGACAAAAGGCTCTCCCTTCTGGCTGAATTGGTGTGGAACATGCATTATTAGAAACAATTCCTTTGGGGGGGGGGGGGGGGGGGGGGGAGGATTGATAATGGTTCATATGAGGATATGGTATGTGACAGAAGTGTCAGTCTAGTTGAATTTCTGGGTGTGCACCAACTCACACATACATGGATATTGTGTGGGGATGGAGTTACCTCAATGAGACATGCATTTTGTTACATTATACACCTTTTCACAGGAACAAGAGCGGTCCCGCACTGAGACCTGTGACAAATAATTACTATAATATTTACTAAAAAGTAGTGTTTTAGACCAGACAAAAGGTTTGTTTAGACCTTTAAGGTGAGGTTAAAGTGGTGGCAATATTTATAAATTTTGGGTTTTCATATAGTAAAAGCATTTAGTTATAACTACAAGGTTTCCATACAGTAAAAGTACAGTTGTAAATAGTTATTTGTAACATTAAATTTTGATGGTTACAAACAGTAAACAATTAGTTAAAATTCCATCTTCGTGCAAAACTTGTGGATGTATCCACCCACCCCCACCTCATCATTCCAAGTGTTCCCAGATGTGTGTTCCATAAGTAAAAATATATTACCAGACTACGCTTAAGTTGAACTGGGTTGATAATAGCTCCACAGAGATACACGCTGGATCAAAGTGTTCATCTGTGGCTAGTTGTAATAGGCAAGAACTCAGGAGTCACACATTCGATTAACATCACACTAGGTTGAGGTTGGTTGAAATAGGCTAGAATTTACAGTGATGTCAAATGAGATGGATAAGAACAGGTTGGGGAAATTTGATGGGAACAAATATTGCATCAAGATCATGGCGAATTGAATCCAGTTTAAATAAGTTCAGAAGATATGCAGATCAACATCCAACTGAATTCCATCATGTGGCAAAAGAATATATGCACAGTAACTGACTCAATCAGCTGGGGACAAGGTTATTACAACGCCACCTGAATGTTCTCTTCCCCCCCCCCCCCCCCCCAACGAAGACCTAGTCCAACCTGTTCCGGTCCACCTCCTCGCTTAAGGTCTTGCTGAAGATTTGGATGCAGTTCTCCAGGGGGATGGTGGCCCAGATACGCTGTAGCACCTCGCTGGGCACACGGTATGAAAAGTTTAACCCTGACCTTCTTTCCTTGTCTCCGTAATCAAAACAATCCCCCTGCTCCATCCCATCATGTTGCTCATGCTCAACATCTGCTTCGTAACCTATAGCAACAGTGTTCAAGAACAACAAGGTCAACAAAATAATGAAAAAATTAAGAAAAAGAAATGACGATGTGTTTATTATTAATATTAGAATTGGAGTGAAGGTGAGTGTGTTTTGGGACCAAGGCATGATAGATGAGAGAGCTGCATATAGACACAATTAGTACATGCACATTATTGGTTTCACTTTTAGTTTCCAAGATGAACAACAATGTCACTCAACCTGATGACCCTTTTCCTATTCCAATTGAAATCCGTAACATCTGAGCACTCCCCCATGTCAATACGTAATTTAGGCCCTAACTTAGTGCAACTTAACTATGTGTAGTGTATATTTCACTGTACCTGATTCTGGTTCCAGCTCAGTGTTGCTCACCCACACCCAACTCTGCAGCAGCGAAGATCCTTGAACAATGCCCCTGTCTGTATCCATGCAGAGCCCTGCCTTCTTCTCTAAGATGGGTGAGTTGGAGGCCGATCCACTGCCTGGGGATACGTTCCCCGGGAGCTGGTGCACTTGGTAGTGGGAGGCCATGGCTGAACCACTCAGTTTAAAATAGGCACTCCCTTCTCCCGCAGTGATGGGAGAGGAACAGCTGTTCCCATACTGCCTGCACTGGTGACGCTGTCGAGGGAATCGTCTCTCGTCCTGTGGTATGGGAACCCGCTTGGTCACACGACCACTTCTGCCGCCTCTCACTGCAGTCTGGTGCATATCATTGTGATAGACAGAAGAGTCAACTGATGTCATCGATGATGAAACAGGATGCAGAGGGCGCCCTGAACCACTCTGTGATAGTTTGGAGGATTTTAGAGCAGAGTTTCCCAAAGAATTATTATCCTCCAGAATGGGCGTATGTGTCGACAGAGAAGATCTGTCAGTTATTGGCATGGCTTGTGGTTGAGCTCTGGAGAAGAGAGAGATCTCTGAGCCAGCAGCAGAGGTGGATGAGGAGGAGGTGGTGGGGAAGGTACGAGAGAAGCAGCAGCTGGCCTTAAGTAGGGCTGTGATATACACGTGGCTATTGAAGTAGGACAAGATGGGTGTCCCCTTATCCAAACTTAGAGCATTCTGCACATCACTACAATAGATCTCCAAATTCTGGGGAAGGAAGATTATGTGGCATAACCAGTTGTCGAGACGATATCAAACAGGCGTTTGTGTTCATTAAACATGTTGTAGTTGCATGTTCACTGCATGTTAGATACAAGGTACGAATCCAAAGAGTCCATGCTCTCTTTGTTAATTATACAGAGAAACAACTAACAGACAGATCTGCATAATTAGCTCAGTAGTATTAGGCCCATATTCTTTTCAATCATTACACTCTCTAAACTCAAACTCATACAGAGAGTGTATATTTCTTAGCTGTTTGCTCTCAACATGCACGTTGGTAGGGGGTGAGTATCTGACAAAACCGTACTCAGAGAGAGAGAGAGAGAGAGCAGTAATGGTCAAAGTATTGATACATGCGTAGTACTGTGTGTGTGTGTGTGTGTGTGTGTGTGTGTGTGTGTGTGTGTGTGTGTGTGTGTGTGTGTGTGTGTGTGTGTGTGTGTGAAATTCTTCTATTTATTGCATATTTACATTTTGCTTAGTTAAATATTTAAAAAATAGGACCACACACTAAATGAAAAAAAAAATTAACAGCTTTTCTTTTTCCCTTCAACTTTTCATATTCCAAGAACAATGATTTGAGCCCTCAAGAAAGTCTTTCTCTGAAAAATGTTTTGGTTAACTAAGGATGAGGGCAGGTGCCAAATTGAGTGAGTTAGGTGAAGATTGGCTGGTACCCATTTGACTTCTCAGAAAAGAAGCTCAGTGATGACTTGCAAGAACCACCTTGGAACGAACAGCTGTTGTTGTGACTGACACTTAGTGACTGACCAACAATCAGCTGTTGAGTTTGGTGACCACATGTGGTCAGCTGGGCTACCGCATAGAGAAAAGTGGGGAGCTTGGAATTTCTAAGATAAATGTAAATTTAACTAACAATAATTAAGTTGTTGTTTTTAAAAAGTGGCTCAAAATGATAATTCAAATTTGCTGATCACTAATTGGACACTTAATTCACTGCTGGATATCACAACTGCATAAAATTTGACTTTAGAATTCCTTGGAAGTGGATGTCAGTCTCAGATATGTCCACATCAGGTTTCCCTCAGCAGGAAATAGCAAACAACTTCCTAGGGAGGATATGGAGGTAAGTTAATTAGGAAACGCTTTACTGGATTTCTCTGGGTGTCCAGACATGTTTTGACTGAGACTTCCTTGGGTGAAGGTGTCAAAACACTCCTAACAGGTATTCATTGGAATCACACTTGATTCTGATGAAGTTGAAGTAAAACATCAGTTCAGTTCAACCACCCCCCCTCCCCCCACCTTGATTATTATGCATAAGGCTAAGAAATCTTCATTTCCAAAGTAGCCTCAATCTATACCAGCATATCAAATTCATGCTTCTGCTCCACATTCAGTGTGTTTGTAATTCATATCATTTGTTCCTAACACACATTACATGTGCTACAAATAACCCACAAGTGTGTTGTAATCTACATAAGTGTATAACTGTTATCTACTAAAGACAAGACCCCCTCCCAGATACTCGGACACCACACCCCCACCCCACCCACTCACTCACTCACCCTCTGGTCCCGCCGCTGCCAGCAAAGGTAGTGCACCAACATTTGTAAATCTGCTAGCAGACTCACTCCACACTCCTGCAGAGCATGCACCTTCCCCTCCATTCCCACCAGCTCCTTGTCATCCCATGCAAGCCTCTGGTGAAGACGAGACAGCACATTAGCCAAACATGGGCCAAACACCTGCACCACATCCCAGATGTGGTTTTGCCGGAGGATATCGGCCGCAGAGTCATCACGAGTGGTCATCCGGGCCAGCAGGTTCCAGACATCAGCCATGATGGAGATATGTTGGACAAACTTCTCCGTAAGCAACTGCTTGATGGTGCTGTGCTCAAAGGTACTCACAAGCAGGTCGTGGACCTCATCGGCCTCAGCTAACCCATACTTCTGGAGAGTCGCTCGACCCTCAGCTATAGAGATGCAGTAACTGGGGATCTTGCTGATTTGGACAGAGTAGGCAACACTGAGGAGTATCTGCAGGAGTGTTTTCTGTATCCCTGTCTTGTCCGGTCGTTGGAAATTCAGCTGCGAGGCGTGCAGAGAATGCTGGGTTGAGTCCATGGGACTGGAAGGTGTGCTGCTGCTGCTGGGAGAGCTGGGGGCGGAGTTTGGCGTGGAGGTTCTGAAGCGGTGGATAGTGGAGAAGCAGGCCTCCAACACTTTGAGACCAGCCGAGCGGAAACTGTTGAGAGGGAAGAGGAGAAAGAGAGAGTAGAGGTTAGTCCCACTGGAGGCAAAGGTTGCCAAGCAGCGAGGATGGGAGATGACTTTAATCAGTAGCTTGAGGAACAAGAAGAGTATGACCCTCTCATTATGCTCAAGGGCACCCTCGTGGCACAGTTGGATGGCCGGAGTACCTCTCAAAGGTCTCGACTTCTTTGAAGGAGAGGAAGAAGAGGAGTCATTCTTACCAATTTCTGTCTCGGAAGTTGTTACGATGAAGCACTTTGTTTTAACCAGCTCCATGAGGTGCTGGTGGTATGGCACGATCACACGAGATGTTAGCTCTGACTTGAGTGTACCAGACTCATGGCTGAAGAGACACTGCAGATGGTACATCACCTGACACACCACCTGATGGTCACACTCCATGAGAAGGTGGGAGTAGTTGGACAACTTCTTCCACCACACATCGGAGCCGACATAATCCAGAGATAAATGGAACCAGTTCTCCTCCAACATCTCCAAGTATGGATCCAGCACTTCAGGATTACCATAGATACTCGGGTCGGCGATACTCGACAAGAAGCTACCGATGGCTCCCACCATGTCCTTCGTGGTCTCAGAGAGCAGTCTAAGAGACAGAAGTTGCACATGCGGCACTTCCTTGAAGATACTCAACAGAAGTTCCGCCATCTTGCTCAGCCGGAGGGTGAGTTTGTCAAAGCCAGCAGACACCTCGAGGCTGTATGTGCTGGGACGATGGAAAAGTGAGTGTCGCTGAGGGGGAATGCTGCTTGTAGCAGATGCCGTGTTTTTGTTGTGGCCGACTCCTGAACCAGCAAGCGCCAGCTTCAAGGCTTGCTGGGAGCTTTTTATGATGGCAGATGTGGAGAGAAGCTCTGCTAAGATGTTTGTTAGAAGACTGTAAGAGTAGCCCAGAACTAGAGCCCAGTTAGAGCCCACAGGCTCAGGGGATGAATCTTTGACAACCTCTTCATCTCCATGGTTGATTTTACCCCCTTGATCCTGTCTTATTATCATTTCACTTGTGTTCGCGGAGTTGTATTTTGATATGCCATGGAGCTTGGAACAGAGGTACGCAAACCATTCCAGGCAGTTATCTGTCAAGGAATCCCGTAAAGCCTCGTAGAAATTGTTAACCTGACAGATAGGGACGCTAGGGAGAAGATTCACCACGTGCAAAGCAGAGAAGAGCCCTTCAAGGATGATAATGGTAAATTCATGATCCAAGGCTGCACTATGGCCCTTGAATGTGCCTACTTGCTGGAGGTTGGAGCAGGCCTTTGAGATTATTTCCAGAGGGCTAACGAGAAGGGGCTGCACTTCCGAGAGATGCTGATCTTGGAGAGAGCTGTGGAGTAGCTGCACCGCCATCTTTAACCACAGTCTGAGCATGAGTCGAGCGAGATGGAGCAAGCCACTATATGTCAACTTGTCGCCTGCAACAGGAGCAGATTGATCTGATAACTGCTGTGTCATGGTTTTTCCTCCTCCATTTCCCTGCAATGAAGAAGAGTCACATTCTCTGCCCTCTCCCCTGTTGCTGTTTTCTTGCTGCTGCTGCTGAATCCAAAGTCCAATCACATCCTCAAACAAAATTATTGCATTCTTGAGGAGTCGAAGTGTGGAGGGCACCCTACTGGTCCCTCTGGCCCCTTCAGAGGACGAAACACTCTCTAAGACTGAGAAGAGAAGTATAAATGTTTCCCTGTCTGACACTGGACAATACTTGAATGCCGATCGCTGGTAATCAGCTAAAACTTTTATCAATGGATCAATTTCTGATCGCGAAATGATGGATGGGAGGGGCTTGTTCGAATGATGAGCAGCAGATTCCAACTTCGAATTAGAATGGGAGGTGGAGTGAGCGGTACTGGAGTGTGAATAGTGAAATGGTTCTCGCAAAATGTCGCCGGTTTTACCAAAATGTGTTGGACAAAGTTTGCTGGTAATTCTTCCTTTTAACTTATGGATATGTCTTACACCTCCTACATCATCCGGGCTAGTTAGGTCGTGCAGACGAGAACAAGGGTCAATCAGCTGGCTAAATGGAACAAGGTTGATGACCGAATCTAAAAAATTTTAAAAAATTAAACAAAAATAATAATTAATTACAAAAAATATATATTTTAAAAAAATAATAAAAATAAAATAATTAGTAATAATATAATTAGCTAATTAAAACTAATAAATATGTTCTTCTTCTAGTGTGCCATGATAATTAAACCACCATCTTTACCCATGTCCACTTCCAAGCTGTGAGGTTTCGAGAGTAGAATCTTCAACACGACCAACAGCAACTCGGCCAGTTCAGGGTACGTCGTGTCCACCTGACAACACACACAGTATAGGATTAGCCTAACAATAATATTACATTACATGCTCAAACAATACCAACATTTAGCAATAGGATTTTAGAAAATAGGTAGAAATAATAGGAAATGATGATGAAGGAATTGTAAATGTTGCTATGTCTACAATCTTGCAAGTGGCTATTACTAACACTCGCTTCACTATACAATGCAGAGAGATCTTAAAGTGAAGAATAATCAGCAAGGTATATCATATCAGCCCACACTACTGAACACACATGCTCTATTGTCATACACTACATAATTAGATTCATAGAACTAAGTAGATAGGTACTCATACACGTTGAGTGTTTAATACATCCTTATTACCTCACCACAAATTGCATTCAACATGCTGCACAAAGTCACCACCAGACAGATGAGATCAGCAGCACAGACAACTTGTGGTCAACATTCAAGACAAGTCACAACTCTATGAACAATGGACCAGACTAATAGCAAAGGATCCATTTTAAAACATGAATACAAATTAATAACTTGTATGGATTCACTAGTCGAAACTTTACAAGGACAAGGGGAAGTACCTGTGCTACTCACAGAATCTTGTTTGCTTGTTTTTGCATCCTGGGATCCAAATTTTTGTCTTTGGTGTAGGATGTGTCAATTCTCAAGAGTGGGTTTTATTTGTTATGGTACTTTGGTGATAAAGTGGATACACACAAACATGCATACATACAAACTATTTGTAGCCTGACACACTAAAATAAAGAGGTGTGGCCAGGTGGAACCTATCCCATGTCACACCCAGAGTCATAAATGAAATATGCTCAAATAAAACCCATTCTTGAGAATAGACACATCCTTACTGAGGATGGTTTTTAGCCCAAAGTATTTGGGTAACCTGAACACGCCTCTTCTTGTAGGCATATTAGTTAAAAAAAAAATTTTTAATTGGTACTTCGGACATTTGGGACATGGGCTGGGTCACACTAGGCAACACCTCTTCCTGTGGGCATATCATATCCCAGGTATGTCTGCTAGTCTATATATGTAAAGTAGTAGTGATGGGGAGCGAGCAATACTGTTAGCGTCTTTGTGACTAAGCAGTCAAACTAATGGCAATTTCCCCCCCCCCCCTCCTTTTATTCATGGAATCAGTATGGCAAGGTCTTGGAGTTTATCATTTTATACATTTTTGTCTTTCATGATTTTTACGTCAATGCAATGCGGGGTATCTCTGCTGGTATTGTATAGTTGTCCAACTTGTATGCCTTTGAAAACATTCTCCCTACTTTCTAATGTACAATTTCATGAACTGAATGTACTAAGAACAAATACTGCACATGTATGAAAATAGGTATGTGTATGGTAGTGAAATAACATTGGAATTTTTTTAGGATTGGAGGAAAATTAGGTTCCAAATATTGGAAGTTTCTTTTTTATCACTTTAATACTAAATTCCTATGAGAACTCCATCTTACCTTTAAGATGCCTTTCAGCAAACCTGCAGAACACCAGATATATTTCCTCCTGATTTCGTTCACTTTTTATTGATTCCTTTATTGGAAGCTTATCAAGAAATCTCCTCTATTAAATACTATATTTAGTTTCCTAAATTGAGAAAAAAGAAGAAGAAAAAAGAAAGTCAAGAATATTTATCAGATATTTGAAATCTTTAGGTATTAAAATGATTAGGAGCAGACCTACTGTATGCAAGGAGGGAATCAGAGTAATTGGAGATAAAAGATAAAGATGCTATCCTGAAGATATATTCCAGTACTTTCTTCATATAAACAATTTTTAACACTGTTTTCATATCGCCCAAGCAGAGGATTCAATTTGCCTTGGAGACTTTTTGGAAGAAAATGAAGTGAATAAAGTGTATTGTCCACCATACTTTAATTTATCTATTAGTCTTTGTGTGTGTCTGCCTGCCTGCCTATTTGTTTATCTGTGCAGTTGTAGATAATGGAACAGGTCAAGCTCTCTCCCAGACGATTAAACTACTCCAGGCTAGCGTGTGCTACTCTGACTGAGAGGAGCATGGTAAGATGAGTGGAGGACACGGAGAACGTTGTTCACTTCAACTCTGCTATACATGGCTGATCCAGGTGATCCCAAGTAACTTTTTCACTCACAAATGACACATGATTGACAAGGACATCACCAGACTACTCCCTGAACATCAAAGTGGTCTGATATCAGCTGCCATCAGACTGAGTTTCATACTGATCACGGATAGGAACAGGATTATACTATAGAATGTTCAGGCCTTCTTCCATCATGGCAGAATAACAAAGATCTCATTTTTTAGGCCACAAGTGTACAAAAGGAATAGGAACTAACAGATCAGCAGGGACTATCAACACCAATCACATCAGGAGCATCGACAATAGTCCTTATCTGACATACCACTTAACCTGACACACTGACCACACCACACTAGATAAGGGCTGAGGGAGGAAGGGGATGAACACCATGTTGAATGACATAGCAGACCCACACCCACCTAGGTGCTTCAAGAACAGATGGAAAGAACATCACCAGTTGGTTAAATAACAAACAGCAGTGTTAATCATAAATACGAGTAATTAAACTCATAATAGAAATCAACTTCACATAAGCCACAACCCAAGTGTTATGAGAGCACCTCTCTCTATTTAATTTCAGTCAATTGACCTAACAAGGGTGACTCAAAAGTAAAGAAATAGTAATTTTAATTTGATTCCACATAACCCCTAATGCACTTATACAAGGAATACTCATATTTAACCTGTTTGGTGATAAGATAGATAGAAGTGAGCAACAAGAGGGTTACTTCGTCGCAGAGGAAATCCCTGAGTGATGAGCCTTTCGCAAGCTTTCCTCCAACCCCTCCTGCTTCCCCTAACATGGCATGGTCATGTAATCTACCATTGCAGAGGAAGGTGTCGCTGAAGTGAGCTAGGAGCTGCTGAACTAGAAGACTAGCCACAGAGTGAGGGTCACTGTGAATAAAGATAAAAGTGCAATTATCACACTCAAAGCAGTAGCTAAAAATGTATCTACTGTGATAATAACACAATTATGATTGTGGTGCTCACATCAGAGTGATTCCATGCTAGAAATGGTAGTCACAGGTTCTCTAGTCATTTGTAGAGAGCTTACTACTTACACACTACTCCCTGGTGGTTTGCTCAGGCACAAAGCTAGCTACATGCTCAGGAAGTTTACTGAGCTCAATATTACCTGGATGAAATAGTTCTCCTTGATTCAGTGTCTTCAGAATACCAAGACACAAACTGGTGCAGAAACTCCTTCAATTTTTGTTGCTGACAACCCTAAAGATGAAAAAAAAAGGTTTATCAGCGAAGTTTCACTATTATATGACCTAACAAGTAGACTGCAAAAGTTGACACTCACAGGAGAACTCCCAGATTCCCTGCCAGCCAAGAGCTCAACGAAGTCAGCAGCATCATCTGTGAGGAAGCTAGGAACGGTAGGAACAGTGTTGCTGGCTGGGGGCGCTGGCACTGCCATAGATCCAGCTAAAGAACTCATTTTACCATTGTATTTTAGGTACAACACATTTCTTTATATAAAAAAAATTAGATTTTTACTTTGTAGCCAAATTGTGGGTTTAATTTTCATTCCGGTGAGCGTCTTTAAGAATTCATAATCTTTTTGAATATTGACCTTTTTTCCCTGAATGGTAGCAGTTATAAGTTAGTGAGTGGAAACCAATTCCAATTATTAAATGTTAGTTAAGTGGTTACCTGGACCCCTCCCCCCCTTAATACACTTAGCCCTTATTTTCTTAAAAGGGGGGGGGGGGGGGGGGGGGGGGGTCAAAGGCTCCATGTGTAGGGGGAGTGGGTCTGGGATAACTACTGAAAACATCTTTAAAATTTTTGAAATTTCGCTATCTTATTTATCAAAAGGATGTCAGAGGGGAATTGACAATCAAAATAGAATCCTAAATTGTAGCTACCAAATAATTAGCCAATGAGGATAGCTTCAATTTAAGTGAATCTTCCCCCTTAGTTTAATCTATATCAATGGTTGGATTGTGGGTAACAGTTACATGTTAAGATTGATTACTAGCTACTTCAGCACTTTTGATACAAGCTGAGTTAATAGCAGCAAAAAAATTCAGGTGAACTGCTTCAATCCCACAGTCCCTGTGGTTCACTGACCACAATGCAAAATCTTGTATCTATGTGAAAAACGAGGTAGAAAAGCTACTTTTCTCCTTGTGTATATATCTTCAGGCCCTGCATGCTGACCAATATCACATACCCTCATACCCTACAGTTTCTTCCACAGTGCAAGAGTATTGCTATGAAGCGTTGGGTAATGCACAGGAATCTCCCAAGCTTTCTTATAATACATGACACAATATTTTTACCTACCATCAATTTCTATCTAACATTAACACAAATGCAATTATGTGCTATATCCAGTTGTCTATCCCAAACAAAATATAATTCTAGAGAAGTATTAATGTTTTGATAGTATTGTAATAGATTATTCTAATTAAATCGAAATTGCCATATCCATGTGTGTAAAGTAAATATTACAATGGCTTGTATTTATAGTTTTCATATTCTTGAGTTACACTGGATGTTTGAACACCTCAGCTGTAGTAGGGGGGTACTTATAGTAAGTAATTGGTCTTGTTGCATTTCTATGCTCTTTCATTTTGTCCTGAAATACTTAGTATTTAATGGCAACATTTTCAAAGTGGCAGGATATTATTGTTTGCTTGATTGTTATCTAAAATATTGTACACTTGCTGAAGTACTCAGCATCACTATGGTTAAATTTGTAAGGGTACATAACACCAAAGTTTATATTCAGATGCATCACACTGTTTTTGTTTTGATATAGTATTGTTGAGTTTTATCTAAACAAGTGTTTAAAGCACAGTTTTGTACACCACTTTAGTGGGGGGTTTTTCCTTCAGAATCCAGAAAGAAGGTTCTTATAGTGGCTGAATATAATTACTGAACACTAATTAATGCAGTCACCAACATAATACAAAAATAATATATTTAAACAAAGCTTTTATACACCAATGGTGGTTACCTATAACTGCAAGGGGAAAAAAACTGAACAAACTCAAATTTAAAAAAAAGCAGGTAATTATTCATTAAAAAGAAAGGAGGGGGTGGGTGGGGTGTGGGGGAAGAAAAATGCTCTGTCAAGGAGTCAGGGACTGAACCACCTACCTGCACTAGGGGGACCTTTGAGAGTCCGAACTGAGGTCGGCCCATGTGAAATAGAATATGTGGGTGGTCATACTTATTTTTTCTTGTGCCTGCCTGCCTGACTGCCTGCCTGCGTGCATGCGTGTGTAAGTGTACATGAGAGTGCATGCCTGTGCACCAGTTTGTGCATGCCTGTGTGTGTATGGTGTGCATTTGCATGTTACCAAAGTTGAATTATCTGATCTTACATATTTGATGGCACACACCACACTTGAACAATATATCTAAGCCTTGTTTTAACAAATCAAATCCACCCAGACTGATACTTGGGTCAAGGCCTGAGAGAAAGGAAAGGCAAGAAAAAGAATGAAAAGCAAAGAAATGGTTGATACTTGGGTCAAGGAGCACCCTGGGGAAAGAAAGGTAAGTAAAAGAAAGAAAATTAAAGAAAAGGTTGAAAAACCAATAAGGAAAGGGGAGGGGGAGGGACAATGGGAAAATTGAAGGGAAAGAAAGAAAAAAAAAAAGGAGAAAAGGAATGAAAAGGAAAAAAAAAAGGAATGAAATGAAAAGAAAAAAAAAGAAATAGGAAGAAAAAGCATCATAGTTTATTGAGTATGCAACCCCCAGACCCTTCGATCATTTTTACCCATGCATATAAAACCCGAATTTGTGCAAGCATTATCCCAGTGTCCCAGTGGCTTAAGGGATCATTCAGCCGTGAGCCATTGACTACATTGCACACACCTGCCACTATGGGATCACACACAGAGTTGCCTGAATCTGGAACCTGAAATGACACTTCCTCCTCTCCCCCCCCCCCCCACCCCCCTCTTTTACCCACGAACCTGTTTTCGTGGAGTCTAAATGTTACTTTCTTGTTGATCTTGTTCTTCTTAGGAAACTTCCTCAGGAACACCAGTGCTAAGATCTCTGGTTCAATTCCTAGTAATGGTTGGGTGGTATTTTTTTCCTTTTTTTTTTTTCCAGTCTCATTCTCTTTTTTCTTTCTTCCCCCACACCCAAATGTTTATCTTCTTTTTTTTCTTTGTTCCACATCTACTTCCCTTCCTTTTTTATTTCCCTTTTTTGTGCCTATTTTTTTCTCCAGGGTGCACACCTGCCTGCTTGTGTGGGTAGGTGGGTACATGCGTGTGTATGTGTGTCTATGTATGAACATATATTGGATGTGTGTATGTATTACATATATATATAATTTTTTTATTTTTTAACGAATATGTATGTGTATATAAATCTTAAAATTATATACTACTTAATAGACCCATAGCTAGCAAGTACTCGTTATTAGCATGAAAATGACAGTTATATTTTAAGTTATGAATGAAGCAGGACATGAATTAAAAGACATGTCCAAATTTCATGGGATTGGTGCTGATCACTAGTCTGCATAAAAGCAGTATTTGATATATATATTTATCTCCGATTACAATTGGTAAAGGTCATTTAAATGGAGAACTACATATATAGAGTCAAGTTAAATTTAATCTTTTACAATCAAACCAATATATTCATTTAATCTAAAATAAAATCTTTGTTTTTATATTAATTAATTAGAGTATTAGTGAAGTAAATTCATTTCCTGAAATTAATGCTTATTAATTTTTTTTAATACTTAATCTCCTTATATTTTTAATTATATACTTCGTTTTAAATGAAAAGTGGAATTTTTATAGGAATAAAACCAATATTAGATGGTCAGTTTTACTTTGTTCAAATTGCATGCAATTTGACTATTGTTTTGCAAAAATCCCACCAAAAATGCATTTAGAATCCACAGTTGCTCAAATCCGTATACAATTTTGGGGTCAATTTTTGGGTTAACTTCAATTGAAATTAATTACTGAAGTTAGGCACTGTTAGGCCTGCTCAGTACTTGGATGGGTGACCACCTCACAATTGCCCAAATCTGCAGACAATTTTGGGGCAAAACTCTCTTTTTTTTGGTTCAAATAAGCACTGTTTGGCCTGCTCAGTACTTGGATGAGTGACCACCTGGAGATAGCAGATCTTGTAGGTGGTTTCCCTTTTTTCCTTATTTTCCCTCCCACCCTCCACTCTTTCTTTTTACTTTACCGCAAAGGGCTCGATTTGCAGCTGAAATATCTCAACTCCTCACAAATTTACGCCTGCTCTTGATTTTTTCCACCTGAATATACTAGTCTTTTCTCTGTGTGTGTCATGTGAGAGGGGAGGGGGGGGGGGGGGGGGGGGGGGGGGGTGTAGAGCTGGGGTTAGGGCAGGCCTAATGCCTGCTGAAGTGATATAAATTGATGTGGGTTGCATTCCAGTTAAGAAAATCAAAGGTATGAGTACATACAGGAAAGGTGTTGTATCTTACTATAATTCATGATTTGTCTGTCTGTCTGTCCACTGGCCCTGTTTGGAGAGCAACTAGGGCATAGGTCCATTAAATAAACTTCTATTCATGACTAACCACCAAGTTGTAGCAACAACCTTTCGTGTTTCTATACAGTAAACTATTTGTTAAAAATCAATTTCATCGTAGTAAAACTCTGCCCATTGGTTGTTTTTAGCAAAAAAACATTTTTGCCATTTTTCAAGTACACAATGGGGTGTGGCCATATAGACATGCTAATTATGTTCCCCTGGTGACACTGATTCTGAATATATATGGGTTTGTGGGTCTAACTGTAACCGTTCAAGCGTTAATCGCACACACACAGACAGACAAATAGACTACTCGTACTTTATAGTATAGATATAGATATATATCCATGAATGACATTAATCATATTTAGCTTCAGTAAGTTCAGTCCATG
>OZ017782.1:5945179-6041715 GCA_963969325.1 Lycopodina hypogea | reverse complement strand
AAAGCTAATTTCTTCTGACAATTTCACACTGGTGAATTTGATGGTTCGGTGATACTCAATCAGCCTGATAGTAGTGACTCAATGAGTTCTTCCTTGGAACCATGCCAAATAATTAGGAAGTCATCAGTTAAACGTCTCCACATAAGTGGTTGAACTGTCTTTCCTTCGAGAAAAATTGTCTCCAGGCAGGAAGATATTTGCATAGGCTGAAGCCATTTCAGTGCCCATAGTGATTCCCTATACTTGTTTGCACATTCCCCAGCAGATTCGAAGTGCTTACTTGCAAGGATAATGTGAAACATCTGTTGCCACAGTGGGCAGGAAGGGCCCATTGTTCTTATGAAGGTATAAGGAGCCCACATCAATGCTGGCCAGGATATAATTTCTATGAAAAGTGGTGCACTGCATGAAAGATATTATGGCTAAGGAGTCTTTTAGTGTAAGATGGAGTTTTCTGAACTAAAGTTGTAGGTAATAATCCATATAGGATGAAGTCTTTCCGTAGATCCAGCTGTACCACTTATATTTGGCCAAAGTACACATTTTGAGTTCTGATCTCCATTGGTTTTAGGCATGTGAGGTTGTTAAACATGTTATTGGATACCCTTTTCTTGTGGATAGTTTTCAAATAGCTGTTGATTGCTTTATGTCCTCCACAGTTTGATAGATGTGGCAGTCATGTATTTCATGCCTTTCTAAACATAGTTGGTTCTATCTTCCTTTTGCTTTACTTCCCTTATTGTAATTCTCCTTGCTTCTTTAGGTTGTCTTTGAAGTCACGTCTTCATTTATTCCAATCTTTTATGCTGTGCACCACACAGGTATGCTTCTGTGTCGGCTGCAGTAGGGAGTACCCATGTTGATTTGCGGTTCAAATGTGGAGGATTATATTTACATTGAAACAAGTCATGTAAAGTGATGCATGAGCTGGAGGTGTCAGTGTGTGTCTTGGTTTATACTAGGTACATCCCAGTCCTTAGCAAAAAGAGAATTATGTGGGAACAGAGTGCTTACTTAGGTTAACAATGCATTGGGACTTACTTGTTTGTAGAATCTATGGTGTCTCTTTTGGGAGTTTATAGTTTTTTTTTCTTCATAGTCTGGCTAATTGGTCTTTTTTTATATTTTCTGTGGTGGTGTTTGCTGTCCTTGTTTTGAATGTTTTGTGAATTTTTGGTCAGCTGCGGAGTGGTCAGCTTATGGACTCTCTCTATTTGAATATCCTCTTGCTGGTTTCGAGCTGGTGATCTTTTCTTTTTTTTTTGTGGGGTCCATCAGTTCTGTAATTTTTTTAGCACCTGTTTTAGCTTAGGTTAGCTTCACTTTTAAAAATTAATTCCAGAGTGTTCCACAGCGCTTGCTTTGGTAGCTGTTGGGTTTAATTGATAAATTTGATTTCTTGATTGACATCACTGATTTTATATTTAAATACTGCTATCATTAAAAAAAAATTGTTCCATTAGGCAGAGAACCATATGATTCTGGGTCTTGATAACTATGGCATTGAATCAGACTAAGTGCATTACAAGTTTTGATTAGTCTTACTCACTCCAGTGGAGCGTTTTCTTCCTGTTGGCATTTCTTCCTGTTGGCATTTCTTCCTGTTGGCATTTCTTCCTGTTGGCATTTCTTTCTGTTGGCATTTCTTCCTGTTGGCATTTCTTCCTGTTGGCATTTCTTCCTGCTGGCATTTCTTCCTGTTGGCATTTCTTCAGAAAGTTGGTTGAGGCTGGCTATAGTTCTGGTTTGAATCAATTCTTTTTGTATCTTCTTCTAAGATCTAGAAGTTGTTCAGAAAAGTTCTGACTGAGTAGCTATATAAGTATCTGGAGTGATCATGTGATGGGAATTTGGATTGAAGGGCATCCAGACAAATCTTGACATATCCATTTTCGGATATGACTTGGGTATTCCCATTTTGGGGCAGTGGGAGGGATTGGGAATGTCAAATTAAAGCTGGGCTGGTGGATTGGCCTGGCTGGGTATGGCTAATGCCTGTTAGAGTGCTCCCAATGTCGATTATGGTGGCTCCATTCTTGCTAAAAAGGGGTGGGTCTTCTTCCTCAGGAGGTATGAAGCTCCTGTTGCTCAACTCTTCAGTGCTGAGGTATTCTTCCTCATCACTTTCTTCCCCTTTGCACTGCTAAGGCCTTCAGTAGTGGTGGTGTTTTCAGTAGTGCGCTGAGGCTTTTAGATAGTAGGTCCATCCGTCAGCAGAGGCATAGCCAGGAATTTTTTTTTTATCGCTGAGGCAAAGACATCTCACATAGATAACCCTTTACCAGTTGCAACACTGGGAAAGGGTCTGTTGCACTCACTGACCTAGAGTTTTTTCTGGATGGTCTGTTAAAAACTCATAAGTTTGCACCTGCCCAGTTCATATTTTGAGCTTATGTTTAATTTTGCTTTCCAGTGGAATTTTTTTGTTGTTGTTCTGTCTGCACAACCCCCCCCCCCCCCCCCCCCCCCCCCCTGCATTACTATGTTCTATACAGAGTGGACCAATATTGAATGACTGCCAATAGCAGGGCAATATATAATACATAGTGTTTGAATGATTATTTATTATACAATTGAATTAGTATGTCCGTTCTAATGCTCAGCATGTTCTAAAATTAAGAGGTACTTCTGGATGCAGCAGATAGATGAAATTCATCATGAGGATAGTTGTAGTGGCAAAATTATGTGCATTTTCTTAGAATTCCGCTAAAGTTAATTTTAAATTAAATAAATAACATTTAGTGTAATTTTGACCAGTTTTTGTGGCGAGGTCACAGAATTCATTTAGTTTCAAGTTGCTGTTTTTTTGTTTTGTTCTGAAACCCCCACATTCCTCCCCTGGTGTGTTAACATTGCCCAAGTTACTCCCTGTATAAAATTGTATATGCACGCCAAGTTTAAGATCTCTAGGTAGAAAGGTTAGGCAGTACAAAGCCACATAAATAGGTATGTAGCTACATACAACCATGAGTTTAGTGAGTTTAGCTTAACATGGTGAGTTCTAATTAACAAAAGCTCACTGGTTATTATAAAAAAAAAGACACTATATTAATTTTGGTATGTATGAAATAGTTGAAGAGATAAAATGACCAATTCTTAGATGCCTATTAGAACGAAACCTTTTTCTGCATTGATATCTCCATATTTGTGAATGTACATGAGTGCTAAGTTACACTATCTCTTCAGTCATTGTAGATTGACTCAAATCCAACTAACTCAAATCCAACTAACCCAAAGAAGAGAATGATCTTTTATATTTCACTGTTCCAATATGTAATGTTAGGATGAACTTCATGATTTCATATACATTGGTGGGGGAGGGGGGATATCAGCATGCAAATTTTCAATGAATTGAAAAGATCAAGCTCTACTACATATTTTGCATCAATTGTGAGCACTTCACTTTCTAAAATTTACGCTCAGCTTTTAATGCAGAAACTAGCTAATAGCACATATGTATATATACTAGCAGCATATACCCAGCATTGCCCAGCCAACTTCAACATTAAACATTACAGAAGCCACTCAAATTTCGGCCTGGTTGGCCCTTCAATTAGGTTGGCCCTTCAATTAGGTTGGCCCTTCAATTAGCTTTAGGCAGCCATAACTGCTTCCTGTTAGTGGGGCTAATACCAAACCACACACATTGCCACACCTTATTTTAGTTAATAATGCTCAACGGGTTACTTGGACTCCATATGCCCAATTTCAGCCTGATAGTCCATAAATTAGTTTTTGGAAGGTGTAATGATGTCCTATGGGTGTGTCAATGATTAAACCACACCCATTGACACAAACACATGTGATTAGTAATGCTCACCCATTTCTTGGAAGTCTCATTCCAAATTTCAGTATGGTTGGTCATAGGATTAGCTTTTAATAGCCAAAATAACTTACATTGAGTGTGGCTAAGGACAGACCACACCCATATCTGGTTAATATTGCTTTCCTGGTACTTGGAGATCACACGCCAAATTTTTTCCTGATCGATCATTGATCAACCATTTTCAGCCATACCTTCATGTGGGTGTTGCTATGATAAAACTACACCCATTACCATGCTCACATGTGTTTAATAATGCTCACCTGGGTTCTTAGAGTGTACATGCAAAATTTTGGCCTTTTTTTTGTCTAAATGTTTAGCTTTGATGCCTAGATACTCATACTCACGAACCAAAATATATATTCAAGTTTGTTCGTAGATCTAACTCCTTTGGTCCAAGCATTATCAGTATATATATTTTGGCACTGTTACACTTTACACACCAGTGGAAAAAGGTGTAACCAGGAGATGTTAAGTAGTGTATGCATACCATGTGTTAAGTCTGTTCCTCCAGGAGTTTGTCTGGTCAAAGTATCATTTTTGGCTTTTTATTTTAGTCTGACATTAAAACAGTAAAGGGTATGGTCTTATAATGTACTTAGAACATTCCACAGATTATATTGATTCCAAACATATATGGGTTCATGGATCTAACTCCCTATGGTTTATTGTTGCTGAAATACCATTTTTGGGATTTTTTTTTGCTTTACACAGGGAAAGGGAGAAGTGTGGCCAAGTGGGACCCAGCCCAGGTTAATCTCAGATTGAAGTAGCATATGTATACCAAGTTTTAGATCTGTTGGTCCTAGAGTTTTTCTGGTGAAATTACCATTTTTGGCTTTTTCTCGGTACCATGGTAACCACTTTCTGAAATTTTTAGCCCACGTTTTAAGTTGGGTCAAAGCCTATCATCATGCCAAGTTTCAGAGAAATCCACCCACAGGTTTGGCCAGAATGATGGTACAAACGTACAGACAGACATCTCTTTATATATATATATATACAAACTCCCCCCCCCCCCCCCCCCCAAATAACAACCAAAAAAATCAACCACAAAAACAACAACCCAGACATTAAGATCCAATATGAAGGAACGAGAGGCCTTTCAAATTTAAAAAGGCTGCATTTCATCTTCTTCTGCTCCCCTTGCATTCTTTAGACCACAAATACGCAGTTAAATAAACCCATGTCAGGTTCTATTTCGGCCAATTGAACTCGGTTGGGCAATAAATTTCAAATTTCAATTATACGCTGAGTTACCAGGATTCCAGGAATATACATATATATATATATATGTTTTTTTCTGTCCAAGGTCGGGTCACAAGTCGTTTTTGGGCTCTTCTCACTCCGGTCAGAAGTACAGAACTTTCCAACCACTTGATGTTCATTTATGGCTGCAGAAGTGAGTAGAAGAAAGCTTTTCAAGGAGCCCACCGCGGATGTTGGGGATATAGCGCAACGTGCAGGGAAGGAACTGGTCAAGAAGTCCTCACAACCAAGGTGGGATCAGCTTTTTTTTTTACCAATCGGTGAAGTATGTTAAAAAAAAAAAGAAAAAAGACTCTCTCTAGCTAACTTTTATTTTGGTACAACTAAATGTAGGAGCTAATAGATTTAGCTTTTTCCTAACAAATGTAGGAAGGTAATAAACTTGCTAGGTGAGAAAAAAAAAGAAGTTAACAGAGCTATTATGCATTTGGTGTGGATTGGTGTGTACATATGAAATAGACTTGAGGGAATCAGAAGTACTCCAGACAGTCCTGATGGAGGAAGAAAAAGGAAGTCTTCAGACCACAGTGTTCCAATATATGGTGAACTCTTAGTTCTAGGGTAAGTGTATCTTGTTTCATGTGTTTGTTTTTGTGCCTTGTCATCCTCTGAGTTTTACAGCATCAATAGCTGTGCTTCCTAATAACCAGTTTTCTTCAAAATATGGGTTGCTAAGCAGCTTGACTTTTGTTTCAATTTTGCATAAATCACCTGCACTGTTTTACAACCCATGGTATGAGATTGGACACAGGAGGTACCATGGCCCCAGTGCTTCAGTAAATTTTTGCATTAATATGTGTAGCTATACATTGTTTGGGTCTATTAATGAAAATGAGTGTAGGTTGCTCATGTTGTTCTGCTTGATGCAGACTAACATCCTAGTTGTCAAATTTTCTTCACAAGCCAAGCTGGTATAACTATCTCTGTAACTTCAGAAAAGCTATTAATTGAACAATTCCAATAATCATCAGCAATGCTGGGGGTTTGACAGACAGCTGATTAGCTTACATGGTGGTTTGTATTCCAGTGATTTAAGTGACAAGATTACACTATTCAATGTGAGGAAGTGTTTCAGCAGCTCAAAGAGGCACTGATGTTGAAGGTGTTATGATTATTGTTTCGGACACTGTTTTTGTTTTTGTTTTTGTTTTTGGAAGTGTTATCAGGTATGGACTTTGCTGTAGCTTATTTTTTTAATCATACTTGCAACTCACCAGGACTTGCCAAGTCTCCTGCATGGGAGAGTCTGAGGTGTAGGCCACACCCTTGCCCTGTTGTCCAGACATAGAGATGTTGAATGCCCATCACTCTGCCAAGTTGGACAAACCATCCAAGGTTGTGAACATTCATTCAACAGTCATTATCCATACTTGGTAGCTGACTAAGTACTTTGAGATTAAATATATAAATTAATTGAAAATCCCAAGTAATTCTATACACCACAACAAAAGGTTCTTTATCAGATGCTTCTTGAAAGCATTTTTTAGAGTTTAATTTCTTAGAGAAATCCGATACCTAAGGTCTGTTCACACTACACACTAAGACCAGTTTTACCTGTGTCTGGAATGGGTTCCACGTAACTAAACTAGAACAGATTTCATCCCAAAGAATCCCCTGTGTAGCCTCCTGTGGCTTTATTGTTGATGTGCGTTATTTTGAGTTTAGTTACTAAGAGCTCTCCTTCTCTCCTCATATTGTGCAATGACATTTCGGAAGGAAAAAGAAGAATAAAGTAGCACATGAGAAAATAAAATATCCCATTACTTTACTAGGTGGATGCAAACTAATTATCGGCCCAGCCAATTAATCAGCCTACACAGGTAATGTGGAGTGGGTTTAACATCATGCCAGTGTGGATAGGTCTTTAGTTCATTTTATTTTCAATTTTCACAGCAGAGTAACTTATTTTAAACCCTTTTTTTGGTGCTTCAGTTTGGGCTAGGGAGTGGGTGGAGTTTTTGTGGCTCCAATATTTTATTTTAATATGAAATGAGTTGGTTAGGTTTTCGTATGCTTTCTTGAAAATTTCTTTATATGCTATTTGTCATGCTAGGATATACGAGTCAAAAGAAGTTTAGCAAACATGTTATGTGCCAAAAATTATTACAATTTTCTCCACTTAATCAGGACATATTGCTTCTCAACTTTACTGATGATGTATGCATCCACATTTAATCATGCTGGCCAGTGCAACTTCTTGTTCGGTGGGCAAATAAAATTTGTGGAAAATTGTGACTGGAATAAGAAATCAAGATGAACCTGTGCCACTCCATGGCCCGCATGTGGTTAAATATGAAATTAATTAAACTTCAACTAAGTAGCGAGCAGTGGAATCTCTCACTGGAATGGTGTCTGTAGATTGCATGTTACTTTGTCCTCTTGCAATGTACCTGTGCACTCATAGCATAGAGGATCAGTATACAGATGTATCCGAAGACATCCAACTGCTACCAAGTATATTTATGGACTCTATTTTGACACGTGTGCACCTGAAGCCCTATCCTTGCTGCATTTATTCAGGTCTACATTGCTATGTATTCAGTAGAGAGTTATAATTCCAAGTTATACACTTGCTTGAGACATCAGTGTAGCTATACTCTCTCTCCTGTATTGATTACAACGTTTGCAGAGTTATCATTAATTATGAATATCAATGAGATTAGTTTAGTTACAAAGATGATCACAGCCTTGCTCTCTGTGACAGTCCAGTGAGACCACAACTACAGGTTGACCACACCCATCTAGGAGTGATGGCAAGACCCAAGGAATTATTGATTTGCCACTCCCTGAGAAACAACATGGCAAAAAGAGTATCCATGGGAACATACCAGTGGTGTGTAGGTGAAATCCAATGCCAGCTATAATGTCAGTCACAAGTAATAAAATCAATATTCTGTATTTATGCATTATTTTCTAATAGTAATCAATGAGTTAAGTTTCAATTGCAGAAGTGTGTGATCATAGCCTCCTTCAGGAAGTACAGAGTGCATTGGCAAAACACATGTCCATTGATTTGTTTTTAATTTTCTGTTTCCATTAGGATTACATTTTTGAGAGTATATTCTTGATTTCTTCTTGATAACGCAACCTGTAGGCAGGTTCATAATATGGTGGGGGGTGAGCTCATGACAGTGATATAATTAACTCATGTCATATTAAATAGACACCAACTTCAGCTTCACTTATGGTGAATATATCTGAGCATGCCCAGAGAGTTCTTATCAATATTTCAAGCTTAAATGCCCTACCAGTGGAATATTTAGGAATTATGATGTCAGACATCCAGGAACTAACAGCAATATGGTTTCATCATTGAGCTTGTCTTTGTTGACCAACATCATCTTGAGAGGACTTGCTATGACTTAATACGCGTCTGCACTGCACAAATAAGGAAATGTTTTCCTCTCCATACAAGGCGCTTAAACATTAAAAAGAATATTTAAAATAATTACATCCATGCTACTGATAACATGTGTCATTCCTAAGGGAATATTCCTAATTTGACACGGCACATGTGATATAGGTGTTTAGTCAGCAGCATATCTACTTTCGTAAAATTTAGTATTGTTCTGAGCAATGGCTGAACCAAGTGCTGTTCTGACGATTATCAAGGTATAGTATGGATGGGCCTTAGATGTGAAAAAAAAAGTGTATGGGGGTATGAGGGTTCATTGCTGTTGTCGAGCAATGTTGTCATAGTTATACAGTTTCTATTTCTATTAAATTTTAGATGGGGAGGAGGTGATCACATTTTTGTTTCACTTCTATGAATATTGAAAGTTTATTTTGATTTCAAGTTTGGGTGTTTCATTTTGTTTACCACATGCAAAATAGATGGTTACTGCATACATAGCTGTTGATAAAATATGGAGTGCCTAGGATTTGGATGTTCTAGGTTGTTCAACTTTTTTTTCATTGTTTAGATCCCACAGAAACACTGTTATTATAGTGATAGAGCATATCCATGTAGCAACCAGTTTCAACTCCATAAATCTTTGGACTATCCAGAAGAACGGTTCAAAGAGTTAATGAAGAATGTATTAGATGTGATGGGTCATTTATTACACCAGTTAAGTGGTATATTGAGTAGACCTAATTCAGATAAATCTGCTGGATATGTTTGACAATGTCATTTGAGGAGTTGTGTACGAATTTTATGGAAGAAAGGAATACTAGAAAAGGTGAAGGTGGAGTTTTATTTCCATTAGGGTAGAGTGAGAGGGGGAGGAGGAGAGGTGGGAGGAGGGTGCGAGGGGTGAGGGAGGTGGGAGGAGGGTGCGAGGGGTGAGGGAGGTGGAAAGAAAGAAGGGTGGGAGGGAGGTGGAGAGGAAGGTGAGAGGGGTGAGGGAGGTTGAGGTTTTGAATGAAGTTATTTCTTTAGGAATTAGGGTTCAGCTAGCAAAAATAATTATATAGACAGTTCATAATTATTGTGCAAAACTCAGAATGAAGACATACATGTCCACAAATAATAGCCATCAACTGTGACATCCAGTTCTTGCGGTATGCACCTGTCTCATGCCTTTTGCATGGGGTTCCTGTGAACTTGATGCACTTTCATCTCTCCCTTCTTTCCTTATTAAACAGTTATTGTTTAAATTTATATACGAGCCAAGCTTACAGGGGAATTGCTGTAAGGTACTCTGGTGGATGTGATATCCCAATCTTATATTCCTGAAAGCTTTATTATTTCATCCCACTCCTATGTATACATATTTTATATTCCAGCTGCTATATGCAAGTGTTCTATGTACTGTGTAACACTCTTTATATTTTTTACCAGCAAATTTTATTTGCGGAGTCTGAATGTAACTTTCTTGTTGATCTTGTTATTGTTCTTCTTAGGAAATTTCCTTAGGAACACCAGTGATAAGGTCTCCGGTTCAATTCCTGGTCATGATTGGTTTTTTTCTTCTTTTTTTAAACCGTGATTATGTCATTACTAAGTCAATACATTAAATCATAAGTAAGCGGGTTTTTTGCTGGAAATTTCCAGTCTGGTTTTAATTTCTTCTTGTACACAGCGATTAGTTCATAATAAGCACTGCAGACATTGTCCTATATAGCCCTTTGCTAAATAATTACCAGTGAATTTTTCTTGCAGTGCAACCCCAACCATCTTTGTCCTGAATGGCATCCTCTGTTTTTCCTTATGGAATTTTACTTTTTTTAAATTTCATGAGTTGAAATATGTAAAACACATTTCATTTGCCTACAAATCAACAATCATCTGTTTGTGCTTGAAATTTTCTGGAGTATATAAGAGATGGGCAAGTTATTGCAAATAGTTGAAATGTCAGGTGAAATCAAATTTACTGGAATATTGAATTCACAAGGATAGTTGTTATTGCAATTACTGTAATTGCGTTTAACAATATAATTAATTTAGTTGATAACGATGACAAATTTTTCCACTTCACAGTGATTAAAAAAATAATAGAAGCAGAGTTATTTTAGTTTGTATTACCCGACACAGATAAGAGTTAAAATTCGCACTTGTCTGTTATTTGTGTGCTCATGAGATGTATTCATGAAGGGGAAAAAGTATGTTGTACATAGTAATCTACTAAATTAGCTAATTCTGTCTGTCTTTAAACAGGAATACAATTTATACACCTTAAAACCTTGACTTCAGTTGGTTTTTTTGGAATGGATCTGTGGGAATGTTGTTACTTATTCTTTTGTTTTCAGAAAGGACTGTTTTCCTAAATTAATTAAATTTAGGTGGGTATTGTACTTAAGTGGTTTTACATGTTCTTGTGTTACATTCATGTTCTTTTCATCAACACACTTTAAAAAACCAAGTGAGCTGTTGTTAATTTGTGCACAGTGATGTGACCCATACCTGAATTCTGTTCTCAACAGCCCACTGAGAAATACTGAGTGGAGACATACCACAAACCATCCCCACTAGTGATGACTAATTTGGTATTCAGCCAAATGTTTTTGCCTGAGAAATCTCATAAACAATATGACAGATGTGCCACTGGTAGACAGGTGGGCTGATGGGAAGGCCAGATAAACAAAATTTGTGATTTGTCTTTTGTTTAACCCTCTCATGGATGAATGAATAGTCATGTGTTATCAGAGAGTAAATGGCCTTTCACATAGCATTCCAAGTGTCATAGCCAGATGGTAGTCCGCCTGTTAAAGCTTGAATTGTTCTGCTTCTGGGAATTTGGGATATTATTGTTGCTTCTAACGTAACTGTTGATTCAGTTGACTACTTTCCTCTGACTTGCTTCCTGAGTCATGCAGTACAACTACCTTCGTGTGTGAATCATGAATTATAAGCTAGCAGTATTTATTATGGGACATTTATTGGTTTCTACAGGTGTTAACCAGGATAATCAACACCTCATTAAGGTGCTAATTTTGCTGGTTTTATTTCAGTGATGAACTTCCTGACGTCTCTAATTAATATTGGGTTTATGTTGGTTTTATATTGGGTTTATATTGGGTTTATATTGGGTTTATATTGGGTTTATATTGGGTTTAGTTGTGAGTGAAAATAGAATCTTCACTTGTAGAGTAAAATGGAAATCCTTTACACATGATTGATCTGTCAGATAGCAAATGAAACTGACGATTTTAGGTCTTCTTATCTTCATTGATGTCTTCTCAATGACATTGATGATTAATTCTCTCCCATCCCCATCCATCCACCCACTCCTTCCCCCCCCCCTCCATCCTCCCACTTTGTTAGCTCATGTGTTTTTGTCTGATGTCTGTAGCACTAATGGAGTTCTTCCCTGTCCAGCCATCACTTCAAAAATGAGTCACCATTACATTCTCAGGAAGCAGCCCAAGGCCACCGGAGTCTCCCCCATCAGCAAAAGTATATTGGTACGTCGTAGAAATGTAAATGAATATCTAAGGATTGTATTGGGGTGTAATACTTAATGTTATTTGTGGCATTAGACATATCAAATCTTATATTCCACTCCCCCACCCCCACCCCATCCCCCATACACTTTCTCTTTACACCATGCAAGTTAGCAGATGTTGTTATTTCTAGCAGTTGCTATTGTCTATGACCTTATTTAGAAGACAGTAGTGTTCGTAGGAGTATTCGTTCGGCTCAGGACATCCATTGGCAATCTCTTTGTCTATAAGAAGTGTACAAGCTGCCCCACTGTACACAATACTGTCACTACTTAAAACCAAATTTCTGTTTTGTCTGTATCCTGGAAACAAATCTTTAACAAATTTGTAGTTCATTGATTTGGCTAATCTTAAGGTTTCATTGCATGGAGCTTTGTGGAAGTTTGCAGTTGGAAGAGGTAACCCTGACTAGTTCTATTCTGCAGTGTGAGGTGCTTCAGAATATTGCTCTAAGAGAGTGTGTGTGTATGTACGTGTGTGGAGTCATGCTGTATAAAGGATGAAAGTATCTTCCTTACAGAGACAAGGTGCATTGTGTGGCTGAGGGCATGTTTTGGAGGTTATCTATTGTGAAACTGATCTTGCTGACTATTGCAGGTTGGTGGAACTAATTGGTGAAACAGAAGGCAGTGTAGTGTGTGTCTGCATGCAGTGTTGCTGGAGTGTGCTTTCCCCCTTTTTTTGTATGGATAAATACTTCTAGGTGCCTGAAATGAAGTAGTAGGAATCTTGTGATCTCATAAGAAACATGGACACCAATTAGTGTGGTAAAGTTTTCTGAACGACATAACTCTTAATGACTGCTAATTGTGGTGTGTATGTATGTGTGTAGGATGGTCTCTCCCCTTCTCGCCTGTCAACTCACACAGTTACGATGAAGAAATCAGATTCACACCATGCTATAACAGAGTACGGGCCAGATTCTAGGACAGACTTATTTCAGGTGCGAGCTCTTTCACGACATCAACGCACACCACTGCTCAATCTTGTGGAGCAGTGTAGAGTTTAATCATAATTGTTGTAGCTGTTGGTTATGTTGTTGTTTACTGTGTTGTTATTTTGTTCTTTTTTTAGCACAGTGATTATTTTCTGTAGTCTTAACCTTTAGTGGCAAAGGCGACATGTGTTTACCAATTTTAACCAAACACAACAGTATGTTTATCTGTTTTAACCAAAAACAACACCCATGTTTTCCTGTGTTAACCTTGTCCTATGAGATAGCACATGTTTCACTCCTACCTGATTATCCCTCCATATTAGATTGGAAGATCTGCTGACTCAGCAATAGACTTCGTGATTGTTGAGACGGTCACAGGGGAGGATGGTAAGAAACAGTTCAAGGCCAACAGCACAGTGTCCCGCTATGCCTGCCGCATCCAGTGTGAGAGGAGCCCACCTTACTCTGCCAGACTCTATGCTGCAGCCTTTGATGACCATGGCAGAATACAACTCTCGGTGGGTAGAATACTTGACTAGAGGCCATTAGGAATTTCAAAATATCATTATTCTTCCTACAGAGATAAATAATGTGTTTCACTCAGCGCATGTACATTCAGTAGGAAGTCAGTTATCTGAACAGGTTGGGACGAAAGGTGTTTGAATAACTGAAATATTTGGGTAACAGAAGGTGCAGGAAATGCATTCTTTCAACTCATTAGTAAAGAAAATTATGACTAATTATCACAACATGACTTAAGTATGATGAGCACATGCATTAAGTATTATTAATGCTAGTGAAAAAATATATCACTAAATTATATTTGTTGTCAGAGCTTAGCTCTCTCTCCTGCACTAGGACGTTGGAAACAACTGTGGTGAGTGTTTGTACATGAGGTTGTTGCCCTAGATACTGCTGCTCTCTTCAAGTGCATTAGAAGCTCTCTGTGCATGTGAAACTGTTGTAAGTAGTTCTTCATTTTTCATAATTTTTCTATAACTGTATAGAATAGTTATCTTCCTTCTCTTTCCAGTATACATGTAACAGAATTGAAACTGGCCATTAGAGATAGCTGTATACAAAGAATACAATGGTAGATAACGCATTGACTCATTGAACCTGCTGGGGAAAAAAAGAAGAAAAAGAGTGTAGTAATGCTTAGTGTTCAGCTGGCCAATGTATCCTGATTAGTGATTGCACAACTGACTTCTACTGTGTATTATACATTTACAAATGCTATTTTTAAAGCTTGCAACAGGCAACTTTGAGTGTGGTTGATGATCATATACTTGTTTCATTAGCAAATTGTTATCTGAAGTGTGCACCTGTCACTATGGAATGTACAAATGGTAGAGTGGTTGAGTTGAATTCTCTTTCAGACTATGTATTAAAGAATAATATACTAAATTGCTAGCTTGCAGTCTCCTAAAGGATGGGATCAGAGAATATATTCTTGCATAGCATGCAGCATAAGCAGAGCATCGCTGAACTTGTCAGGGACATCAATGTTCTGTGTCATCATGCTATTACTTTAACTTTGCTCATGTTTTTTTTTGTTTCTTCACTCTTTATTGTCTTTTTGCAACAGTTGAACGCCCCCATGTGGCAAATGTCCAATTCGGAGCATGATGGTCTCACAACCAATGGTATAGCCGTCATGCGGCCCACAGGGACGTTTGAGTCTGGCGTGTCTCCCGGGGAGTGGCGGGAGGTTACTGTCATGGGAAGTGTGCGTAAGCTCCGAGCTCAGCGTTCTTCTCGGTCCCCCGGAGAGCCAGTGAGTTTTACTGCAAGCTCCTGTAGTTTGGTGTGTGTAGACTCTGTGTTGTGTCTTGTCAATCTGATTTAATGTATGAGTTGGTGGTTTATTCATTGACAGCCAGAATAGTTTTTATGTGTCTTTGTTACCATGCCAATACCAAGGTAACTTGATGTAAGTTACCTGGGAAAATTTCTGACAATCCAAAATGAGTGTTCCGTGCAAATGCAATTAATATAAAGAGAATAAACAAATTTTATTTCCCACACACACACATATATATATACACACTAGCAGCATATGCCCAGCATTGCCCAGGATATAAGGACATGCCCATGGGATAAGGTGTCACCTAGTGTTACCCAACACATTTCCCTACCAGACTTAAGTGGTTTGCGTGCTTCTAGGTCTCAAGGTCCATGAATTTCACTGTCAATCAATATCTTGAATAGATTGCATCATTTTTGGCAATTTTGACCTGATATGCCATAGGAAGAGATATGGTCAGGTGACCCTTTTTTTTTTGTGGCTAAAAACCATCCACAGTGTAGAATGTTCCAATCCTAAAGTGTGGGTTATAATTTTATGGTGGATTGGTAGGAAAGTGGTGTGGCCAAGTGTGACCAAGCCTATGTCCAAGAGTTGTCCAAGCACAACTGCTGGCATTTGCAGCCTCACATACCTATAGGAAGAGGTGTGAATAGGAATAACTACACTGAGTAGAGAGTATCCAATCATGTGTAATTCAAGCCTCTTCATTCACGGAAGCATTATTGAAATACTCATGACTCAAGACCAGTGTTACTAGATGGTTTCTGCTCAAAGTTGCTACTTTTTATCACTACTTATTTTCAGCTATCGAAAAAAATCACTAAAATAATACTAACACAGATTGTATTTAGCATTCAAACCACACATTACAATATATATATATATATATATATATATATATATATATATATATATATATATATATATTAGAACATATTACAGCTTTTCCTTCAGATCACAGCTTCAATATTTACCTTATGTGCCACTTATCTGTGTTCAAAATTGAAAGATTGAACATTTTCAGCACAACCAAGATGAACAGTTGGAATGGAAAATCCCCCACTGAATCCTTGTGTGAATGCACATACAGCCAGAAATTCTCTGTGCTACTGGTGTCCCAGGCCAGCTCCTTGATCATGGGGCAGTTTGACCCCAGTTCACCCTTGGATGAAATATCTTTTGGGAAGGATTTGGGACACAGATATTCTCTTCCAAGTGTAGCTTGTAAGATTAGTGGCAATCGGAATGGAGCAGTCTTGGTAAGGAGCTTGATTCTTTCTGCAGCCTTATGAATACCTTCCTCAGAAACTTCAAGGCATTCTCTTCCAGTCTCTTCTTCTTCTGCAGGGGCAGCTGGCTATGGTCCAACTTTATCTGCAATCCCTGACTCATGCAAAAAATTCACTATGTTCCTTCCCAATTTGTTTCCAAAATTCACTGCTTGTGGCAACACTGCTAAGGACAACACTACATTGTCCATAGATTAGTCTCCTTTAAATTGGTTGGCATTCAACCAATTGAGATGACAATATCACACAATAATAGACAATTTAATGACCAGTCACCTAATTACGATTATATGTGTATGTGTGTGTGAGCAAGTATGCATCCTCCTACTCAGGCCAGTATTCTACATATAGCAAATCAACTCAACAAACAGCAAATCAATACAAAACATTTGAACCATAGGAGAATTTGAAAAAACAAGCCAAAAACCCGCTCACTTATAATTTGATATTTTAACTTAATGACTTAATCGCGGATAAAAAGGAGGAAAAAAAAAAGGAAAAAAAAAAAAAGCACAAAAAAACAAAAACAAACCATGACCAGTATTGAACCGGAGACCTTAGCACTGGTGGTCTGAGGAAGTTTCCTAAGAAGAAGAACAACAAGAAAGTAATATTTAGATTCCGCGAAAACAAATTCGCAGGTAAAAAGTGGCAAAAAGAAGAAAAAATAATATAGAAGGAAGATAATATGGGAGGAAAAGGGAGGGAGGGGGTAAATAAAGAAAAGAAGGAAGGAAACCAAAGGGAGGAAAATCAACCTTGTCTAGGTTTGAACCTCTTTCAGCTTGGGAGATCTGCGCCTTTACCACTGAGCCATGGTTTTTAAAGCCTTTTTTTTTTTTTTTTTTTTTTTTTTTTTTAATGGAAAATTGAAATTCCTTTTTCCACAACAGGGATGACACTTTCGGAATTTTTTTGTTGGTAAAAACACTTAGACATCCAACGATCATATCTGCAAATTTTTAGCTCTGTAGGTCCGAGGGTTATCTGCTCGAAGTACCATTTTTGGCATTTTTTGTCCTGATGCAAACATGGTAAGTGCTATTGGCCATGTATAGGTACTTATATCTTCTCCTGGAGACTCTGAATCCAAATATATATATATATGTGTTCGTGTTCTAACTTGCATACTGAAGGTGCTATGGGAAGACATACAGACTACAGAGGCTACAATTATATATACTAGCAAAAAACCCACCCTATGGCCAGTGTTTTGGCCCACCTTGACAAGTGACCATGTGATTTGGCCAAAGTTTTTTTTTTTAGAAGTACCATTATTGGCATTTTTAGCCTTACCCGCAAAGAGGAAGAGGTGTGGCCAGGTGGAACCCACCCCATGTTATTCACACAGTCATGTTTGTGTCTGCATGCCAAGTTTTAGGCATGTAGCTCCATTTTTTTTTCTGGCCAAGTACCATTTTGGCTTTTTCAAATACAGAAAGGGGTGTGGTCATATAGATATACTTAAGACGTTCCCCTGGTGACACTGATTATAAATATACAGGTTTGTGGGTATAACTTCAAGCATGAATCGAGGATACACGGACAGACAGATGACAGACAATCAGACAGACTATTTAAACTTTATAGTATAGATGATTACATATGCTGAAAATGAGGTATGAAAATGTCAACTTGGAATTACTGTTCTCTATAAATGACCCAGAGACATGCCATTTAAGGTAAAAGTTGTTACTAAGGCACAAGTAGTGAAGTCTGTGATACTGTTTCTTAGGAGTTGGATTTTATGGAAGTTTGATGTTGTTATCAAAGTAGCTGTAAGAATTCATTTGTTCCATCTGTGCCTATAGGTCCCTGAAGATACTAACATCCTCACTGATGGCTGTCTCATTGACTTGTGTGGGGTTACTCTCATGTGGAGAACTGCCATCGGTCTGGAACAGGGTCCGGTGAGGCAAATTTTATTTTAGATCTAATCATATCTCTTACCCATGAGGAAAACATGCCTTTATATGATCTTTGTGTGTCTATTGTTACATTATCATTTTATTTATGTCAATTGTTGTGACTAGTCCAACACAATGTTGAGAGATCATCGGCGAGCATTGGATCAGTTATCTCCGCAATGTCCGGTGAACCTGCTGACCTTGCATTTCCGGAAGGCATCTGCCAATTCAATGTCCAATGCAGTTTCTGAAGTAAGTTTTAATATCCACTCATGTTGATAATATCTGTAGTCTAAACATCCTTAGATTGGATGTTATCCAAGCATACTTGCACATCTTCTTTGGGCTTTACTTTTTTTTTCCCTTTTATATCTCCTCCCACCCCCTCTCCCTCCCCTTACTAGGACATGGTAAGCACTGGTGCTCCTCCTAGTGTGTCCTCTGCCTTGCGTGAGCCCTGGGTGTACACTGTGTGCGGACACGTCCACAGCCACCATGACTGGAAGGCCAGGCCAGAAGAAGACAACCAGCAGAGGACCTGTCCTCTGTGTAGGAAAGTGAGCCCTTACTGCAAGTTGGACCTGGGTCTGGAGAGAGGCTTCTTTCTTGACGATGGGCCACTGACGTGCGCCTTCGTACCATGTGGGCATGTGACTACAGAAAAAACCACCAGGTAAATACTTAATCATGAGATGTTGTTATAATAACAGTTACACATGGATACACCATGCCAAAGAACAGATTCATACTGAATTTGCCCTCTGTACCTCAGACTTGACTAATTAGGTGTAGTTAAACATAAGTAATATCAATTAAATTAAATGCGCCTTGCAAACTAGTTTGTAACAAATGACCTCATTGTTGCTGCTATGAATTGTAATTTGTTTTAGTGCCAATTTTTCAGTCCTATGAGCTTCACTTGTATTGCAAAAAATTTTCAGCTATAAGAAAATATTTTTTTGCTAGCAAAGGAGCTGCCCTTCCTCAGAAGAGCTTCGGCTCCCCTGAGTAGAATCCAGACTGTTGAACAACTTAATTCCTCCTAACTGTACACTGAGGTTGAGAAATCACACCAAATGGTCGATTCTGATAGTCGATTCTGCAGTAGGAAGTGCACTGTAATTGATACTCAACCTATGTTAATTATTAAGTAGAACCTGTGCTGCTACATGCTGGCAAACTATAGTCTGTTCGCGCTGACTTGGGCCCAGGAAGTCAGCGGTTAATTACTGAAGTGACGTAGTGCATACTTCAGCCTATTAACTTCACCAAAAGAGGTTTAAGGTATGCTTGCGCAAAAAAACAAACCAACACCCACAATAATCCATTGCAGTTGTACCGCGTGGAGGCTGTAGCTTTTTCCCTGGTTGGCAAACTTGCACTAGTAAGGCATCCCAGGCTTTTCAGGCATTTTAAGGCTTCTCTCAGAACTTCAGGACTTCTCAAGTGATAAGTAAGCTGTGCTATTGTTGTCTTCAATCATGCTAAACTTTGTTAGCCAATGCGGAATGCTTGCATTTTTGTTGTTGTTGATGGTTGCTGTGGCTGGTTGTTGTTTGCTGTGGCTGGATGTTGTTATTTGCTGTGGCTTGTTGTCAACTGAGTGCCAGCCTAACATTTGGGAAATATATAGGTTTAGGGCTAGGAATTATTATTTATATATGATGATATGCTTATATATTTACAGAGCCTGCTCCTTCTCTGTGTATTGCTGTACTCTTAACTCTGATACTGACCTTGTGTCTCAGAAGCAGTCCTCTTCTTCAAAGTCAAACTGCCAATCTAGTAACCCTTCCAACTGTCAGACCAGTACCTGTTCTGAGACAAAATGTCATGCCAATACTCCTCACAAGTGTGATTACCAGCATTCCACGGAAAACCAGTAACACCTCAATAATTAAAAGAGAGCCCCCTCATCAAATCCTGGTTATGGCTATGGGATATATCCTTGCAAATTGTTCCTTCTGTACGTGGAGAAGTGAAACATTCAATACAGTGATTATGAACATAACCTTGTGAAATATCTTCCTTCAAGTATAGAGATTTGTCACACACCCCCCCCCCCCCCCCCAAAAAAAAAGAATGGGATAGTACTGAGAATTATCTTCCTTCCATTTTGGGAGAGTTGAACCCCTCGACCATGTAAACATGTGCACATCCTTGTGATACTGATTTTAGTACACCTCAACTAAGTGAAACGGGTCACATCAAGAACTTGTACCTTCATCATAAGGACACTTATGTACCCGACAAGACTGGACTAAGCACTTTCCAAAACATGGATTAACATCAATGGAAATAATATGACAAACAATTAAAAATTGTATATTATTTTTCCTCTGCTGGATGCCCCTACTCACCTGATCATTTAGATCATTTACTTGCCACTCTTTTATCCTCTTCTCAATCCTTTACCTTTCCATGCAAGACCTTATTCTTGACAGTGGTTTCGATGTCAACGACTCATTGCTGTCTTCACTTCTTGAAAAAATTAACTCTTTTTCTGATCTTTATCTTTTCCCCCACAATCAACTTGTCCCATCCCTAACTCACTTCTCTCACATTAGTGTATTTTCTATTGTAGATTGTTCTCAAGCCTCTGCTTCTCATTGGAATACTTACCAACCTTATTTATTTTCCTCCAAACATCATCCACCTAGCATTAATTCGTATCCCATCCTCTTATCACTATCATCCCTTCAACATTAAAATTCCCTTCTCTTCATTCTCCCTGCCACAGAACTGTGGAACTGTCTTCCACTCCACATTAGAATATCTTCATCCCTTTCCACCTTAAAAAACACTTTCAACCAATTTTACCTTAATTCTACTATCTCATCCCTGGTAACAGTCCACTTCAAGCTTTCACCTTGTCATCATTTATCATTAATTCATGTATCTTATATTTAGCTATTTACACCATATCATCATTTTTTTCACTAATTTATGTATCTCACAATTGGTGTTTGCTATTGATTTCATTTCCCATGTATTCAACAAAAGTTTTAAAAAAAGAAGGAAAAAAAGTTGTTTTTTCCTCTGAATATATTTTTTATTATATTCTTCATTTGTCTTACACAAGTTTATTCATTCATTGAAATGATAAAGAACACACCAAAGAAGTAATGAATATACATAAATAAATACAGAAACAATAAAAATTACTTAATGGTGAGAAATTTGTATGTGACAAACAAGCATGGTATGTCCCTGGAACAAATTGCAAAAAGCATAGATATTGCCTTCCCTGCTCTCTTATTGACCAACTTCTTGAAGTTGGACACTTTATCACTCCACTTGAGGTGATTGACATGAACAACAGACCTTTACCTACGGCCACTAGCCTTGAGCGAGGGAGAAGTTATTACAAGGTATAAGCTAACTCAGAGTTAGGGTCCAGCTGAAACAATGAAGAATCAATTCTGTGCTTCTATTTATGTATTCCACTCAAAGAACTGCTGGAGTTCTGCGGTGGACATTAGCCTCCAAGGGATATTTTTGCGCTTGCATTCCATATGGTCAATTAACGCTAGGTGGAATGTTGTGTACTTGCTTATGGGACATACAGCTAACTTTGCCTAGGGGTGGTTAACTTCTTCAGGGATAGTACCAAAAAGAACGTCTGGAGCGTCAAGAGTTTGTTGGTCCTTGAAATTTGGAAATCCATTGAGTATTGGCCAAGTTATTAATGTTTCCCCAGGGCCCAAGTCAGCGCAAACAGACCTTAGATGGTTTGTGTCAGAAATTATGTGGAGCCTGAATTGAAAGAACTCTGGGATGAAAGTTTCCGATGTACTCTATATAGAATATGAGTTCCATGAATGTGTTAGTGTGTAGTTGATGAGTCATATAAAGAAAATGTATTTTTGTTGCTGTTGAAGAAACCGCATCTCTACCATGGCCATTACCGTTGCAACACAGAAACCTTATATTTACATAGTAAAAATGTAAACAACATTCATTTGATTTATATACATTTATTCCATGGAGTATATGGTCAGGAGCCCATGGGTTTTAAGTGCTCATCAATTATAATTGACAACAGCAGGATACTATAACATCAAGGCTTTCGTTGCATGCTTAAAATACCTTTGATCTACACAGGCTAGAATATATAAATGTAATAACTCCATCAAAAGATGTTTCTGGCAGTGTTGTTGTTAGCAAAACTTCCACATTGCTGACTCAGTATCCAAGTGTGCTAATGGATTCTCACTGCTGTTGGTATTTACTTTCTTGTTCTAGTAGGCCAAGGAATACAGTCTCTGGTGAAATGAACTTGTAAACCATCCACATTGCAACAAGCTGTTCTCTGTGCAGACGCATGCAGTTACCTTATGTGCACATATATGAAACTAGTATGAGTACCTGTCCCCAGGGACAGTGTTAACAAAATTTAAAAAAAAGAAGAAACAACAATAAAGAATTTTATAGCTGATGGGACATGAACCCACAAAGCCCAAATTTAATATTTTTAAATATATATATATTTTTTGTTGCTTGTGGCACCCATAAATGGAGTGTGGCCAAGTGAGACTTGGCCAAAATGTTTGTGATCCTGGTGGGCTTTAGCTACGTGTGGAGGGCATGTGATGTGTGCTCAGCAGTAAACTAGGCTGCCTCAAGTTTCACTGCTGGACTAGTTCTGAATTGGGGAAGTTTTAAGCCGACCTCACTCATACCAAACTTGGTAGCATCACTTCATCTTGTCGTTCTCAGTTGCTTAATTATTTCATGTTGGTAATTTTCTCCATTATCCTCATCCAAAAATAATGACTGTAAAATTTGATGACTATGATTTATTGCTGCCCATCTCTTTGTATGTGTGTTCTTAGATATTGGCAGTCTGTTCAGATTCCTCATTTGGCTAGTGAGTGGCGTCCGAGATGTCCCTTCTGTGCAGTGGCCCTGAACAGGGCTAAGCCCTCCATAAGACTTATCTTTAGTTGAATCCATTCTCACTTCACTTCATCAACTCGTCAGCACTCCTTTTGCAGCATGCTGTCAACATTATCATTGTGCAACTACCTTCAAATTTAAATAGTTTGTTGCATGAAATACTTGCTATCATTGTGCATTTCATTTTTATCATAGTGCATGGATATGTACTAATAGTGCCTCAGGGGTTGGGGCCAGAGTACGTTGTATACTGTCTCTTGTTGACTCACAAGGTGTTTGTTTAAAATTTTCAGTCATTGGCTTAAACGGATCTTCTAGAACAATAATTATAGTTAGTCGAGAATGAAGTGTAGGTAACCCGGAGTGATTTCCCATTCCTTTTAAGGTGTAAACATATCCAATTCTACCTATTGACTTCATTTTCCCCTTGGTTCTTCTTAAGAAGTTGTTTGTAACATGTTAGCTGATTTGGATGCATTTGTAACATATTAGCTGATTTGAGTGTATTTATAACATTCCTAATAAGGTATTCATACCTTGTTTCTATGTTTGAGGGTATTCACAACTAATATTTTTGAATGAGGTGAACATGAGCTATGATCAATATATGACATTTCCACCAAATTTGTTAAAGCAGACAGCTCGTGTTTTAATGGAATACATTGTTCAACTGCAGTGTCCAGTCTTTGGGTCGTATTGCTGGTGTGATTCAGGAATTGTATAAAAAAAATTTAAGATTGTAAGGGAGCCACTGGAAGTCGATACCTTACAGCTTGACATTGTGAACATGACCTTGCCTTGTTCTCTATGGATTTGTTTACACCTGGCCACCATATGTACAACCTTGCAATGGCCTTCATTCTTGACATGCCTGGATGATCTTGATGCAACTCTTCAAGGAGCTTGTCCTGGAACTTTGTAGGAACCACCACTCAAATACGTCAAAGTACACAACCTTTTATCGATAGATAACTTTTTCCTCCAAAAAAAACAATAGAAAACACCTTCAACCTCACTTGGCCAGCCATCTCAAGTGTAGCGAAGCTCCTTGCTCAGGACAGAATCAGTCCTAGCAGCGGCTTGTAACTGTACACCAGTCACTGGTAAAGCTTCATTTTGTTAGATGTTGAATATTTCAGGTTCAGTTAAGCTTGGTGTAGTGGTGGTAGACAAAGGAAGTCTTTAGAGTCCATGAGCATAAGCATGGGCTTTTTTTTGTCTGTTTAAAATTAAACTCAATATCATATTTGTAGGATGCCAGTATAATAGCCCATGTGTGCAGACTGCTGCTGTCATGAGTGGTATCCCTTTCATAGGAGCCAGAAAACACTGCAATGGCTTGTCAGTCACCAGTGTAAATGGACGACCATATGAATACATATGAAACTTCCTCACTCCAAAAATTAAAGCGAGAACCTCCTTTTTTTTTAACTGAGCGTAGTTACTTTCGCTGGTTGACAACATCCTTGATGCAAATGCAATCAATTGGTTGTTCCACACCATTTGGCATTGCATGAGAGAGGACTGCTTCAATACCATAAGGAGAGGCATCACTGTCCATGGTAAGGTAGGATCACAATGTACCAATAAGTTGGATGATAGCAGTTTTTCTTTGGTTGCATTGAAAGCCACCTCACAGCCTTTCGACCATTTCCAATAAGTATCATGGCATAGAAGCCGATTTGAAGGATGAATGAGTGAAGAAAGGTTGGTATAAAACTAGCAAAATAATCCAATAACCCAAAAAATGAACCTAACTCTTGGATATTATGTGGTGTAAGTGCCTCACAGGTAGCTTCCAATTTGCTCTCCATGGCATTGATACCATCAGGGTCAAACCTGTGACCTAGGTTCTCGACAGATGCACTCATGAATTTGCACTTGTCCTGCTTCACTCTTACACCATACTCCTTAAATTTGTCAAGAACCTTTGTAAAATTCTGCAAATGTTTCTCCTCGAGGTACCTGTGACTAAATGTCATCTATATAACAAGTGACACCTGGTATACATTGTAGGAAGGTATCCATGGTCTTCTGAAACATTGCCCATGCTGAGTCCACCACAAACCGAAGTCATGTATGACTACACAATCCACAATGTGTATTCACAGTGACAAATTTAAGGAACCTTTCCACAAGAATTAGTTATTGATCAAGGGTAGTGAAATTCTTTCCACCAGCTAATGTGGCAAACAAATCTACTGGATGTGGGAGGGGATACTGATCCACCTTTAAAACAGGATTGATAGTGACTTTGTAGTCACCACAGATCCTTACTCTGTGATCTTTCTTGGGAGCAACAACCATGGGTGCTGCCCACTCACTAAAATTAACTTTTTCAACCACTCCAGTCTCTGATAATTTATCAAGTTCATACTCAACAGCATCTCTCTAGGCAATGGGTACAGGTGTAGGGTTTAAAAAAAAACAACTTTGGCTTTGCTCAGTCAGCAATAGAGAGCCTTGCATTAAGCTGCTTAATGGTGCCTAAGCTCATCAGTAAATACCTCCTTGTAGTAATTAAGTAACACTGGGTAGGCCCCTGTTTGGGATTTTAGACAAACACTTAATACTAGGCCAGTCCTAATTAATACACAGTAACAAATTTCTCCCTAACAATGTGGGGGCATTCCTTTTAATAACCACCAAATTGATAGTTGTGGTTTACCATCCTAGTATTACACATTAACTCTCCGCTCTCCAATAACACTCATTCCTTCCCCAGTATAGGTCTTCAAACTTGTCTGACTTTAAAACCTGGGCTTCTGGAAATGAAAAATGCAGTATCTTATCAGAAATAACTAATAAAGCTGCCCCAGCATCCAATTCCATATCATTGTAGTAAGTTTCCCATTTATAATAAGTCTCACTTGGATATTTTGGTTCAATGAAATACTAACTTGAATCTAGTTCTGTCCGATTATGGAATTTGAAATGCATAAGCAATGGAATATTCAGGTTCTCCAAATCAAACATCACCAATCATTTTATTCAATCTGCAAATTCCACTTACAGATTTATTGTTATGGAATAGTTCAAGATGATGTAATAGCATTTTAGACAATTGGACATCTATTGTAATTTTTTTTTTTGATTCTGAAGAAGTAATGCTTGTTACAATCAGTTCTGGAAAAGTCCGTTTTATCTTAACATATTACTGGATGAATAGCATCTTCATCACTATTGAATATTGTTAACAAAGTGTTATATAGAATTTGATAATTACTCTCAATCTATTTTTCTCTTTATTTTTCTTATAATCCCTTACCTTTTATTCCACTAATTAAAATGTCATAATCATTCAACACAAATTTTTTTCAAGTTTATGTTGGACAGCCTTAATTCAACAAACACACAGTATGGTGTAGGTTTTGGAAAAATTATTATATGTGCTAAAATTCCTACAGGAAGCTCATCGTTCCATGGACTAATGGTTCATTTATAAGCAACTATGGGTGAAAACTGCATACATATTATCAGCACAAAATATACGTATTAGTTAGGGAAAAAATGGTTCATGATCATTTGTTCAGACATATTTTCTTCACCTATGTTTTCAACCTGGAGTGTGAGAGCCTGTTGTGTCATCAGGCAAACATTCTGGTGAAACAGCCGCTGTTAAGGTCAGGTTAATGGCATTTCCTGATGAGGAAAATCCCACCTCACTGCCCAAATTCAGCTGTTTTGACTGTAAATTTTTCATGCTTTCAGGAAAAGATTTTTTCTCCTCTTTTTCCAAATTGATCTGATGGGACAGTCCATACTTTGGAGTTTTATGAATAGTAGTATTTGATTGTTTAGATGCTTCATATATCATCTTCTCACTGCTTGACTTAAAATCTTCATCAATGGGTCCAAATCGTCTTTTAGCAAGGTCATAACAGGCACTCTGCATGGGTTTCTCGAGATGCATATGAGAAGAATGATAGGAGTGAGTTTTCTTCAGACTATTACCACTTGTGAAAGATGGGGGTATAGGTTGAACATTACTCTTCTGACGATGACCCTGAGAAATTTAAGAATAAGAACTGTCAAAGCAGTGAGCAGAAATCAGACAAAAAATAAGAGTAAGCAATTAAATATTACAAATTTTAGCTAATATATATTTGAAAATAGAGAATAAGTACTGTGGTGTGATTCTTAACTGCTAGATTAATATAGTTATCACAAATGAACATCATAGTGGTAGTAACATTCAATATGTTCATTTCCTGTATGTATATAAATTGTCATGAAGTGTTGAATGATCATTCTTTTAAGTCTAACTAAAAGACTACACAGTAGCTCTCTACAGAGTAGCTACAGCTTGGTTAAAGCTATTACATGGTAGCAGCGTGGCAGAGAAAACCGACCAACAGCAAGTGTCTACTTTTTTGTATTGCATGGGGGAGAGTGCTGAGGACGTGTTGGTGTCCAAAAACATTTCAGAGAAGGATAGCAAAAAATATGATTTGGTTATAGCACAGTTTGATAGATTCTTCAAAGTGCGAACTAATGTGATATTTGAGAGTGCTAAATTCAACCAGCGACAACAAACTGCCCAACGTCAACAACAAACAGTGCGTCTGGTAAACCGCCCATGTCCTTAATACTGAGGAAGAGTTTATCGTGGTACTCAACAGTTTAGTGGAAACATGCAACTATGGTGACCTAAAGAACGAGATGCTGTGTGATAGGTTTGTAGTTGGCCTAAGGGATAGTGCAATGTCTGAGAAACTGCAGATTGGTCCTGGACTAACCTTGGAAACTGCTAAGAATAGAGTTAGGTAGAGTGAAGCTGTCAAAGACTAAAGTAGGCTGTTGAGGAAAGAAACAAAGACCATGCAGCAACCTTGGGTGAGATGAAGATAAGAACCAATTGGCCAAAGAAAGGTGGGACTAGTGGTCATCCCAGCCAAACCACACATCAAAAGAAGGTGAAGCCACAATGTAGTAGATGTGGTGGAGGTTCCCATAGTCAGGATAAAGGCCCAGCTCTTTCTGTTATTTGCCACAAGTCTGGGAAAAAAGGGCATTTCTGCAAACAGTGTTTCACTAAGAGGAAAGGATCATCAGCACAAAAGCTAAGCATTGATGGTGCTTTCCTTGGGACAGTTTGTACTCAGATGTCATCCTCATGGTCGGTAAATGTTACTGTTAAGCAACAGCAAGTTCCATTCAAAGTGGATACTATGCAGAAGTGACTGAAATTTCAGATCAAGTGTATCATAGTCTCAAAGGGTCGCTTGAAGAGACCTATCAGAGTGGTATATGGTCCTGCCCAACAACAGCTTGACGTCTTAGGACAAATTGATGAGAAAATCTCACACAGACAGAATACATCAATGCAAACAATATTTGTCATAAAAAATTTAAGTCAATTTACTTGGCCTTCCAGCTCTTACCTCTCTCAACATTGTAAAGTGGGTCGATACAGTCAGACCTCAGGGAAGCGACATCAAAAAACAGTTTCCTAAAGTGTTCCAAGGACTAAGAGATCTTGGAGAGGAATATCATATCCAGGTTAAGCAAGGAGCAGTTCCGTACTCCTTGTATACTCCAAGGACTGTTCCAATTCTACTCCACAACAAAGTTCAAGATTAACTAAATCAAATGGAAAAACTGGGGGTTATTACCAAAGTGAATGGACCTACAGAGTGGTGTGCTTGAATGGTGGTGTTTCCTAAGAAATCAGAAAAAGTGAGAATCTGTGTGGACTTTAAAGCTCTGAATGACAACGTCTTGCGTGAGGTCCACCTGATTCCAAAAGTGGATGAAACACTTGCCCCACTAGCAGGAGCAACTGTCTTCTCAAAGCTTGATGTGAACAGTGGATTTTGGCAGGTACCATTGTCCAAGGAATCAAGATTGCTGACTACATTTGTGTTACCAGCAGGATCTACTGTTTTAATAAACTACCATTTGGAATATCCAGTGCTCTTGAGTTATTTCAGAAAAGGGTGAATTGAATCCTGGAAGGCCTTGCTGGAATCTTATGTCACATGGATGATGTCCTGGTATTTGGAGCAACTTGGGAACAGCATGACCTCAACTTGATGGCAGTTCTGAAACAGCTAGAAGCTGCAGGTGTTACTCTTAATCCAGCCAAATGTGAATTTAGCAAGGCATCAGTGAAATTACTGGAACATCTCCTTGACAAGATTGGGATTAGTGCTGACCTGAACAAGACTGAGGCAATACTCCATATGGATGCACCACAGTCAGTAAGTGACCTCAGGAGGCTGAGTCAACCATTAAGAGAGTTATTAAGTCCTAAAAATGTATGGATATGTGGTCCAGAGCAAGAGCGAGAATTCTCTAAATCAAGGATGAACTTACTCAACCCACTGTGCTAGCTCTGTATGATCCACAGGTCAACACCAAAGTTTCAGCTGATGCATCATCATTCGGTTTAGGCGCAGTGCTCTTACAACAGAGTACGCCAGCACATGAGTAGAGACCTGTTGCATATGCTTTGTGGTCACTGACTGACACTGAATGAAGATACACACAAACTGAAAAAGAGGCACTCACAGTTACATGGGCATGTGAAAGGTTCCGTGACTATATCCTATGAAGCAAGGCCAAAAATTGAAATGGACCACAAACCTCTTGTCTCTTTATTCAGCAATAAAAGGCTTAATGGACTTCCTCCACGCATGTTAAAGTTTTGTCTCAGATTGGATAGGTATGACTATTGGATTCAACATGTACCTGGAAAGCTACTGTATGCAGCAGATACTCTTTCACCTGCTCCTGTCTCAGAATCAGTGGATGCTCATGAACTTGAAGGGGAAGTTAAAAGTTTCATTGGAAAAACCACAAAGCAGGCAATCCTGTATACTGGGCAGAAATCCTTGGATGTGTACTGTCAGAAGCAGGCAGAAGATACTTCTGTACCAAAGTCATGGAGTCCATAAAGTCAGGATGGCCAGGAAGCAACTTCTCCAATATGAGATAATTTCTTTTTGGAAGCTCAGATCCTCATTAATGGTCTATGACAATCTACTCCTATTCAATAACTGCATTGTTATTCCTACTCCTTTACGTAAGGATATCATGGAAAGAATCCATCAAGGTCATCAGGGAATTGAGCTTTGTAGGATGAGAGTGAAATCTTCTGTTTGGTGGCTAAGCATAAGCAAACAAGTAACAGAGATTATATGAAATTGTCATGTGTGTGCAAAAGAAACAACTACAAGGAAGGAGCCACTGATCTCCACAACTCTACCTGACTTTCCTTGGAAAGTAATAGGTACGGACTTGTTTGAGCTCAAGAAAAGCATTACTTGTTGGTTGTGGACTATTTCTCACAATATCCAGAAGTTATACAACTAAATCGACAACTTCACTTGATGTCATAGTTTCATTGAAGTCAATCTTCTTTCGAAATGGTATACTTGATCTCGTCAGAAGTGATAATGGACAGTAATACTCTTCTTTGGACTTTTCCAAGTTAGCGAGTTTGTATAGATTCACCCATATCACTAGCAGTCCATTATATCCACAGAGTAATGGTTTAGCTGAGATAATGGTGCAAATGGTTATATGCTTCTTGATAAAATCTCAAGATACATACTAGGCCTTGTTGAGTTATCGTTTCACTCCTCTCTCTCAGTGTAGCTTCAGTCCAGTAGAACTGTTGATAGGGGGGAAGGATACAGACTTCAGTCCCACAAACCAACAAACTACTAATTCCTAAATGGCCATATCTGAGTAAATATAGGAGATTGAATATGATGTACAAAGCAAGGCAAAAGAGAAATTTCTATATACACCATGGAGTTAGAGAACTCCCAGATTTGGATGAAAACACAAATGTTTGGGTGACAACAGATACAAATGCAATATGCGGAAGAATTATATCATCTGCTGAAGCCCCAAGGTCTTATATCATTCAAACTCCAACAGGTGAAATCAGAAGGAATTGGAGCCAACTAAGGGTTATGTCAGAATGTGAATCGAGCACAGAAGGAACTTGAATCTTACAGCCGACACCACAAGAAGATCTTCCAATGTTATTATGACAAAATCACATACAGGGACTGCAGTGAAACCTCCCGAGAGGATGTAGCTCGAAAGGGGAGTATGTGGTATGATTCTTAACTGCTAGATTAATATAGCTATCACAAATAAACATCATAGTTGTGGTAACATTAAATATGTTCATTTCCTGTATGTATATATTGTCATGCAACACTGAATAATCATTGTTTTAAGTCTAACTAAAAGTAAGACTACACGATAGCTCTACAGAGTAGCTACAGCTCGGTTAAAGCTATCACAAGTATAATATTTGAAATATAGCAATAGATATGTGGAAAAACATATCCAAACACATAGAGCCGAAATCTCATTCCTCATATCGTTATCACCTTTTCACTGGGCTTCCCTCCCCCCCCCCCCCATTATTTGATGTCACCTTTTTTACACTTAAAAGCTTATTTTTGGTAACCTTGGTGATCCAGTGATGTTTGAGTGCCTCCTCGGGAGTGATTCTATCATCAGGGTTCAGTTCCAGACATCTTCCCAAGAAATCCAGGAAGTATTTGTTCTTGGTTTTGACAACAGATGAAAGACTTCTTGTGCCTGGCTGCCTTTTCAGTCCCTTAGAATTGGTATTTCTAAGAGGGTTTCCTTTGGAGTCTGTTAAAGAAAAGAGGGAAGTAGGTATTTAGGTATTAGTGTAAAGTAAAAGATATGATAGCTATATGAACTCATCTGTCTTAAGTGTGTAATAAATGAAACTGTAATACAAAACATGGATATCTGTTATTGGAAGAATATAAGTCCAAACTTAACAACCAATGCTTTTAAACCAGTGTATTATGCAGTAAGGAAGTCGAATCTGTTGGAAATAAATTTCTTTTCTTTTTTAACCTTGGGAATAACTTGGGACCAACTGATAATATGGTCTCAGGACTCTTAGACCTGGTAGTGTCAGTTTCTTGATTCGGTTTTCAATCAGATTCATTACTATTGAAATAATGTGAATTGGATGGTAATGTGACATCTACATCAGCTGATTGCACCACAAATTAAGAGAAAGAAGCAAATTCTTCATTTATAATAGTTGAACTAGCAATTATATTGTAGCACAGGTAAGATGAGGGATACAGAATTTTTTTTAACTGGCTGAAGCAATTATGAGTTTGTACCAATTTAATATTGGATAGAAGCATAAAGTAGCTGAGCATTTCCTTTGCACATATCTCATTATTCTGCTATTCTGGCCAGAACTATCCTATCCTCAAGCACAAATCATGATAAAAAATGTTAAAAGCTGTACCTTTATGTGCAATATATGGTTGAGAGAATAATAAATACTCTGGATGTATAATATTCAGCTCAATCACTCACCAAAGAATATATTTCTTTTTCGGGCACCAGACAGCATGCTTTGTGAAGGGTAACCAAGTATCTCCATGATGCACAGTAACTGCTCCATCTCATCCTCACCAGGAAATAGGGGATTACCTGTGCAGAGCTCAACCAATATGGCACCGAAACTCCACATATCAATGGCCATGCTGTATGGTAGGCCTACAAAATCAAGAAGGAATACATCTGGAATTAGATCATTTCATGTAGTGCACCTTTATTCTGCTCAGCTATAAATTATGTGATTAGTAGCACTAATTTTATGTTCTACTTTTGGGAATGTTATTACTGACAAGTGCGGATATCTATGTTAAGCCGTGATGCTGCAATAACTAACATCTATTTATATTTACTTGTACTGGCACACCTAATATCACTTCTGGTGACCTGTAGAATCGAGATTGAATGTATGTGTACATCTTGACATGGTCGTAGCAACTAGATCCAAAATCGATGACTTTGATGTGACTATTTCCTGGCAGGTTCAAAAGAATGTTTTCCTACAGTGTGGAATAATTATATCAACATTCATTCAAGTACCATTATAGCATATAAAAAGAGCATATTATTCTAAACATTATGATATATATACTACACATTTTTGTAGTTTCCATACTTACTGGTTTAAGATCACAGTGTATAAGTCGCATATGATTCAATAGTCTCAGACATTTCAGCAAATCGTATGCATACTTACGGACAACTTCAGAACTAAAACCTTTAAACCGATTCATTCTAATTTTTTCGTATAAATTGATTCTGGTAAAGAAGAAAAAAGATGAGAGATTAAAAAATAATGTGGATATATTTGGACAGGAGGAATGTGGAACAATAAAGGGAAGAGAGAAATGGGGGGAATGAGGGTGTGTAGATATTAAAGGAAATTTATTTGAGGATCTGAACATGAAAAGTATGTTTCATATATAGAAAAGCTATATAGCATTCCAATAGCCATAGAGTAACATACCCCATAAGTTTAAAGCAGATGCATAGATGAGTCCGAAAATGAAAGTAATCAATCATATGATTAATGTTGTATTCATCACTTTGATCCTACAAATAATGAAAGTATCGGTTAATGCTAAAGTAAATTTATCTATCACTCTTACATAACCAAAGATTACATCATACACTTTCACATACAATTTTCCTGAGTTTATCCAAAATTTTCACCTCCCTTAATGCATCATGGCGAATAGTCGGACATCTTTTAATTATCTTGATTGCCACAAGATGATTAGTTTTATGATCAAAACACTACATTGAACATTAAACAAAATAATTTGTATGATTTCAATTAACCATAAGATAACATAATGCTACAGAAAATAAAATAAATCTTTACCTTTACAACCTGTCCAAATGATCCTTCACCAAGAACACATTTTACCTCATAACGGTATGCAATATGATCATGCACTACATTGATGTAGTTGCCTTTATCATCATCATAGCCTATTAAACAACAACAGTCATTCTTGGCAAAAATAAGATCAGAATTAAGGTAGATAATTTTTGTGACAGATATATTGCATTATTCTGACAGGAATATATTTTTTCCCTTGTGGTGCAGTATTTTTCCAAGTAAAAAGAATTAAGTAAATGTAATCATAATAAGAACCACCTTCTGGAGATGTTTTAAGAGACTAATTATGCACTGCAAGATATGTGTGAATAGGTGATGGAATTAGAACATAAACAGTATTTAATTGAATGACTCCTTACCCCAACGGTTCTTATATAATATGTTTCAAATGTGGAAAGGATAGTTTCATGCTTAAACGAGACTAAAAAAAAATACTCATGTACCAAACTTAATATTTCCTGTAGCTAGATGTCAGATTCAAAATTCCCCATTTTCTATTCCCTGTACTCATAATACTCTAGAGACCCTTACTTCCTCTTGTTTTCTTCTCTTTAAACCCTCAAAATCAACATCTAAATATGAATTATCAATTATTGCACATATATTTTTCTACAGTTCAACTTGAGAGAATTATAAATCTGAAGCATATGAGCCTAATGATTGCTGCTGGTGTTAGAAATACTGGCTGGCATTTTTTGGTACGAAAAAGAAAACAATTCAATGCTGTAGGAAGTTCCATCTAAATGTCCAATTATATCTGCTGTTTTGTGGCTTTGCAACACGTCCCTATTTATGTGTTGCATGTGTTTCTTTGCTATATTTTCAGGGAAAGTAGATGATAATTATGTTATCAATGCTCTATATACATAAACACAAGCCAACATTTCCAAAACTTGCTATAAATGTATAATAGTGCCACAAAACTTATAACTTTTTTTTCATTTAGGAAACTGCTACTTGAGATAAATAAGACGAAAAAAAAAGAGAGGAATGTAATAAAATACATACACAATATACTGCTTATTTAAATATGTATACACTGATGTATGAATTTGTACTTTGTATGCATTATATTGACACATACAGCTATGTTTACAATATATATATGCACACAATGTTTATAAAATTTGAACACACGATGCATTCAGAAATATTTCCTCATACCCACTCAAATAGTATTAGGTATAAGTATATGGTGTGTATATATAGTGTATATATGTAGTGTATATATGTGCATGTGCTGTTGATGAATGTATGTTACTCAAATAGTCAATTTTATCTTATTTATTAAAATACTTAAAGTCTGTTTGCTGTGATTTAGCCCCGGAAGTTAGCTGTTACTTACAGAAGTGACGTATTGCATGCTTCAGCCTATTGATTTGGCCAAAAGAGGTTTAAAGTGTGCTGGCACAAAGAAAGACCCACAACAACCCATTGCACTTGAGCTATGCTGGAGTGTTTCAACAATTTCCAAGACTTGGATTTCTAAGGCCTCTGAGGCTCATAACCCTTCGCAGATTTTTCAAGTGATAGGTAAGCTGTGCTGTTGTAGTTTTTATATCCTGCAAAACTCTGTTAGATAATACCAATGCTTGTATTTCTTGTTGTTGATTTTGTTGGTTGCTGTGGCTGGTTGTTGTTATTTGCTGTGGCTAGTTGTTGTTAGTCAGTGTGGCTGGTTTTAGTTTCTTTATTTTTGTGATAAGACATAACAAAATATTTAATGATGTTAAAATGTGCACTAAATAATATATGTAATACAGTAATGACTAGGCAAGGAATTATTGTTTGTATACACTGATATGCCTATATATTAACAAAGCTTTCTTCTCTGTGGGCTACCGTGAGCTTGAGTTCGACAGCCAGTTTTCATTCAGACTTGCCTGAACCTCATGAGCTACACAAGTGTGAGCCAGACTAATAGTGGGGGTATATATATTAGGACTAGGAATTATTGTCTCCATATATTGATATGCTTGTATATTTACAGGGCCTTCTGTCGACCTGCCTTGAGCTTGTGTTGGACAACCAGTTCTCATTCAGATTTGCCTGATCATCACGAGTTACACAAGTGAGAAATAGATTAACATAGGGGAAGTATATACGTTCAGGGCTAGGAATTATTACTTATATATGATGGTATGCTTATATATTTCAGAGCGTTCTCCTTCTCTGTCAGACTGCCAGTGTTAACCCTGATTTTTCCCTTGTGTCTCAGAAGCAGTCCTCTTCTTCCAATTCAAACTGCCAGTCTAGCAACCATTTCAACTTTAACTGCCAGACTTATACCTACTCTGAGTCAGTATGTCATGCCAGTACTCTTTATGAGTGTGATTACCAGCACTCCATGTGTAAAATCAATACAACCTCATAAATTAAAAGAGAGCCCCATCATCAAATTCTGGTTGCGACTCCGAGATACATCCTCACCAAGTATTCCTTCAGTACAGGGAGAATTCAACCATTCAATACAGTGATGATGAACACAACCTCATGAAATATCTTTCTTCAAATATAGAGATTTGTCACCCTCACCAAAAAAGGAATAATACTGAGAATTATCTTCCTTCAATTTTTGGAGAATTGAACTCCTCAACAAAGCAAACATGGACACGTCCTTGTGATAAAAAAAATTATTGTACCTCAACAAAGTGAAACGAGCCACATCAAAAACTTATACCTTCAGCATATGGATGCATATGTAGCTGGCCAGACTGGACTATGTACTTTCCAAACATGGATTAAGATCAATCAAAATAATATGGAAAACAACTTCAAAACTCATATTATCTTTTTGCTGTATTCTACTAGCTGCCCATCCTCAACTGACTATTTAGATCACTTACTTGCCACTATTTTTATCCTCATCTCATTTCTTTACCTTTCCATGCAGGACCTTATTCTTAAATGTGATTTTGATGTCAACTTCTCATTATCATATTCACTTCTTGACAAAATTACCTCATTTTCTGATCTTCACCTTTTCCCCCTCAATCAAATTGTCCCATTCCCAAATCGCTTCTCTCACACTGGTGCACTTTCATCACAGATATTGTGTTTGCTTACACCTCATCATCATTTGTCCACTAATTCATGTATCTCACAATTGGTTTATGCTATTGATTTCATTTCCCATGTGTTCAACAAAAAAAAAAAAAAAAAAAAAAGGAGAGAAAAAGTTTGTTTTGTTTTTTTGTTGATTTTTTTCTTTTTCTCTCTGAAAAGTTCTTTAATATTATCTACCTTTTTCTTACACAAGTTTTAAAATTGATAAAGAATGTACTAAAATAAATAATAAATATACAGAAAATAGTATTAAATACTTAATGCTAGGAGATTTGTATGTGACAAACATGGCTATTTTCAATAGGCACCATATGTCCTTGGAACAAATTAGAAAAGGCATAGATATTACCTTCCTTACTTTCTTGACCAACTTATTAAAGTTGGAGACTTCATCACTCCACTTGAGAAGATTGACATGAACAACAGACTTTTACTTTCAGCCACCTACCATGAGGGATAAGAAATTATTGAAAGTTTAAGAATGCTAGGAGTTGAATCCAGCTGAAACACAAAAGAATCAATTTTGTGCTGCTTTTTCTGTATTCTACTGGAAAGAGCTCTGCTGGAGGTTACCTCTCCTAGGGGGACTCTTTTTTTGCACTTGCATTCCATATGGTAAAATAAATCTTGGCCGAATACTCTGGGACATACAGCTAAATTTGCCTATGGATGGTGAACTTCTTCAGAAATAATGTCAAAAGAATGTATGGAGCATCATGAATTGGTTGGTCCTTGAAATCTGGAAATATGTTGAGTATTTGCGAAGTTATTAATGTTTCCTCAGGGCTTATCTTTTAGCAAACAGACTTAGTGTCCATTCTTCCCTCAAACTTTAATATGTGCACTGAAATTGTCTGTGAAATATCCAGCTATATTTTCAAAAATGGCTGCTAAGCTACTCCCTTACTGTACATATTTCAGCTGTATCGCTCATTGCTCTTCATGGGCCTGTCAGTTATGAAGTTGAAATGAATTAAATAATTTTCAACGCAACAGGGGGCCACTTGTCAACTACCTTCACAGTGTGGTTAGTAAATATCTTCAATATCATTTTGATGGAGATGGGAAACTAAAGTTGATGAAGAATGAAGATAAAGAGGAAGGAGAGAAGAGTAAAGAAGAAGAAGAGAAATCCATCCATTGGGGCTGGAGTTCATTGGAGTTCACTGGAATGCAGGGAAACACCTTTTTCAAGATGTTTAGCAAAGTACCTGCAACCAGTGGTTCTCCTGCTGAACCTTGAAGGGACCATGCCAGCAACATCAGCATGGTCCAGCACCTGGCATATAAGGTCAAGGCATCTCTCATTCTCCTCCACAGCACTGCTATCCCATCTTGACCAGCGAAGGTGTGAATGGTGAAATGAAGCCATCAATACCATTGACTTTTTATACTCCAGCCGCTTAGCATGAAGCACCATCAATATGCTGACAGGTAGGTTGAGATACACCTCTCACAAATATCCTGTTTCAAAAAATTCCATTGTATCACAAGTTGCGAGAAACGAGATCTTCCCTGTGAGAAATTGTGAGTTTGCTCAACTCGTGACCTCAGAGATGTCCGACCCCTGCAGGTTCTTTACACCAGACAGTCGGAGTCTCTCCAGTGATTTCATCACAGAAGAGCTCACATCTGCCCTCCAACTCCTGAAGCTTGGGAAAGCTGCTGGCCCAGGTTCAATATGCCCAGAGTTAATACACCATGCTGGTTCTGAAATGAAGTCCTGGTCGTGTGAATTCCTATCTTCCTGCTTACACAACCTCAAGATCCCCAAGATCTGGAGAAAAGCAGTCATCACAATCCTTAAGGCAAATAAGCCCCCAGGGTATCCAAAGGGTTATCAACCCATCCCTTTGCTATGTATCCCCTTCAAGATCCTTAGGTGTTGTATATATGCTCATTCTGAGTCTACCATCACTGTGCTTCTCCCTATGGAGCTAGCTGGTTTCCAATATGGGAGATGAACCTAGATCAATCACTTTGTTGACTCAGGACATCAAGGAGAGCTTTTTGGTGAAAAAAAGGCTGGTGGTATATTTTCTGATCTCACTGCAGCCTATGAAACCATATGGCACCGTGGTCTCACTTGCAAGCTTCTGCCTCTGCTGCCAGACAGCCCTAGCCCTAGCCCTAGTCTTAGCCCTAATTCTTTAACCTATGAACCTTGGAGAGTCCTCCTAAAAGTTATTACCTGCCATCCATAAATGTAATCCTAAGTTTTAGCTACACCTCTGAACTCATGAACAGAAAATTATACAATGAATAGGTTTACACATTTCTACGATAAAGCTTCACTTAAGAATCAATAAACCTTGCATTGCTCTCCTTGGTGAGTTTCACTTTATTAGATGCAAGTATGTACTACATAACTGAAAATATTAGTTATTCATGCAGCTTCTTGTACAAAATAAATAATTTAAGATAAATTCACATTAAAAAAATATATATATATATTGAATGCCTTAGTGTATTCCCTCTTCTTCACACACTTATTGAAAGGAAACTCCCAGTCATAATACCAGACATTAAATTTCAAAAGCAAGAGAAAAAGAATCAATTCAATAGTGATTTGTGCAACAGAATGAATGGTGTCAATTGCATTTTCTTACTTTCTTTTCCATCAATAAAATAACATGCACACCTACCAAAATTCTTGGAGATGCCACTCTCACCAGACAACTTTTGTGAATCCAACCCAAGGAACCATATTTCTGGGTACTTCAAAATCTCCTTGTGTTCAAAGGAAGAGAGCTTTTGATTGAACTTGTTGAGAACAGTTTCAGGTGAAATAGGACGAAGCATGAAGGATTTCTCACAAGTTTTACTTGGAGAGGGAGCAGAATAGTAAATCTTCCTTTTCTTCTCTTCCATATTATCATTCTTTGAACTGTAATATGCCATGCATACCGAGGTTAACAAGAGGGGATGGACAGGGGGAGAGAGAGAATACCAGAATTTATATTAGTACAGTTATCAACAGTATATGAAGTAGAAGTGATGTAAAGTAAAACTCTATAAAGTACATAATATGACTCCCACTACAAATATGACTCAGTCCTAATACAGAATTAATCCTGTAAGTTTTCATATGCAGTAAAAGAATATTTTGAAGTTACTAACTATATATTAGTATGAAGAAATAAACTATGTTAGCAACAAAATTTTACTTACACAAACCCTATTTTTTTCTGGTGCTCATGTTCCATGATAAAAGTTCATGTGAATGCTCATTTCTGACATATCCAAATTTGAATTGATGGAATGACATTGAGAAGTTATCAAGTATTAGGATTTGAGGCTTTATTGTGTGATGTTGACAATATATGAATGTTTGCTGGGCTAAGATTATGGCTAAAGTGGAAAATATCATTTATGAGTCAGACCCAGCAATATTGATGTAACAATAGGTATATATGTGGGAGGGGTTATGGTTGCAAGTATTGCAGCATTAGAAAAGGCTTCTAATGTATACCTGCAAGAGTTGATGTTATTTTAAGTGCAATTACAGCCACACAGAACCAAAAAGATATGGAAAAAACAGAAGCTATATACATCTTATGTATTATATAGGAATATATATACTGAATGAAAAATGTTCATAAGGATTATATATATTACACTATATATATATACATACATTTTCCATTCTCGCACACTCTTCATCACCAATAAAGGCTAAAGAACAAGAGACAGCTTACATAAATACTAACCATTTCCCTTCAAAGCTTGTTAATTTCTGCCAGTTTGACCCTTTTGCTGACCAATCAAGTGGCTGAAAAGGTTGAAAAATAAAGCATATGTAATACATATTGATACAAGAAATAATTAAGAATAGCCATAGTAATAATAATAATAACTATTATGAAGATGATACCTTTGATGATGATAATAATGATATGATAATTTCAATGATTATAATAATGATGATAAAGTTAATGATGATCGAAGATCATGAATTTAGATCTCTACTCCTCCCCATAATTGAACATGTTAATGGTTTGAGGATACCATATGTTAACCTTGTTTACTCTTTTGACTAAAAATTAAAAAAAAAATTTTTTTTACAGAATGTTCATCATATTTGTAATAGCAAGGTTAGAAAATTGAACCTGTTTATTCATGCAGCATTGAATTATATTATCCTACACCAGCTTTCTACCCCCCCCCCCCCCCCCCCCCCACCCAAACTATTAATAATTACAGCAAAATATAGACCCATTTCAGCTTGCAATAGTCAAGGCAATGATTGTCCAACAATTAGAACTATTATAGCTCTGCAGGGAATAGTTATCATGTTGGTAAAAGAAGATATTTAAAACTGAAAAATTTTGTCCTTTTTTTTCAGGGCTACCTAGTTCTTTAAAAGAACTTTGAACAGAGCTTTTGATTTAAAAAAAATGCTTTCAGATGAAGAAAAGTAGTCATTAAAACAGTCTGGTAGGGAGACATACCATACTGTGGGTGTGGGGTGTGTTGGAGGAATTGGATAAGAGACTTAAAGAGTTTGAGGGACTTGCTTTCAGACCCTACCCTAACTTTGACCTATCTATCCAGATCAACAGAAAAACATGCCCCTCTGGAAAGGCAGAATGAGGAAAGCTGCCTGAAACAACCTGAAGAAGCTACAATTCAAGTACTCGACTACAATATAATAAAACCAGTGCTTTCATTCTAATGATGAACATTTATTGGTCTGAGTTGTTCTTGGAAGTCATGCAGCTTTCCTTTGTTATTGTTATTGGTGTACAGAAAAGCTGCTCAATTTACTTAATCATATAGTTATTGTCAGAATTTCTATTGGCATGATACATGATGGATTTCAGCCTTGGGGCTTCAAAAGACAGAAAGAAATGTAGCTACAAAGATGTGTAGCTACATGTTTTTCAAACTAACCAAAAAACATGGTTATGCTCACAGGAACTTAATGGACAGGTGTAGTACGGTCAGGAGACAATGTTTCTCTCATGGTCATGCTCTTTCTAATTGCCAATATATAGGTGTCAAGGAGCAAAGTTTGATTTTTGTTGTAGGATATTCTAAATATTTTTTTATGCACTCAATAATTTTTTGTAGGCCCTTCTCTTTTTCATCACCTGTGCTTCATCCTCAGCTTCTAATGTATGCAAATTATATTTCTTGTATATGCATTTAAAAAAATTTTAATTTTTGGTTGGAAGTGTAACAATGGGACCCTAATAGTTGAACCTTTACCTTTTTGATTCACCTAGAAGTGTCCCAAGAACAGCATTTGGTTGGACTATAACTCTTAAAAGCCCTTTTTAAAATTTTTGATAGGATGAGGTCATAGGACCCCCTTTCTCTACTCAATTAGATTTAGTTTAGAAGAGGCTGGGGAGAGACATAGAAAAAATCAGTATAGATATAAAATATAAGCTTGGTGGTTCTGTTCAAATTTTCTAATCTAAAAAAAAAAAAAAAAAAAAAAAAAAAAAAAAAAAAAAAAAAAAAAAAAAAAAAAAAAAAAAAAAAAAAAAAACTTTAATATTTACACTTTGATTCACTCTTAACACTTGCTGTAAATTCTTCAATAGACTGGCCAAGGTTAATTTTTAGAAAATTTTTTGTCAGAAGGTTTTTTAAAGCTTGTTAAAAAACAAAAACAAAAACCAACTGGTGGGTTTGTAACTCTTATGTGATTAGTTGTATGTACAATTTATTCCAGGCTGGTTTTTTCTCTTTCACAGCTCCACACATTCCAGTATAACTTGAGTTGGTCAAGGATAAATAGTCCATTCACAGTTTACATAGCTTTCTTACTTTTTCAACAGATAAACTTCTAGCATCACTCCATGAAGCTGCATTTTTTGGCAAATATGATGTGAATTGAGTATCTTTCACATCACTAGCTTTATGACCAGCAAGGCCCCCTTCAACCAACTCTTCAACAACACCTATAATAACCACAAAAATATTATCAATACCTCTGTCATCAACATTATCAACAAACCTACCACTGGAGGCACCTCCATCATCATCCAAACTTGGGAATACACTAACACCAACTGACTTAAGTGAAAGGTATGGAAATGAAGTGTCTTCATCATTGAAAATCACACAACCTGGACTACTAGGAGCATTGACAGAGCTCTTAGAAGAGTTTGGAACTAAAGGTAGATCTGAAAGTGGTGAAGTGCCTTCTTTCTCAAGAATTTTGTCTGGATGAAGTGTGCAGGTGGCACCTCCACAGGTAGTAGTAGTATTCTGTGGAAGGTCATCTGGAAGGGTAGCCAGTGTATCCATATGGTCACCAACAGCAGTAAACTCAGGGAGTTGGAACTCAAAAGTTTCTTCAGTCTTTGTCTTGATCTTGAAAAAATTCTTAATTTTGACCAGGGAATTTCTAAAAGTTTCCCTATGCTTCTTTGCAAAATTATTTCCCATTTTAGCCATGAGAATTGCAGATAGTAAAATCCATAAAGAAGTCTTGATGGAGCAAACAGCAGTAAACCAAACTTTTAATATAGAAGACTACTACCCACAACCTTCTTGCCTTTTTATAGAAGGACTATGCTTATTAGCATTTTTCACCTGGGGTATTATAAGTACTGTTAATTTTGAGATTATCAAAACCTCTTATGATCCAGATTATTAACACCTATTATTACTAATTTCCACCTATGAGAATATCAACATTGTGGTTTTATTCATTTACTGTTGTGGTAAAACTTTTGCCAATCTGTTAATTTATGATTATCAACACTCTTAAGGTCCAGATTATTAACACCTATCATTACTAATTTCCACCTATGAGAATATCAACACTGTGGTGATACTTATTTGCTGTTGTGGTAAAACTTTTACCAATCTTGAATGTAGGGAAAGCTTTGGTATTTGACTATCCATACCATCTTTTTTATCACAGCACTTTTTATCATTTTAATACAATTTTATGTCATAACTAACCACTCCTGGGAGAAGTACAATCTGTCTTCTACAGCCCTGCAAGTTACAGAAAATAGTATGAATTTACGAATTGGCTATGTTGGAGACTTAACAGTTACCTAGATGTCATCTATAGAGAGACTGCATTTGGGGGCATGGCCATACAAACCATTTCTACCTGCCATATTGAATGCAATTCCACATTACAGGGTCAGTACTGTCATGCAAAATTAGTTTCCCCATTAAAATTGTCCCCCTGACAGCTAACTGCTATTAGAAATGGTCCCCCCTTATAAATAGTTGTACCCCTCCACACAATGTGTTGCACACCAGAGAAGCCATTCATCACACTATGAAAGAGTAGGTATTAGAATGCCAATTCCATTTCATCTATTGGATGCATTTTATGTTCCAGCTAATCATCACTGACAAGTACACTGGTCAATTTATGGAAATATTATCAATTTACTCATAGCTATGTTACGAAATTTCAGGGTTGCCTCACTGTCTGACAGTAGAGTGTTTTTGCTAAGGATGAAGGCATCAATAGTGGTTGCTAACCTGCCAAGTTGGAGATCAATCCACCCTGACAGCTAGTTTGTTTTTAAAGAATAAAAATGGGAACAAGCCAGTGTAAAGTGTATTTTGTCAGGAGTCTCAGGGATATTTAGGAGTGATATGAGAGGAAGTTAACTCTACACATCTTTACAGAGATCCTTATTCTATTGATGAGTGATTGAAAATCCTGAGGCTGTTCCAGATGGTTAATGAGCTCTGTGATGCTTTACAGTGTGATGATTGGTATAACAAGTACTCTTTACTCCTTATAATAGAGAGCAAATTGAAGGTGACTTGGCCATATCTATTTTTCATTACTCTCATGCAAATCTATTCACTTTATCATTAACTTTTATTCTAGAAGAAGTATATATAGATGTTTTTCCCTTTCCATTTCCCCCTTTTTCTCTTTTTCCATCTTTCATTCCTTCTACCTTGACCCAAGCCCCCCACCCCCCATTTCTTCCTCATTACTTTCCTTCTTTTCTTCCCTCACCTCCCATATCATTTTCTAATTCTGACCAAGTTCAAATGTTTACCAAAAAAGTATTTGAAATTTGGTTGTCAAGATTTTGGGCAACCCTAACAATAAAGAAAATATGTCGAGTGCAATTTTAGGTAATGCTAAAACATTTTTGGTGATATTTAGCTATAGTATTTCAGTTTGTTTCAATGACATGGCTAAATTTGCAACTGGTGGACAATTATGGCTCATGTGTATCTTACTTCGTAAAGGCCTGACTAACTGGATTGCAAGTACTAATGATGAAGATTTTATGAATTTGTTAAGCAAGCTTAGGGTAGTAGCTCTATCTTTTTACAAGCCTTGTGTACAAATTCATGAACTCAGTAAGTGGATAAACTGGACATCTATTTTTTAATTGATATATTGTTCATGTCGCCATTTGATTGTGCTAACTTTCACATGCATGCTTTGGCCTATCGAATGATTTAATAACATACAATCAGAGTATCTATTGAACCAGCCTTTCTCAGGAAGTGGTGATTATCACATCGTGTCAAAAGTGGAATCCTATGGAAGGTAGCAGATTGCAAAATGACAAGAAGTTCAATTTTTCTAAACTTGATGAGTGCTCTAAATGGAAGAAATGCTTTGAACAGAAAAGAAACACTTCTGGACTTGATACAAAGGGAGAGCCTGGATAAGTTGACACTCTAATTTACTATGTGGGCGAGGAGGCAGAAATATTCTGTTCTCTACTGTTGCCACAGCTGACCAGTGAGGCAAGTACAACAATGTCATGGGAAAATATTTGAAAGAGCAAGGCTTAATCATGAAGTGATCAAGGAAGGTGAACCTGTAGAGCAATATATAAATGAGCTATATAACTTGTTAAATTTGTGCCTACGGTATTCCAAAAGATGAAATACTAGGAAATAGATCAGTTGTGGACATTACGAATTTAAGCTTGTCAGAGAAATACCAAACTGATCCATGCTTATATTGGAGAAATCTAAAACATTAATAAGGCAAAAAGATGCAGTGAGGGATTAAAGCCATGAGATTAAGCTGCACCAGATGAGCAGTGAAGCTGCCAACCTAGGTAGACTTGGAGGCAAGCATATTTAGAACAGATCTTATCATAAACTTTAACAGTCTTCTTTCAGACCAAAACAAAAGTGACTACAGTGTACATGATGTGACCATGATGATGATGTGGGAGGAGACAAATGCCCATCTGCTTGTGCAATTTATCATAAATGTGGCCCAAAGGGGGCATTTTAGTGCCTACTCTTTCGCAAAGCCTGTGCATGTAGTGCCTACTGGCAGTACAGAAGAGTAAGCTACCAACTTTTTCAAAGCTATGACTGAGAATGAGTGTTCTGATTTATTAGTATCCAGATGGAGCAGAGGGTGATTACCTTCAAATGGATACAGGTTCGGAATGAACAGCAATAAGTGGGGAAATCCATTTGCTACTAGAGATGTCTAAATTGGGTAGTCCTAGTGAGGTCTTTTATGCTCCTGTCAACCAGACATTAGAGGTCATTAGTGATTTTTAAGGATGCCTGAAATATGGAAAACACTCTTCACAAGAGATGGTTTATGTGGTGAAAGGGTAAAAAGTTACCTACTTTTCTGAGTGCAATTACTGCTCTTCAGTTAATCCAGAGGGTGCATGCCACATAGAATACTATCAGGAACTGATAGTGTGGAACAACTTCCAATAGTCTTTGAAAGCTTAGGGAATTCAGGGGAACCTACTAAATTAAGTTGAAGGAGAACACTACCCAACACTCATTGTACTTCCCATTCTGTCCCAATACCTCATGGACCCAAGGTCAAAGAGAAAATTATTTGCATGGAAAAGATGGGTGTAATAAAAAAAAATCATAACCCCAGCACCATGGTATGCTGCTATGGAGGTTGTTCTAACAAGGTCAGTAGCAGTGATGGTACATGTTGACCTAAAGATAAAGAAGGAGAAAGAGAGAAGAGTAAAGAAGAAAAAAAAGGAATCCCATCCATCTGGGCTAGGGTCCAACGGATTTCACTGTAATGCAGAAAACACATTTTTCAGGGTGCTTAGCAAAGTTCCTGCAACCAGCAGTGCTCCAGCTGAACATTGAAGGGGCCACTGCCAGCATAACTGGCATGGTAGAACACATGACAAATAAAACCTATGCCCTTGTCATTCTCCTTCAGGAGACCCATTGCACTTGTGTTGATAAGCTAGTAATTCCAAACTTTGCACTAGCTGGGTCAATATCAAGAAGGAAGCATGGTCTAGCCCCATTTTTCCATGAGAGTTGGTCCTGGACACAAGCCAGTCGGTCTCCCAAAGATTCTAAGATAAAATTGTTGTGCATGGACATTGCTGGACTAAAGATCATCAAGTCTACAAACCTCCATCCTCGCGCCTTTTAACAATGTCCCTTCCGGTGTTGCCATCCCCATGTGTATATGCTGGTGATTTTAATGGCCAGCATTTGCACTGGGAATACAGAGCCAATACATCCAACGGAGAGTGTTTGGTTGAGTGGGCAGAAAAACAACAACTTAATATTACTCCACAATTCAAAGAGTGCAGCCAGTTTCACCTCCAGGCTCTGGAATACTGGAATACATCTGGACCTGGCCTTTGTGAGTGCTGGACCAGACAACAGGCTCCCTGACAGATGTGTGCTTGAAAAGTTCCCTTGGTCTCAACATCGACCTTCGCTCATCATTGCTGCAAAACTCGTGGCTCCAGTACCGAGTGAACCAGTGAAGCAATGTAACTTCCGCAAAGTTGACTAGAATCACTATAGCATCCTCGCTAATGAGCAACGCAGACCTTAACACCTTCTAGTACCACCAATGTTGAGGAGGCTTATCAGGACTTCTGCAGTGCTATAATCAAAGCGGCCAAAAGATCCATCCCATGTGGTCGCAGAAACAACTACATACCATGAATGGATAAGTAGTGTGTGAGTCTTTATCATGCCTTCCTGGGTGCTCGCATTGGTGAAAAATCTAGCAGTGCTGCCACAGTACTGCTATCCCTTCTTGATCATTGAAGGTATGAATGGTGGAATGAAGCCATCTATTCCATTGACTTCTCACATACTCCATCTGGTTAGCATGGAGTACCCTCAATAGGCTGACAGGTAGGTTAAGACACACCTCTCCCAAATGTCCCATTTCAATAAATCCCAATGCATCACTAGTTGCAAGAATTGGGATCTTCCCTGTGGGAGGCTGTAAGTCTGCTTGACTCTGGACCTCAGAGGTGTTCAAATAGCAGAGGTAGGTCAGCTGGTAAGAGAGCTACTGCGTAGCAATCCAGCTTGGATTTTGGGCTCTGATCAAGAGAAGTTATCATCCAAGATCAAATTGGAATTAACCAAAGAACATAATGGTTTTGTGTTACTCACAAGCAGAAACAAAGGTCTCTGTAGATGCCTCATCCTTTGGACTGGAGGTAGTATCATTTCAACTAAATAGTCAGTCATGGAAGCCTGTCACTTAAGCTTTAAGACTATTCACTGACACGGAAGACTATGTGTACAGATAGAGAATGAAGCACTATCCACAACCTGGACTTGTAAGAAGTTTAACACCTACATTCTTGCTTGGTTAACAATTCTTTATGGAATCTGAGCATAAGCTACTGGTTCCAATGCTCAACATGAAACATTTAGATGATATACCACCACAGGTGCTGAGATTCTGGTCGAGGTTGGCAAAGTATGCCTATGTTCTTTATCATATTCCTGGATATGTCCTCTATGTAGCTGATGCTCACTCTAAGCTGGGAGGAAGAAGATGAATAACTTCGTTAACGATGTCACTGTGCCTTAAAACACCTCAGAGGTTGCAGGTTTATAGGATGGCTTGAATTGAGGATTCCGAGTGCTTGAATGTTAGACAGTACAGTGAAACTCAATAGTCAGGGCAACACTCCATGGAGAGTTTGTTGAAGCCATAATAGAAGGTGAGAGGATCACTCACTCAGTGATGATCCACTACTCTACAATAGCTACATTAGAAACAATGTTTAAAATCCATGAGGTCCATCAAGGGGTGGAAAGGTGTAGATCAAGACTCAGGACCCCTGTATGTTGGCCAGGAGCTGAAAATCCAGTCCGGCAATTTATCGAAAACTCTCGAGAATGTACAAAGGCAACTCTCCAGGTGAGAGATCCCCTCTTACCAACTCCATTGCCAGATAACCCATGGCAAATAGTAGCAACATATTTGTTTGAGTTCGAAGAAGATTACCATGCATTACAAGTAGACTACTTTTCTATATATCCAGAAGTTTGCAAGCTCTCATCGACAACATAGAAGGTTATTGCAGTGCAAAAGTCTAAGTTTGCCCATCATGAGATTCCAGAGATTTTTCAGAGCGATAATTGTCCACAGTATGATTCCAGCAAGTTAAATAGTCCACAGTCACACTATTTCCACCATCTTACCAACAGTCAAAGATATCCACAAAGTAATGAACAAGTAGGAAAGATGGTGTAGTGACTTCAATAACTTTTCTTAAACTTAAAGATTCATTCAATTATTGAACTGAACAAAAACAGGCAAAAACATATGATAAAAAATTTTGTGAAGCAGGATATCACTTCACCAAATTAGCAAATTAATTGAGTTAAATTTACTATAGATGGTGCAGATGATCAAAAGATTTCTGAAACTTTCAACAGAATTTAATCTAGCAATGCTACTATATGGGGACACACTATTGTTGTGGTGTAGATTAAGCCCATCAAAATTGTGCATGTTAAAGAGGATAAGGATGGCTCATGTTAAAGAGGATAAGGATGGCTATTCCTTTGGTGATGAGGTAATTAATTCCGAGCTGGTTATATCTCTCCTTAATTCAAGAAAATCAACCAGAAGTTCCAAGAGAAACAAAAGAAATCTTTGACAGTCCACATGAAGTGAAAGATCAATCTGAAATTCCAGATAAATCAAAAGTCGTGGTTACTATGGAGTTCAGAATGTACAAGGCAGAGTTAGACAACCAGCCTGTACTTCAAAATCATACATCATAGAAATACCTTCTGGTGATATCTGAAGAAATCATACTCAGTTGAACATTGTTCCTGAACCTTTCACAACACCAGATTCAACACAGGACTCAGGTGAAATCACAGACACCTGTTCCACTGCATATATATATATATATATATATATATTTATTTATATACATATACTAGCAGAGGTACCTGCAACCTCTGCATAAATCTTACTCTAACAGCTGCATGGTAGATAAAATTCAAAAGTCCTACACTGCCAGTGTAGGAGGCTTCCACATTCAATACTCCTTGCTTTAAGCTTGGTCTTTGCCCTACACCCTGTTATCACAAAAACATATATTTGTAGAAAACTAAGCTAAATGACAGAAATCAGACTAAATTGTGTGTCAAGAAGGGTAAGAACATTTGCCTTTTTGGTAGTTTGATCTTCAAAGCCAAAGTCCAGTTTCCTGGTATATATTTGTATGTTTTGTAAACCACTTATTTATAAGGAAAGATAGTGCTGTTCCACCAACTTATAACCTCCTATACACTTTAGAAAATCTGGAAATTAAATCAGAATTTTTTAATTTTTTTTTAATATTTTTGAAATAAATTCCAAGTTACTTTTTAATTTCCAGTGTAGGGTGGGAATATTGTTTATAAGATAATATTTCCTAGTAGTAGATGGACATACATACAAATACACTACTTTAAACCTGAATCAAATGGAAAGTAAGAAAGTAAAAATGGGCAGGAAATGAATGAGGAAGAAAGAAAAAGAAAAAAACCAAGGGGGAATAGGGGGGGGGGGGGGGGGAATTAGAGTCTAGAGTCTAGTGGGAATTAACCATGGACTTTCAGCTTGAAATATCCCTATATTGACCTCCAAGCAATAGTTTCTTTATCCTTTCTTTAGCATGGAAACTTAATTTCCACTTTAATAAATGTATCCGATGAATAACCTCATGCTGAATCCACTCAGTATCCACACAAAATTTGTTTAGTTTCAACCAAACATAGAGGCACTGAATCTCAGCGCACAAACAGAGACACCCACTTTATATATATTTTTTATATATATATATCACATACCCACAGGAAAGTTTGAATAGGAATAGCTACACTAGGTAGAGAGTATCCGATCAATTGTAATACAAGCCTTTTCACTCACAGAATTATTATTGAAAAAGTTGTGACTCAGACCAATCTCTCTAAATTACTACTTTCTAACACTATTTATTTCTGCTATCCAAAGAATTACAATAAACTAACTTACAGATTATATTTAGCATTCAAACCAAACATTAAAAATTTATATAGGAACATATTGCAGATTTTCCTTCAGATGACAGATTAATATTTGCCTCTGTGCCACTGATTCGCATTCAAAATTGGAACAAAGAATATGTTCAGCACATCCAGGCTAGTTGGATAGAAGTTCCCCATTGGATCTTATGTGAATGCACATCCAGCCGGAAAATCTCTCTGCTGCTGGTGTCCCAGGCGAACTGTGATAATAGGGCAGTTAGATCCTATTTCTCCCTGGGATGAAACATCTAATGGAAAAGATTGTGGACACAGATATTCTCTTGCAGGTGTAGCTTGCAAGAAAAATGGCAATCGGAATGGAGCAATCTTGGTTGGGAGCTTGATTCTTTCTGCAGCCTTATGAATACCATCCTCAGAAACTTGAATGCATTCTCTTCCAGTCTCCTGTATAGGCAGCTTGCTATGGTCCAACATAGTCTGGAATCCTGGGTCCTGCTAAATATTCACTATGTTTTCTCTCAATTCATTTCACACTTTACCGCTTGTGGCAACACTGTTCAGGACTACTTCACATTGCCCATAGATAAGTTTCCTTTAAATAGGTTGGCATCCAACCAATTGAGATGACCGTACCACACAATAATAGATAATTCAATCACCATTCACCTAAATACAATTATGTGTGTATTTGTGTGCACAAGCATGCTCTTGTCCTACTCAGGTCAGTACTCTACATGTAATAAATCAACTCAAAAAAGAACAAGTCCACATTAAAACATTTGAAACATGGGAGTATTTGAAAAAAATTACCAAATGAAGGAAAAATGTATTAGAAGGAAGATAATATGAGCCGAGAAAGGGAAGGGAGGTGGGGATTTATAAACAAAAGAAGAATGGGAAAACAGGGGGAAAAATTAACCATATTTAGGTTTGAACCACTCAGTTACAGCTTGTGAGACCTGTGCCTTTATCACTGAACCATAGTTTTTTATGCTCTTTTAATGGAAAATTTTAACTTCCTTAACTCTCAACAGGGCTGACATTTTGGAAAAGTTTTGTTTTTGTTGTAAAAACATGAGGTAGACCTCCAAGGATCATCTCTGCAAAGTTTTAGCTCTGTAGGTTCAAAGGTTTGTCTGGCCAAAGTATATTTTTTATATATTCTGGCCTGATGAAAACACAGTAAGTAGTGTATGCCCTATGTAGGTACTAGAACATTTTCCTGGACATACTGATTCCAAAAATATAAGGGTTTATAGGTCAAACTTGCCAACTGATACTGCAAGTTTATATATACTAGCATCCCATCTCAGCTTCGTCTCTCATCATCCAACAGATGGGAAAGGAGACCAATCTGTGAACAGCAGACAAGTGGGCAGATGGTACAGGGGAAGTGACCCATAGACACTGTTGGATGAAGGCACCTCTGATGATCATATTTTTCTAGTCTGTCCCTTATCTATTCCTTCTCAAAGTTGTTGATGCCCTCAGATCATCCAACACGATTGGCAGCAATGGTCTCCAATTTACAGGGTGGAATGGAGCAGATCTTGAGGACTTGTTGAGCATATCTTTCCATCTCTTCTTTGGTTCCCCAGGGTGGCGGCTTCCTTCCCCAAGTTCCCCATAGAGGACCATATGGGGGAGTGTTCAGTGGAGTTTCATTGATGCAATGCATGTTGACCCTGTGCATTCAAGGATTTCAATGTGGGGGATCTGATTTTCCCAAGTGATCTGGAGTATTTGTTGGAGACATCTGATGTGGAAAGCTTCAAAGGCCTTGATGTGTTTCCTATATGTTGTCCAGGCCTCACTACCATAGAGAAGGATGGAAATACATACTGCAGGGTAAACTGCAACTTTGATTTTTGTCTGCAAGTTATGATGAGAAAAAATGTGATTATGCAACCATCCGTAGGCGGATTATGCTAATCTAATTAGGTTGATGATCTCCTCACCAATGGAAGCATTGTTAGGGATAATATTGCCCAAGTAACAGAATGGCTGCTCATTCTTCAGGGACGTTTTACCAGCTGTAATAATATATGGGGTGTGTCGAGGGTCAACCCTCAACATGGCCTTGCCAAGCCCTGAACATATAACAGTTAATTGTAGATATATATTTGAACAATATGGCCGACTTAGTTATGTGTCTGTACTAGTGCTGTTATTGAGTCTTAGGTATTATATTAGCTTATGGAATCCTATAGGTAGCTAATGTGTTTAAATTATAGGTATGTATGAAGTCTCTATCATGTATTGCTAATGTGTGGCCATTGGTATTAGAGACCCTGAAAAGGCCACTGTCAGGAGTCTTTGCTAAATTGCTAATGAAGTTTTTCTTAATTCATAACCTAAATTTCTCTGGTAATTAAGATTCAAGGAACTTGTTAGCTGGGTATTGACTTTGGTGACAGCAACCTACCATACCTGGGGATTAAGCAGTTCTTAAAACCACAATGAGGTGTTAGCATGGAAGAATGAGGATTGCATGGTGATGGTTTTTGGTATGATGACTGCTAATCCCATCCTATTGTAGGCTTTGAAGAAGGACTCCACAGTCTTCTGGAGACCTTCCGAATTGAGGGAGATGACAGCTGTATCATCAGCATATTTAAGTTCACAGACAATAATAAAGGTGGTCTTGGAATTAGCTGAGAGTCACCGAAGATTGAAGACACTACAATCCAAATTGTAGAGGATGCGTACTCCATCATCAACATCAAGAGAATTTTTAGAGAGTAGGGAGATGGCCACAAGGTACAAGTTGTAGACAGTGAGGTCAAGTACACATCCCTGCTTCACTCCAACAGTGATGTCAAAGGGGGCAGAAACTTCACCATTAACAAGGACTCTTGTGGTCATCCCGTCATGTAACTACCTATCATGGTCAGAAAATTAGGGGGACATCCAAATTTTTCCAGGACTCTCCAGAATAGGTCACAGTTGACTGTGTCGAAGGCCTTACATAGGTCTTGAATGCAAATAAGATTTCCTTTTGATGTTCCCTTGCTTTTTCCAGGAGCTGCTGAGCTATAAAAATGGTGTCAACTCTGCTATGTTCTTGCCGAAATCCTGCTTGTGATCCTGGGAGGACTCATTGAACAAGTCCAGGTTCTTTTTCTTGGAGAAACCCAAAATTTTTTCGGAGGATGATTTGAGGATATCAATCATTGAAGACAATAGTATTTCCACATCCAGGTTGTCGTCCAGGTTTTTGTTCAACGTGTGTCCTGAGATTAAGATAGGGTCAAGTTCAGAGTCGTGCTTAGACATGGGGTTTCACCTGATGTTGATGTTCCCGAGATCAGCAACATTGAGACATGGTTTGGGTGGTCATTTTCTTGTAGGTGATTTGAGGACAGCCTTGAAGGTGGAACAAAAAAGTCTATGGTCCATCGAGCACTGAGCGCCTCCATAGCTCTCATGATGTGGATATCCTGGATGTCACGACTGCAGATAATTACATAGTTCAACAGATGCAAGTTTTTCAATTGAGGTTGCATCCAGGTTACTTTTGACTCATCGAGAAGTTGAAACAAAGTGTTTTTGATGTACAGTTGATGTTCCGTGCAGAATGAAAGAAGGCAAAGACCATTTGTGTTAATATTTCCAATGCACTGCTTGCCAATGACTCCCTACCAAACCTCAGAGTTCTTGCCTATACAGGCATCATAATCACTGAGGAAAGTGATCTGTCAGCTTCAGGGATGCATCAGACTGCTGTATCAAGCAACATGTAAAAGTTGTCCTTAGTTTCCTCCGGAGAAACCAGTGTTGGAGAGTATGCACTGATGATGGTCATATATGTACCTTTCATCAGTGGGATGCACAAAGTCATCAGGTGTGTGCTGATGCCGAGGGGGGATCCAGACAATTGGGGAGGAGTTCATCTAGGATTCCAAAGCAACACCGTGGATCCGTTGCTCGTTATGAGCTAGGCCTTTCCAGAAGAAGGTATATCTCACGGAAGTTTCTGTAAGTGATCTTTCATCGGAAAAGCGGGTCTCACTAAGAGCGCAGATGTCAATTCCATAACACTGGTGCACAGAGGCAATGAGAGCTGTACATCATGGTGGTTTATTGGTTGCAGTTGCAGAGGCATCCATTAAGGCTTGGATATTCCAGGAGGCAAGAGTTAGATATTTTGCATTTTTGTTTCCATTTTCATTTTCTATTGACCACCAAAAAGCAATGAGTTACAAGGTGCAATTTTTTGACCAACCTAAGTGAGACAAGCTTTGGTTAGGATACCTTTTATTTTCCCCTCCCCATTCAGGGTAGGCAGTGCTATCCTTGGAGAAGGCTACCTAGTTGTAACGATAGGACATGGATGGAGTGTTTGTCCCGATTATACTCTAAAACAGCCATCACACCGCTATTGCCATACATGTGGGTCCCATTCTGAGAACTTCCATTGTATCTGTAACTGTTCCCGTCGCATGTCACCCATTGCCGCAGGTCTAGGGAAGAAGATAAAATGGGAGATGGAGGATGAAAGCTTATGCAAAAAATGGTTTAACAGGTGATGTGGAGGTTGCGCAGTCCTCAGCCACACCTACTCGTTCCAGATGGATGTTCTAAATGGCAGAGAGAGAGAATAGGATAGTTTGGGTCCACAGGGGAGCTGCAGTACATCTGATGATCGCCTTGTGTGAAGGTTTCTTACCTGGAACTTGAAATTCCTGAGGTTGGTCCAATGTGGCATACTGACTGGATATGCCAGTCCTTGGCAATGGAGTTTAGACCTCTTGGGTATCCCTTTGGGCTCTGAGTCTCTCAGGATTCCAACAGGAGCCCTATCACCCAACTGAGTGAATGTGCACGCTATGTGCAGTCATCCCAGCCTTTGAAAGGTATCCAGCAATGAGAGAGAGGACACACAGACAGATAGATAAACAAACACACTATTTGCTTATATATGCCAAGCCAAAAAAAATTAGTTTGTATAAAGAGCATTCTTCTTATAAAACTATGCCAAACAATATTCACTCACACACATCAACCTTTTCCCAACACTCCCCAATACTGTTTACACAACCACCACCACCAAGCTGCTCCATAACAATTCCAATTACTGCCTACAAGACAAAAAATTAATTTTCCCCCCTTTCACCCACCAACCAATATTGCAACGTCCTTAAAAAAAACATACCGTGGTTGGAGGTGAGAGGAAAAGAGATTGGACTAGCAACTGCTTTCTCAGGAATTCATGCAACTCTAATAGACAATTGACAGACCCACCTCTCCGCTGCATGATTCCTATTAAAATCAAGCAAGAGTCAGTTTGTCACTTCACTGAATGGGATGCCAAAGGGATCAAGGCTGACCAACATCTATGACTTTGTCTTCCATAACCTTGATGCCCACCACCAAGATCATGATTATCTGGCAAGGAGAGCCATCATCACAATCACCAATGATACCACAGAGATGGTAAACAGCTACACGATGAATAGTTTCCTATAATAATAATATATACCAATGCAAGGACTGTGTGGATCAGGAGCAAATAAATCCGCCTGGAATTCAGTAACAACCTCAATTGGTCTAGCTTTCTGGATCACATGTTCAGACTTGAGGTTGGTGTGTGCATTATGCTCTTCAGAACCCAGATCCTTGAAGCAAGCACTGCAATGGGACCCATTACATTATTACTCCGCTTGATAACCACATTATTGAAGGAGAAGTTGCCACCTGAAACCACAAAGGCAAGGACTTCTTATCTCCCTCAATCCACAGTTGCTGGAAAACCGTCTTCACATTCAACATGAAAAGGAAATCATTTCCGTTGAACTCAGCCTCAACAAAGACTAAAAATAAGATCCAGACCCACACCCTCACTGAGATGGGCTTCTTCTTACGACCCAATTTTCAAAATGTAGTGTATCCAGAAATTCTGCATGTTAAATCTTAGAAATATATATGTGGGAAGTAACAAATAAGTTGAATAATTAATTTTTAAATGATATAATAGAATTCACTATGTATCCTAAATCTCTACAAGATAAGTCCTCCTAGAAGACAATTGTGTGATTGGAGCCCACCGAAAGCACTGGAAGCCAGAGCCAGTGTTTTCATGTTAGAGAGCCCTAATTGTCCATCAGTTGCAAATTTAGCCATATTATCTCCTCAAACAGAAATACTATAGCTAAATATCACTAAACTATTTGTATTACCTGTAACTGCAGTCGATATATCCCTTTATATAAGGGATTGCCGAAAATCTTGGCTATAAAAATTCTTTATTTCAATGAAACTTATAGTTTCCGTGCCTACCAGTGTTCTAAGTATTCCCATAATTCTCAAGTAATCATAACCCAAATTTCCTGTTTGCATGTGGAGGAGGGAGGGGTGGGTCGAATTGAAGGCAGAGAGGGGGTGGGAGAATTGAAATATAAGCACATACCTTTTCCTCAAGAGGTCATTTTAACCACACGATACAAATTCTCTATCCTACTCCATGTTGCCCAGTTATTAGACTCTGTTAAATATGTTGACTTCTCTCCATGGAGTTGGCCACATAACATAAAGCAGGAAGCAATAACTAACTGTTATTAAATACTGGTGCCTCATTTTTCTTGTCCATCCACTGACAGTGAGAGCAACACAGAATAGCCCAGTGGAGGGAAGAAAGAGTATACAGTTTGTCTTGTGAATGAGGAAGAAGACCCAGGAAATCACAACATACATAGTCAGGTTAAAGTACCAATCTTTGCTTAATGTTTACTTCTGAACATGTTTCTCATGTATGTTAGAGCTGAGTTTTGTTTCATTCACTGTTTTCTGAGTATATGCGTGTATTCATGTATATATGTGTGTATGCATGTGCATGCATGACTGTCATGAGTGTGCATGTGTAAGTTGTGTGTTCATGTATGTGTAATGTGCATGTGATTGCATGAGTGTGCATGTGTGTGTATGTGTGTGCATGCATGCATGTGTGCATGTGTGTGCGAGAATATGTCTATGTGCATGAGTGCATGCATGTGTGCATGCATGTGTGTATGCATACATATGTATATGAAAGCATGTATGCATGCATGAAAATATAAGTGTGTGTGGTGTATTAGCGAGGGATGAAGGGGGTGTCTTTTTGAAGGGGCAATCGAGAGTGAGATGGAAAAGTAGAATGGAAGAATAGGAAAAGGAAGGAAGGAAAGGAGGTGAGGAAAGAGGAAAAAGAGAAGAAAAATATAGGGTAAGAACAGAAGTACGAAGGAAATATGGGGGAGGGGTGGGAAAGAATAAAAAAGGAAGGGAAAAAAGGAGGGGAAAAAAGAAGAAATAAAGTCTCAAGGGATATTTCCATAGCATTGAGTCATTGTTTTTGTAGGCTTCCTTTTTGGTATGGAGAAATTAAATTCTTTTTCACCCCACAATGGTTGCTACTTTTGGAAGAAAATAAGGTCTAGGATCTTTACAGGGTTTAGCTACCTGTGTCTAAAAACTTTATTGATATTGGTCAAAAACCTTGGGAATAGTTATCAAGAAGACAGATATTCATAAATGCCTGAAATCCTTTCCAGTGTGATAATCTTCAACTACTGTTGACATGAATTAATTAATTTAAAAAGGTCTAATCACTTGTTCACTATGCATTCTAAATTTTTACAAGGTGTGCTTTCCCAGCAGACAATCATATGATTACAGCCTATCAAAGGTGGACCTAGCTAGCACTTGTAGCCAGAGTCAGAGAATGCATGCTACTTGGGATATGTTTTTATCAGGTATTTGCAAAAAGGAGAGTGAGAAATAATAAAGGGGTTGGGGAAAGGAAGGGGGAAAATATGAAGTCAAGAAAAGAAGAAAGGAAAATTTCTAGAATAGTATATACTACAGATTTTCCATTAGGGAGACATGCGCCTATTAACCACTTGACCATGCTTTCCTAGCCTTTTTTATGGAATATTTTAACTTTTTCGAAGGAAGAGGTGTGGCCAGGTGACCGAAATGTTGATCTAAAAGCAATCCTCTGTGTAGGGAGTCTGTACCTTCATGAGTGAGTTTTATTTAAAAAGATGCTTTGATGGGAAAGTGGATATGCACAAACATACACATACATATTAGGAACTATTTTTAGCATGGCACCACCAAAAAAAAAAGAAGTGTGGCCAGATTAAAGCCAGCTTATATGGAGCTGCTCCAATACAGCTACTCCAACATAGCTTCTCTTAGTCAGGTGGAATAGACACATTTGTCAGGTTTATCTTGATCATCCCAAGAATAAATCATATCCAAATGAACTAACCCCATCAGAGCCTGAAAAGCTAGATTTAAAAAAGAAGAAGAAGATATCTGTACTCCCTCATTGATAATAACATGAAATTATCTAATTATTTGTTTTTAAGTCAATGGGCAATTAAACCTTGTGCTTTCCAATGGACCCTGCAGTAGATTTTTAAAAAAAAATTACCTGTTCATAATGGTTCATTTTTTACCCATGAAGATTAACAAGTGGAAAATAAATAAGAAAACAAAAGGAGAGGGAGAGAAAAAGAAATAAATGAGGATAAATGGCTTCATGCACTAATATATGTTGCAAATGTGACTATATTGTGGTACCTTCATGAATAATTGAGTCATTAACTGAGTAGATTTGGTAAACTTCAATAATTTCATGCTGCCTTGGATAATCGCTGCCATGATTGTTCCACTGTGAAGCAGTAGAAGCCAATCTACAAATTCCTGGTCCCCAGGGCATGTTCACATATTCTGTGACAGTTCATGTCATAGAAAAAGTGACCTAGTGACCAGAGTGGAGAATTTTTTAGGTAAGTGTAGTGTACAGATAGTTCTTTCTTGTTTGAGAGCTAAATTAAAGAGATAATTATCTGCTCTCTGGTACAATTATGTTTACAAATTATTGATAAATTATGAATAAAGTTAATAATATGAAATCTATTTATATTATAGGTAGTTTCGATGAACCAATTGGACTGAGTTGAAGACACTGATATATTATTGCCTTTCTGCAGTGTTGGACAGATTTACAGGTGGGATATATAGGAACAGAGTCAAGTTGGGATATAACCATAAAAATCCTTCAATATAAAAAGGTCATGTAAACTTGTGCCTAACTCCCATATCACACAACTATCACAACCTCAGGTGCTCATAACCTCAGTGAATGTCACACAGTTGTAATTTTGCGTAGGTAGGACCTTTAGGGCTAGGGCTAGGGCTAGGGCTAAGGCTACTACATGACCTGGGAAGGGTCGGGTAGAGCTTCAGCTAATCAGAGACTATGACAGTATGCATTTCAAAATAATAAGCTAATTTTCTGTTCAGCACTATATGTATTACAGCCATGTGATACTATATTTAGGCACATATCTACATGATCTTTTTATTTAAAGAAATTTTTTATGGTCACATCCCTACACAAACCATTTTATTTACTAGAAATTTTTTATGTCACTTATTCCCATCTTTTATTGTTATTGTTACTGCCATTACTAAGCTTTCCATTCATACAGATTTATTGTGGAGGAGACCAAGGAGCACTAAGCAGTTGCTGAGGGTGCTTTACGTTGTATTATAAATACATATATGTTGTGATTTACTACTAATAAATAAACACTTTTTTCCTGATCCTCCTTTCCCTCCCTCCAACTCCACTTTTATTTTTTTATGTGAGAAACAGCTTTTTTTTTTTTAGTTATTGTTGCTTTTGGGGGGGGGGGGGGGGGGGGGGGGTTTCTTCATTTTTTGTGGAACCAATGGTGAGTGAATAAATATAGATGAGTTTAGCTGGCTGCACGACTCTGAAAGCTTGAATATACAAATTAATATCACAATATCTAGTGATATACCAAGCTAAATATATGAACATGCCAGGGAAATATACAAGGCTCATGATAGGTGAATATTATATTCTTGCATTTTTAGGCAGAAACAATGCTTAAAAGCTACTATTCACTCCTTTAGTTGATTACTTTTTTTTACTTAACTTAATTTTATTTTGGTCTCATGAATGAGGGAAGTTCCCCAATGGGCTGACCTGGTGTAGTGAGATTTGGGTCAAAATTTGTACACAATTTTTGCATACACCAAGAACCAAAAAAGCATCAAAATAGTGGCTCACCAGCTCAGGAAGCCAATAATTGGCTTAGCTCTTCCCCTTGACTTCCTGAGTGACCCTTCCAAGTTTGGTTTCGATAGCAATCTTCTTTCTTCCTCAATGGGGAAAAATATACTTCTATATAAAAAAAAAAAGCCTAAAAAATGTGGTGGAATGATTAGGTGGTGTGTTTCCACTCTGAAGCTTGCTGATTCAATTCCCCCACCCTCAATAATTTCTCATTATCCCAATCTTTTTCTCTTTTCTTTTTTCCCCTTTTTCCTTCTTTTCTCTTACCTTTGTTCTCTTTCTTGTATTATTCTCCCTTTTGTCTTTTTTTCCTTCTATAATTTTTTTCCTTCCATTTTTTTCGACTCTCTTTTTCTACTATATATTTCCTACCTTTTTCACTTCTATTTTTTTCCTTCTATAATTTTTCCTTTTATCTCCTTTACCTATTCTTAGAAATGATTACAAAGTGGAAACATAAGTTTAGATGTATTCTCTGTCCATGCCCGACCCATTACTTGTAGTGGGGGGTGGATATTTGTAATTTGAAGGAAATATCTCTGAACTTCATTGGAGAAAACTTCCAATCAGTGTAAGTATATATTACTACTCTGTCAAATTATCCTGACTGAATATGCAATAACAAAATTCTACTCAACTCTCCTTCGAAGACTAATTCATTGAGTTAATCATTTTTGTTTAAAGCTCCACAATGCCCAATTATGTGCTCACATTCATTACACAAAGAAATGTTCAAAAGTGGTGTTCATTTGGCTCATTTTTGACTTCAAGAAAATTTTTTCCCTATCAGCATCAGACATTTATTATCACAATTAATTTTGGATTCAAATTTTCATTTTATACTGAGGGATCGAGGTCTGTCACAACCCTGTATCCACTGGTACTAAGCCACGCCAAGAAGGTTAGTTTCTTTTTGTACAATCAGGCAGCAATGCAATTAGTGCAATAAAGTGAGCTTTAACATTTCACACATGTCATGTTTACTAATTGATTTATTTGCATTCAATCGCTTATACCAACATTACACTATTATAATGTGGTTAGGTGGAGGATTGGAGATGGAGATGTAACTTTTTCTTTAAATCTCTGCAATTCCAAAACATAAATGTGCATCCACTTGAGAAGTTAAGGCTAATTTTTCATTTTTTGGTGAGAAAGCTGGGAAGTAATATTTTTATCACTTTTCCTTTATCTTTTTATTTTATCCTTCTATCTCTTTTCCTTACATCTTTTTTTCCATTTCATCTCTTTTAACATTTCTGAAGTTTATTGCAAGGAGGAAACTGACAAAATAAAGATTTTAAAGCAAAAACTGAGATTGGAATGTTTTCTCAGTCCATGCCCCACTCACTACTTTTGGTGGCTGGTGGGATTTGTAGTTTGAAAGAAACATTTTGAAACTTCATTGCAGGAGGTAACTTGGAATTAGAGTAAGTATGTATTTCTATTCTGTCAAATTATCCTGAATGAATATGTATCACAAAGTCCTATTCACCTATTCTTAGAAGGCTAATTCTACACGTTGGTCATTTTTTCTTTAAAGCTCCACAATGTCCTATAGCTGTTTAGATTCATGAACCCAAAGAAATGTTCACAGGTTGTGTTTATTTTGCTCATTTTTGGCATCAAGAACATTTTTCTCATCAGCATCAGACATTTATTATCACAATTTCTTTTTGCATAGAAAATATCATTCTTAACCGAGGGATCAAGGTCTGTTACAAACTTGTAGCCACTGGTACTGAACTAAGTAGGTTAGAATTCTTTTTGTGATGTCAGGTAGCAATGCAATTAGTGCCATAGAGCGAGCTTAATCATTTCACACAATGTAACATCAGTTCAATTATCTAAGGATGGGTGGCCAATTTGTCATATTGACCAATTGATTTACTCACATTTAATTGCTCATACCAAAGTTAAATTGTTTCAATATGGTCAGATGGAGGATTGGTGATGGAGCTGTGATTTTTACCCATGATTCACTTGTGTGTCGAAGAGTCTAAATGCTACTTTGTTGTTTTTTAAGCTACACAATTAAAAGACATAAGTGTACATCCACCCCAGAACTGAACATTAAAATTTTTTCCATTTTTATTTTATTAAAAGTGTGCTATTTTGATGTCGTAAAGTTATATTGTTGCATAAGAATGCAATAACTGTACCACTTACTCTCTGTTCCTCTGTCTGCCTGCCTCTATCTCTTTCTGTTTGTCTACCTGACTCATTTTTTTCTTAGGGTTTTGATCAGATGACCAAAAAATTTATGAGGATGATGGGACCAACTCTACTTTCCTTTACCCAAAAAATTTTTTTCTCCCCCCCCCCCCCAAACACACACACATGCACACGCGAGAACACACACACACACACACACACACACACACACACACGAACACCCACACACACACACGAACACACACACACACACACACACACACACACACACACACACACACACACACACACACACACACACACACACACACACACACACACACACACACACACACACACACACACACACACACACACACACACACACACACACACACACACACACACACACACACACACACACACACACACACACACACACACACACACACGGAATCCAGTGTGGATGGTTTTAAAGTGTTGTGTATGTATATGCATGTATGGTTACAGGTATAGATTTTTTGGTACTTTACCAACTTCTTTTCCAGTTTGGTGTTTGGTTGACCAGTCAGTTCGTAACTCTGGGGTTCGTAACTCTGAGGTTCTACTGCATATATATATGTATATATATGTATATATGTATATATGTGTATATATGTAAATATATATATGTATATATATGTATATATATGTATATATATGTATATATATGTATATATTTTTTTTCTGTTGATTTTACCATCTTACTTTATTAATTTTATTCATTCCAAGCAAAGCGAGGAATCAGGAAGTTTTCAGACAAAGACAGTTATTCATCAAAACAGTCAAGCAGGGAGATACATGGGATACTATAAGGGTGGTGGGGAGAATATTGGAAGGATTGGGAAAGCAGCTTTAAGAGCTTTGAAGGATTTTCTTCTGACCCTTCCTTAATTTTGACCAATTGGCCCAAATCAATAGAAAAACAAACCCCACTGAAAGGCTGAATGAGGAAAGCTGCCTGAAGCAACCTAACAACCTGAGGGACTACAATTCAAGGACTTGACTAAAATTGAATTGATTTAGTGCTCTCATTCTGATGATGAATATTTATTTGTTTGAGTTGTTCTTGAGAGTCGTGCAAGGAGATATAGGGGATACTGGGAAAGGGGAGGGGGATTTGAGGAATTGGGTAAGAAGCTTTCCTTTGCTATTGTTATCGGGGTGTGTGTTCGTGTGCATGCATGTGTGTGTTCGTGTGTGTGTGTGTGCTTATATAATTGTTGATTTTAGATGTTTGGTGAGGTGATTCATGAGGAACTGTTCCATGGGAAAATATTTGCAAATATGATCATTTCCAGTGGACACCTATTCCTACTTTATAGTCTCATGAAGTGGGGTAAGCCCCAAATTGGCTGACCGAGTGGAATGATCTTTGGTTTAAAATTGGTACACCAAATTTATACACTAAATATGTGCGCAAATTAGTACACAATTTGAGCATACTCAATGGCAAAAATTGCTTCAAAATAGTGACTCATGATGAAGGAAACCTCTCAGGAAGCTAAAAAGTGGCACAGCTATTTCATGGGCTTACTGAGTGAGTTTGGTTTCCCTATCATGCTTCTTTCTCCCTCAAAAGAAGTAAAATATATTTATATACCAAAAAAAAAGCGTTAAAAATGTGGTGGAATGGTTAAGTGGTGGAATGGTTAAGTGGTGGAATGGTTAAGTGGTGGAATGGTTAAGTGGTGGAATGGTTAAGTGGTGTGTTTCTAACCTCAAGTTAGCTTGTTTAATTCCCCCCCCCCCTCCACCATCTCAATTTTTCCCCCCAATATCTTTCTTTTTTCTTTTTCCCCCTTTTTCTTTCTTTCATCTCATATCTTTTTCCTCTACTTTCTATTATTTTTACCTTCTGTCTTCTCCCCCCCTCTTACGCTATTTTTTATTATGTCCTTTTTCCTGTTCTTTTTCCTTCTATTTTTTAAAACTTCTATCTTTCTTTCTTAGTATACTTTTCTTTTTATCCTTTTCCTTCTACAATATTCCTTGTGTCATTTCCTCCCCTTATTCTGTCTTTTTTCATTTTTTTCATCTTCTCTATTTTTTTCCTACTGTGTTTTCCTACTATCTTTTCACTCTTATCTTTATTCCTTCTTCTATCATTTCTTCTTTTACCTTTCTTTTTCTTTTATCCCTTCTTTTCCTTACATCTTTCTCTTTCTTTCATCTTTTTGTAACATTTTTGAAGTTTTTTGTGAGGAAACTGACAAAAGAATGATTTCAAAGAAGAACAGAGGTTGGAATGTTTTTCCTGTCCATGCTCTTTTCACTATTTTTGGTTGGTGGTGGGGATTGTAATTTAAAGAAAATATTTCTGAATTTCATTTCGAGGAAGCATCCAATATGGTAAGCAGCTATATATATATATATTAGCCTATCAAATCATCTTGAGTGAATATGCAATCACAAAATCATACTTACATCTTCTCAGAAAATTAATTCATTGAGTTGGTAACTTGCTTTAAAGTTCTACAATGCCCAATGGTGTATTTAGATTCATGAATCCAAAAAATTGCATACAAGTTGTGTTTATTAGGCTTATTTTTAGCATCAAGATTATTTTTCCCATCAGCATCAGACATTTATTATAACAATTAATTTTGAATTCAAAATCTCACTTTTCACTAAGGAATCACTGTCTGTCACAACCCTGTAGCCACTGGTACTTTGCCAAGAAAGTTAGAAAAAACCTTAGATATTCTAGAATTCCTTTAGTGATACACTGGCTTTCGCTAAAGCAGAAACCAACAGCAAGGGTTACTAGCCAAGAAAACAATGTGTAAGATGATATTGGAATCATTGTAATTGACAAGGTAAATAAGTCTGTATGCTTATTCTAGATGAATGAGAACCATAAAATAATTTAATTTTTTAAAGTCAATTTTTCTTGGTGATGTTCTTGACTTTTATCCTGCAGCCTGTTGGGTTCCTTCAAGTTATTTTCAATAAGGTAGTGTTTTTTAAAACCTGCAATAAGAGATCATAAAACTATATGAAATTTAGTTCCTATTGACCCAATGAACTCAATCCTGGCATCCCTACATAGAGATTTATAACACACTCTCTGATACCAGTATTGTTGTGTTTACACTTGAGTTGCAAATTTCTATTGACTGGTCTGGATTTTGGTGAGAGGGTTTATTTTGGTACTTTATTGCACACTATATACTAGCTTCTGTATACATGTTTGGTATGCTAGTGGTAAAAATTGTATGTTTCCAGAGCAATTAATGAACATTAAAAATAAAGATGAATGATACTTGACTGTTGTGATGTCCACACCCATACAGTCAGTGTGGGGATCTTTGAGGCCATACAACTACTTGGTGAACAAAGAGGCTGTTGTCATAAACCCATCATTTGTGAAGTATAATGTGGATCAACAAACCTTAAACTAAGGAGAATTCAGTGCACCCACAGAGCTGGCTGTCAGTCTGACAGTTGATATAAACCAGGTATAGACAAACATAGTTGTTGGCCTTGATAGAATGGGAAGGTTCCTTGTGTATGATGCTGTGATGGTGCTCTGAAGCCAAAGGGGCCAAAATAAGGCATGTCACAGTGGACATTTATTGGTAAAAGAGTCACTGCCATTCATGACAGAGTTTCTGTTCAACTGCTTCAGCAGCAATGTTGCCAATGATTTATATCAAGTTTAAATCAACAAGAAGTCCAGAAAGGTAAATAAACAGGGACACCAGTCATGAGAAAAGGGGGTGGTGGGGGGGGGACAAAGAAGTCGCACTCTAAACTAGTACACAGACAGTGTCAATAGTACTATATTGCTATACAGTAAGGTATATTTGATTCATTTCATCAGATTCAGCACTCTTGAACAATTTTATAGTTAGTAATAGAGCAGAAATTCAACCACAACATTGAGGGGTGCCACATTTAAAATATGAACCAAAAGAATAGATTAAAATGAGAGAAAAAGAGCTTACAAAAATATTTGAGTTGGATTACATTTTTCAGCCCCATATTGCTATACAAAAATATTTGAGTTGGATTACATTTTTCAGCCCCATATTGCTATACAGTAAGGTATATTTGATTCATTTCATCAGATTCAGCACTCTTGTCTAACCACTTTGGGCAGTGCTGAGTCAATTAATTCTAATAATCTGTGTGAAGCTACCACACCTTGGTAATGAAGTAAAGAAAATTAAGAAGAATTGAGATTCCAAAATGTGCACCATAAAACCATAAAACATGTCAAAGTAAGTTAGTTTCCTAACACAGCCCCCCCCCCCCCCCCCCCACCACCACAGCTCTGAAAAGAGGTGTAGCCAGGAGGGATCCTGCTCATGTTACTCCCAAAGTCAAGTTGTGTATTTATACCATGTATTAACTGTGTCACTCCAGGGCTTTGCTGGCCAAAGTACCATTTTGACTTGACATGAAAACAGAAATGGGTATGGTCATTTCCATATACTTGAAACATTCCCCAGATTATATTGATTTCACATGTATGTGGGTTCATGGATCTAACTCCCTAAGTTCAAGTGTTATGGCTGAATTACCATTTCTGACATTTTTAGCCTTACACAGGGAAAGTAGGAGGTGTGGCCAGGTGGCACCCAGCTAATGTTACTCTGAGAGTGAAGTTGTATACACATACCAAGTTTTCAATCTGTAGCTCCAAGGGCTTTTCTTGCAAAAATACCATTTTTAATGGCTTTTTCTGGTTACCATGGCAACCATTTTCAGAATTTCCCCCCCCCCCCCATGTTTTAAGTTGGGTCAAAACCTATCATCATGCCAAGTTTCAGAGAAATTTACCAACAGGTTTGGCCAGAATGCATGGTAGTACAGACAGACAGACAGACAGACAGACAGACAGACAGACAGACAGACAGACAGACAGACAGACAGACAGACAGACAGACAGACAGACAGACAGACAGACAGACAGACAGACAGACAGACAGACAGACAGAGGCAGGCAGGCAGGCAGGCAGGCAGGCAGGCAGGCAGGCAGGCAGGCAGGCAGGCAGGCAGGCAGGCAGGCAGGCAGACAGACAGACAGACAGAGGGACAGACAGACAGACAGACAGACATCTCCTTTTATATATATAAGAGAGAGATATATGATGCATATATATATATATGTATGTATATGTATGTATATATAACTCACAGTTGATCTACCTATGTATCTATATATTTATGTACACTTGTACCTATGTACTAATGACCTTATGCGCCAAATGGCCTGCCAAACCATAAGATATACAGACCTGAAATTGGCACGAATACTAACCTGACCCAAGTAGTAATCTGATCATGTTAGAAACTTATAGGGGAATCTTGTGGTGGCAGGACAAGAAAAAAAATTATTTTTACATGCTTAAGTAAACATTCCTCCTGCAGGAGTAACCACAATATTTTTAATACAAACCAAATGTGAGACCTTATAGAATTATTATAACCCAAGCAAATTCAAAGGACACTATATACCAGAGCTCTGTTTAGCTAAATGAAAGTGTAATTTTAAAAATGGTAAATCTTTTTATTATTGCTATGCAGTCCATTGATATAAACAAGACTGGAAATTTCTCCACATAAACCTGCTTGCTAACAATTCATTTTGATCCAGTTTTGACTTAGTTTGACTTAAAGTTTGACTTAATTTACTTATTTTGACTTAGGTAAGCAACTAATTTTGACCTCATCAGACTTAATTTGATGAATTTTCACTAAAATGTTACCATTTGAATTTACGAAGTGTCACCAGAAGAACAGGAACAACAGTAATGATGACATCTTTTAGACTCCATGACACACTACATAAGCTCACTGGCAATAAATAGTAATCCATATTATTTTCAAAACCATCAGTCACCACTAGTCAATAAGAGAAAGCCAGTGAGTGAACCTAGGGTTAAAATTTAAATAAATAAAAACATCTATAGTTCTGAAAAGTAAGTGAATAGCTAATTTTTATCATTTCATTCCAAATCACACGTTAAAGTTCTGATTGTTGAGTATTACATCATGCCTCCAAAATATTCTGACTATTCTTTAAAAAAATTTTTTTTTAATACACTGCCAATGTTTGAAATCAACCTTTCAACATCACAATGATTTCAAAATATTTTTTCATTTAAAAAAATTTTTAATGGGCCACTTGATTGCATCTATATTTATAAACTGTTGTACTTTGAATGAAGTCACAAGGTCTATAAATGATGTCATGAGTGTCTCCATTCATGTTTCCTGTTAATTTGGCATATGCAACACTAGGTGTGCCCTTTAGTTGGTAATATATTATATAAGATTTGATTATTATGACAGTTACTAGCTATAAATAATAGAAGCAAGTGTAACAATAACAATTACTTACTTAGCCAGCTATTTGAGTTGTATGAAGTTAGTCAGTGTCATCAGGCTCTGAAGTTATGAGATATTATTGCACTCTCCAAAGGGACCTCTTCACTTATTCTTTTGAAGGGATGGGTCTTCAGAGTAGCTACTCAGTTGCTATCTAGTTAAGTTTCAGTGTGTTGCAACCACTCCTGGACTCCTGGCAGTCCTAACCCCAGGAATTGTTGGACTAGCATATCACTTTCATTTAGTTTTGCTGCAGCTGTCCTCTTTGTGGTGTTAACGAAAAGTTACACAACCCACAATAAGTTTAAAAATTTTTGCTAAGTAGTCTTCATGAATATTGGACTCAAAATGTTCAAATTTTTTTTGTAAAGGTTTTGCATCAAGCACAGCAGAATGAGACAATAATACATTTTTACAGTTCAGTTATATTTTAATGATTCATTCACCTAGCACTTGAAATCTTTTCCCAGGAACTAAGCAGTATAGGGTTTTGTGCCATAAATCAGCTATTGAATGAGAAATGGTTGATGTTTAATGTCAGATTTGTGACATACACAATGGAAATAATATGATATATATTCTAATTTCACAAGATTATAAACAAATAATACAACTGAAGAACTGAGTTACATGAGTAAAGAGCATATATTTTGACCATCAGATAAATTACTCTGATTTTGAAGAGGATATCAAATCCTCAGGTACTATTACAAATGATGGAAACATAAATATCTAATTCAATAGTATATGGGAATAAAAGTAGTGACAGGGTAATATAACCTGTGATATACATCACTAAATTCAAATTTTAATAGTATCCTACATGCCAATAGCCTTCCTTTCAAGATTTCCAAAGGTACGTCAGCAAAATAGTGTATGAATCATACTCATAAAACTGAATAAATGTCATTTCTGTAGCTAGTGATTCAATGTTTTTAAGATAAAACATTCTCATGTACCCATTGTTGTTATTTGTTAATCCTAGCAATGTAGATGAAGTTACTACTATATCCTGGAGGAGGTTGACATAGAAACTTCGTCAGATGAAGAGTCAGGAACCATTAAAACTTCTGCATCAATAGGTAGCTGTAATTCTATGTGATAATTTTCAGCAGCATTTATTGCAGCTTCCACCTCAGATGCTGAAAGGCCCCAAACATTGTCATCTTCCTAAATTTCACCCAAAAAAAGTATATGACAACTGTTCGTATAGAGCCAGTGTAGTTATATTGAATTCTGTGTTTAATTGTATTCACATATTCCCTTTCTAATTAAAGTGTAAATTATTGTAAAATTATGAATTTGGCAGAATATACTAGAAAAATTGGAAAAAAAGAGTCATACTTAAAAAAAATGGAAGATAAAAAATAGTTTGAAAATGTCTTCTTCCACTAATTTATAGAATGTTGACCTGAATAATATTAAATTATAACCACCAATATATAAATTTTAAACAAGAAACCATATTTGTAAAAATAAAATAAAAATAAAGAAGAATGAATGAAAAATATAGTTAGTGGTGTGTATAACTACACTGACTCCAAATGGAAAAAAAAAATCACAAAATAAATGAAGGAAATTATTGAAAGTAACAACCATAAGGATGTCATTACACCCATTTGTGGCTGTCCAGAAATTAGGTCAGATTACACTGAAGACCATATAAGACAAATTTCAACCCCATTTTACAACCAGTTTTTCAACTACTGAAGAACAAACAAACAGACAACAACCAGGGAATGGGAAGTAGAGAAAAGGGGTAGGGAGTGGTGTAGACAGTGACCTCTCCCATGAATGAATGCAAGTGTTGTGTTGAGGAAAATGTCCCTCCCTACACACAAATTAGACCAGGAATTTGAAAATATTCATAAAAATAAAAAATTAAAATAATAAAAAAATTCAAAAAAAAAAACCAAAAAAAAAAAAAAAAAGCAAAAAAAAAAAAAAAAAAAAACCTACACCACCATGAGCAGTATCTAGGGCTGGAGAGATTAGAAAATCAATAACTGAAACCAAGCAAACTCAAGATATTCACTATTGCTGAGGAAGCACTGTTTTGGAAGTGATTGGTCTAGGCAATCATTGCTAAGCAGAAGAACAAACTTAAAACATTTCTAACGTCCTTTTCAATAATGTCTAGGATAATATTAGTTAACTGAGTGTGCCTCAATCATTGCAAGTGAAGCTGCAAATGGACATCCAGCTATGCCAGCACAAAAAAAAAAAATAATAATAATAACAACCAGGGCATGGGAAGTGGGGAAGTGGGGTGGGGTGGGGAGCTGTGGATGTGACCTCTCCAATGAATGAATGCATGGGGGTATTATTGATGAAAAGTGTCCCACCCCACACACAAATTAGACCAGGAAGTTGAAAATTGTCAGAAAAAAACAAAACCAAAAAAAAACACCCCTACACCATCCTAAACAGCATCTCTGGCTGGGGATATTAGAAATCAATAACTGGAAAAAAACAAACTGGAAACATTTGCAATTGGAGGAAACACTGCAATGTAAGTCAATTATTGAACAATTTCAATCACTGCCAATTCCCTTTTTAATGATGTTTAGGATGATGTTTGTTGAACGAAGTGATTGCAAGCTAAGCTGCAAATGGGCCTCTGGTATTTTAATTAGTTAAGTAGTTTTGTGTCACATTATTACAGCTATATGTATATGTTATCACTTGTACTGTTAGTTTTTGTGTTCAAACTGATTAAAATAATCACTAAGAAAGATTCTTGTAGTGTGTGCAAGCTTATTACATTTCCATGCCCAAAAGATACTAAACACTACAATGATTGGTTTTTATTTCTGATCTATTATTTCTTTATTTAGTTGCATATCTTTTACCTTTCCTTTTTCATTCCATATCCTTATGGTGCCATCATCACTGCATGAGGCAATCATGCTGTGTTGTGCAGAGTTCCAATCAACACAATTCGCTAGCAAGAATGACCTTTAAGGATCATCACTGGAGTTTTCTGGTGATGGTGCCAAATGTAGATGTTCCCATCAGAAACAGAATTGATCATAGGAGATATTTATTATTTCTATAATACCACATATATGAATATCGTACTATAACGGAGCTAATATCTTTGTATATATATCTGTGTGTATTGTGTATGTTTGTGTGTGTGTGAACTCCTTCCTGAGAAAAAATTTTTTGTGAAGGATCTGACGTCCACAAGGTCATCAGCATTTAATTTTTTTTTATAGTTTAGCCCCCTTGGCCTATTAGAGCTAACTTTTTTTTTTAATGTTTGCAAGAGGAAGATGACTGCATGAGCAATGCGTATCTGAATTACCAACCAATTACTATATAAATACACTCTAAGTAAGTTCAGCCAAATTGTATGCAAAAACCATTATTTCAGAATTTATTTTTAAATGTGTTTCTCACTTTCTCATTAGGGAATTACTCACAAAATGTAGTGAATTTTCAGCATGAGTATGGGATTCCATGCAAAGTTAAACCATAGCCAGCTACTCATGCAGAAGATGAGGAGACTGGATGAGATGAGTTCAAATTATTGAGGAAGATACTACAGGAAAAATTCAGATCCTTATTAAGACAGATTATTTCTAATTGCCACTGTGTTTGGAAGCTACTTTTGAAGAGAGAATATCTGTGTCTGCAATCCTTTCCATAAGATATTTCATGCAGGGGGAGCTGGATTCTAGCCCCTTGGTCAAGGAGCTGGCCTGGGATACCAGCAATAAAAATAATTTTGGTTGCATGTGCATTCATACCAGGATCCAGGGGGAATTTTCCATTTCAACTGTTCAGCTAGAGTGTGTTAAAATTTCTGTCATCGATTTTGAATGCACATAGTGAAGGTTGCATATGGCAGATATTGAAGCTGCGATTTGAAGAAAACCAGAAAAATGTTCCAATATAGATTTATAATCTATGATTCGAATGTGAATATAATGTGTGAATTGTAGTGGTGATTTTGAGCTGAGTTCATCCGGTAATACTGGTCTCAAGTCACACATCAATGAGTATCCACTGTTTAAACCACCCCACTGTGAGCAGAGCACAGCAAACCTCAATGAGACAAGGACTGGCTTGCTGAAACCAGGCTGCAGAGGTGAGGGAACCAGCAAACAAAATAAAAAGAATAAAACATTTCTCTAAGAAAAAGCTTGAATTACATTTCATTGGATACTCTCTTCAGTGTGTTTATTCCTAATCTAACCTAATCCTGGGGGTTTGTGAGGATAAAAGTGCCAAAAGTCGGACATCTGCTGGTTCACACCACTTTCCTACCAAAATAATCATACCAAAATAATCATACCAAATATAACCTACTCTGCAATATAGGCACATCCTACTCGCCTAACAGTGGACGGTTTTTATCCCCAAAAAATTGGATCCCCCGACATATCAGGTCAAATATAACAAATTTTATGCAATTTTTTTATGGTGGTTATGGATGGTCAAATTCATGTGCTTAAAGACCTTGAGGCATGCAAACATTAATTGAATCTGGTAGAGAAATGGGTTTGGTTACATATGGCTACACCTTTTGAGTGGGGATGTCATTATATCCCAGGTGAGGCTGTGTATATGCTGCTCGTATATATATAGATATATGTAGATATATGTATAGATAGATAGATAGATAGATAGATAGATAGATAGATAGATAGATAGATAGATAGATAGATAGATAGATAGATAGACAGATAGATAGATAGACAGATAGATAGACAGACAGATAGACAGACAGACAGACAGACAGACAGATAGATAGATAGATAGATAGATGGGTGGGTGGATGGATGGATGGATGGAGATAGATAGATATATAGATAGATAGATAGACAGATAGATAGACAGATAGATAGACAGATAGATAGACAGATAGACAGATAGATAGATAGATAGATAGATAGATAGATAGATAGATAGATAGATAGATAGATAGATAGATAGATAGATAGATGGATGGATGGATGGGTGGATGGATGGATGGAGATAGATAGATAGATAGATAGATAGATAGATAGATAGATAGATAGATAGATAGATAGATAGATAGATAGATAGATAGATATAGATATAGATTATATGTATATCTTATATCATTTTTTGTCCAGATTTTTTTGGATCAGCTAGTTTATACTGGTTATGGGAATCTACACACAAATCTGAATGGTTAAATGATAGCTAACACTACAAATACTCAACTACTGATACATCATTGGCTAGCACCATATTTATTGGAGATGAATGGCTGCAAAAATACAATACAATGATTATCTCCACAAGATTATTGTTCTTGCATGTCAAGTTAGATTTTTCCAGCAATATGATAGGTATGTACCTATTCATACATGCCTTCTGATATGAAATATGTGATAAACATTCCACAATATAAAACAAAAAACAGAAAATAAAAACAATCAAAACAACAAAAAAAATGACATGGACATAAACAGACACATAATTATAAGAAATTTTACATACGCACCTTTACCTGCACTTGTCATAAAGCGTTGTTTTATTCCACCAAAGCAGGAATAGACAGTAAAAATACTCTCATTACTGCCTTCATAAGAGTGAAGTAAGTACCTTCTATGTACATCCCACAAATGAATACCCTAAAATGAAACAAACAAGACATGGTGGCATGAATATGCTTTTTAAAATGATAGAATCAAAGAGTTAACAAAAAAGGACAACCTTGAATAACAATAGGCAAGTAACAATTTTACATTATAGAATACAATATCATTTTTTTTATATTAATTAAAACTTGGGCATTTTCTGTATGTGGTCATACTTATTAGTTATAATGATGTTTTTTACCTGCATTTTTACAGAAACAAGAGCTCGATTACCATCTTCAGATAGAACTAAAGACAAGATTGAGTTCTTTTCAGATATGCTGAAAGTATAAAAAAAAAATTATACTAGATGATAAAAGACAATTTACATCTATAGCTTTAAAAATATTGAATAAAATATGTTTTAGAGCCCACATACATAACAACAGCTGATTTTGCAGTGGGCTTGAACTGCCAGGCTCTGTCTTGCTGGTCTATTGCATACACCTCATCTGAGTGGGCGTGTGTAGCCAAGGACTTGACTTGAATACCTTCCCATAATAATTCTCCTGAATTATTCACTGCTGACTAAATTATAAATAACAGTAGAAAAAAAACAATAATAATAGGAAAATGATGTATTCATAGGACATTAGAACACAGGATATTTTAAGTTCATGCCCTAATATATCACCATTTTTTTAGCCAATGAGAGATGAGATGAACTTTTATGACATTAGAGTAATATTTTATTGATAAGATATGGGGTTGGATTTTGATTTTTTTTTAAAGTGACTGTTTTTATTTGCAATTTATTGAATTCATGTATTTCATGTGGGGTTGTCATCTGATGGGATTTAGCATGTGGCACACAGTTTTGTACCTGTAATTTATCAATTGATCATTCAATCTCTTGTTGTTTTTTTATTATCCTCTTCTCTAATAGATTAAATGGAAGCAACTTATTTTATGGACACCAATTTATATGGAGAGAAATAAAGTACTCTGAATAAAAACTTTATGAGATGAACTCTTGTGAATAAAGAAGCTTAGAATATATTTGAATTTAGGAAATAGATAATGGCCATTTATGGCAGGAGCTCTTAATTATTTTCACACACTAGGAAGGGGAAATATATACAGAAAAAGAAAAAAAAAGGCTGCATCCCTGTGCATTAGATTGAGGAATCATATTCTTGTGTATAAAATATTCCAATATATACACAATTATATTACACTAGCTTTACCAGTGATGTTGGCAATGACATGATGTTCAATCTTCAGTTAATGGGGCCAGCATCTTACAGCACATGTGTGTGTACATGGGATTTGCTGTACATGTTTTTTGATGATCATTTGCTTCTTTTTCTTGCAAAGTTGGACTATTCATCTAAAAATATATATATTTTGCACTCAGTTTCCCACAACTCAATTTTAAATCTATCACTGGTTGAAAATTCCATAATGGGCAATTTTCTTGTCTTGCTTTAAGAAGATGTGTGGATGGCTACGTGGAGATGAGAAAGGGTACTAACTATAGATGCAGCAAGAAATCCATAAAAATGGATGAAAACTGATTCACCAATTATAAGCCCACTATACTCGGAAACTGGGGTTTTCTTCCCCCTACCTCCTTCCCATTTTCTGGCACAGTAATGCTTCATTTAGTATATTGTAAATCATTCATTCTCAATTAACCATTGTGATTGGGCCACCAATACATAAAAAGTCCTGGAAACATATATTTAACATACAAAATACAAAAATTATTTACTTATTATTACTTAATTCTTCTGCATAGACTGTATAAATTTTTCAGAATCCTGGATGACTTTGTAAGGGAGCTCCTAAACTATGGCATCTAAGTAAAAAATCACAAGACATATGCAGTATCACCTTATGCTTATTGTGAAAGCATCAAAACTTTTGAAAAATTTTTTTTTAAGATCAGGTGTATGCTCCTTTTTTCCCCTTTTCCCTTTCTCCCCTCCTCTTTCCCATAGCTAGGTAACTAGAATTACCCTTAGTGAAAGTGGTGTTCGACAGTGGGGAAATTTAACCCAGAGCATACCTATCTTCTTGCTTTTCAATTATATTCAAAGCATCTACTGGATTCAAAAGAGTAACATTAACATATGCGCACTCCACCCTCACCCAATTTTTTTTTAAATCTTGCAGCTCATATGTAGGTAAGGGGTTATTTTTTAACCTGTTGACCACATGGCACTGACTGGACTGAGTTTAAGAGCCCAGTATATTATTGCCTTTCTGTACAGTTGGACAGATATACAGGTGGGATATACAGGAATGGGAATAGACAAGTTTTGGCTAGGACCAGAATCTTGCTAAAGAGTAGTCTTCAACCCTTTCCTTGTCGACCATCTTACTGTCTAATAAAATTCGGAGTGATGTGATATTTGTTATTTCTTTCAGGTGAGATATACAGTAATCTGATGTACACAGGTTTTTTCTTGAGACAACAGACTTGTTAAAACCTCATCATCCTGGTGAATTAAGTGAAATGAAAGCAATCTCTCTACTATGTTGTAATATTTGTTGTAGAACTTCAATCTGTGAATGTGTGTTATTATTTCCTGTGTCCTTTTCCTCACTTGCTAGACACACAGTATACTCATTTTTTTCTCCACTTGGGGGATGCTGTGTTGCTCTAACTGTTGATGGATGGACAACAACAACACAGCACCATCATTTAATAATAGTTTGTGTTATTGGATCCCATTTCATTATTATTCTTCTTCAGAGTAAAATTTCTTTCAAAATTAACTCTAATGCATTTTCAAAATTCATCAGTACAGGATGGGTTGTTGTTTATCAGGGAATTCTGAACTTTATTGTTGTTTGCCAGGGGAATACCACTTCCCTTAGGACTTCTCAATACAGCTGCTACTCCCAAGCACAGCTCATTACAATATAATGACCTTTTCTTTTCACTTTCATGCAATATCAAAATTTAAACCAAAAAGCATATTATTTTATACAGAGTTAGATTTCTGTTCTTTTGATATCCCTCTTGACTCTGTAGCTTTAAAATTGAACAAATTAGTCTATATGAAAAGAATAATTTTGTTACTTTTTCCTGCTTGTCCAGAAAAAGTCTTATCATAATTAAATCAGGAGAGATCCAATAACACAAACTATTATTAAATAGAGGTGCTGTGTTCTTGTTCATCCAGCGACAGTGAGAACAACAGCATAACTACAGCAGAGAGAAGAACCGAGTATATAGTGTGCCTAACAAATAAGGAAAATGGCAGATGAAAAAGAACACATAATCTATGGTTAAAAACCACAACAAATAGCACAAAATAATAGTCAGATTGCTTTCACGTCATTCAAGTAATCAGGAAAAAGAGTCTATAGCAACTTTTTTGTTTCAACAAAAGACCTGTGTACACCAGGTTACTGAATATTTCACCTGAAAAAATATAAGAACAAATATCACATCACTCCAAATTTTATTTAACCCCAAGATGGTCTGTTGAGGAAAGAGCAAAAGACTCTTTAGCAATTTTCTGGTACAAGCCAATCCAGTCTAAACTTGTTCCTGTATATCCCACCTCCATATCTACCCAAATGTGCAGAAAGATAATCATTATACCAGGCTCTTCAATTCATTCCAGTCCGTGCCCCATTGTGGACCTAAAAGAATCCCTAACCTGCCTTAGGAACTGTAAGAATTTTCTTTTTTATTGGGTGAGGGTGGAGTGTGCATATGCTAATGTATACCTTTTAGAATCCAACAAAAGCTTTGAAAATCACGGAGAAGTAAGGACATGAGTATGCTCTGGGTTAGATTTCTCAATTGCCAAACACCGCCCTTGCTAAGGGGAAGTCCAGTTACCAAGTTATGGGGAAAGGGAGGAAAAGGGGGGGGAGGGGGGAAAAGGAGGAGAAAGAGGGAAAGAGTAGAAAAAAGAGTGCAGATATGATTCTGAAATTTTTTTAATAGTTTTGATGCCTTCACAACATTCACCATGTGAAACTTCATACATCCTATGATTTTAAAATAAACTGATATCATAGTTTAGGAGGAGCTCCCTTACAAAGATATCAAGGATTCTTAAAATTTATAATCAATGCTGGATAATTCAGCTATGCTCCACTCCACTGGGATAACAATACCAATGCCTTCAGAGCTTGGTTTCCATTCTTTTGATACCCCTCTTGACTCTGTTGCCTCAAGATAGAAGAAGTGTATGGTCAGAATACACATAGTGTAAGAGCTATTTATAAATTTAAAAAAAAAAAGTAGTTATCCACACTAGCCAAAAAAAACCCACACCACAACTAGTTTTTTTTCCCACCTTCAATTGACTGTAGGCAATATAGAATCTGCATTGAAGACATATGTTGTCGACTTTAAAAACAAAGGTGAACATGTGATTAAGTCGATATTTTTTTAAGTACCATTTTTTTATAATTTTAACCTTACACAAAAAGAGGAAGAGGTGTGACCAGATTGGATCCACTCCATGATATTTGCAGCCTAATGTGACAGTGCATTCAACTAAATTAATAGATGTAAATATTAATTGAAACACTTTAGTGTATGATTGATATTGTTATTGGTTTTCCTGAATAGAACAGTAATATATTAATGTTAATGTGTTAATGTAAATCTGGTATTTTAATTATTTGAGGTATGATTTTTATTGTTGTTAGCTGTCTGAATAGAACATTCATGCTGTTATTAGTTAGCCTTAGTTGAACATTGTAATGTCATTTGTTTGTTTGATTAGTGTCATCTTTCTAGATTATTCACTTGTCATCTGATTTTTATATAAATAGCCTTGATAATTTCTTGTAAGTGTCTTGCATATTCTGAAGAGATAAATTGAACTTCTACCTAAACTCTCAAAGTTGAGCTTTTCCACATTTGTGTAGTTGGCAGGATTATAGCTATATTGAACAGAATGGCATCTAGACCACTTGTGGTTCCAGATGCTTACAGTGGGGAGGGGAGCTGGAGTCAGTGGCAATACCACTTCCAGAATGTAGTGGCAGTTAATGACTGGAATGAGGAGGCACAATTGAAGTGGCTCAAAGTGCGACTTACAGGTCAGCACAGTCAGCGTTCCAACATCTAGCTACTGAAACCCAGGCTAGTCTAGAATTAGCTTTAGCTGCTCTAAAGGAGAGATTTGAGCCTTCCAATCAGAAAACCAGATACCAGGCAGAGCTACAAACCTGTAGGAAGAAGAAAGCTAAGAGCTGGGCAGATCTGGCAGAAGATCTCTGTCTGTATTCAGACAAGTCATATCCTGACCTGGACAATAATGCAAGTGAGACACTCACCCTCAATGCCTACCTAGGACTCCTGGACAACCCTCAAGTGACGTTTGGAGTGAAGCAGAGGAAACCTGCTAATATGGATGCTGCTATAGCTGCAACTCTTGAGTTGGAATCCTATCTGAGTCACAAGACAGTTGTCTCTAGTGTTAAGGAGGAGGAGAGCACAGATAATGGACAAGTTGGAGCTGTAAGTGTTTCTAATGATATGTTAGTTGCATTGGTGGAGAAGCTAATTGAGAGGGTAGAAAAGCTTGAAGTAGGAAGGTCAGATGATATTGGTAAACAGCTCACCAGAAGAGGGTGCCAAGAAATTGGTGGAGCCAGGCAAGGTTGGAAGGCGATGAATTGAATACTCCTATCTACAGAGGGATCATATGCTGGAACTGTGGTAAGAGGGGACATATTGCTAGGTTGTGCAAATCACCTAGTAAGAAGCTTCAGAAAAACTAGTTGCCCCCCTGCATGCAAAGTCAAGTGCAGGAGGGTAGAAAAGATATGACTCCAAAACCTAGAGATCTAATTATATCAGTAATTACTTCAACAGGTGGTTTTCGTTTAGAGGGGTTAATATATGGTCAGGCTATTTCTTTCCTAGTTGACACTGAAACAGCATTTACCTTAATGCAGAAGGATACCTGGGACCAAGTAACCCAGGGTCAGAAAGTTGACTTGGAACCATATAGAGAACAGAAGCTGGTGAAGGTTGATGGTACACCACTGCAAGTATACGGACATGCAAGTATGGATCTCTTGCTGAATGGCAACAAGTATTAAGCTGGCATTGTTGTGGTGTGTCCATTAACTACTGAGGCCATTCTAGGGCTAGATTTTATGAGGAAGCATGAAGTTCCCATTGATTTGGAAAAAACAGAGATAAACATAGGCAGGGAAGACCCAATAACTATTCATCAGCACAATCAATCTCCACACGTTTTAGGTAATGTTCCTCCTAGATATTGTGAGATTACCCCCATTATCTTAGATAGTTGTTATGGCTTATTCCAACAAATTGACCCAAAGAGGGACATATCGTAGAGGAGAAGCCAGGGAAAGATGGCATGTTCACTTGCTCATACACTAGTTGAGCCTCGAAATGGTAAAGTACCCATAAGATTACTTAATTCCAAAACTGAAGTAGTTGTGATCCCAAAGCATGTACAAGTTGGTATGATAGAATTGGTGAATGTTCTTCTTGGAGTTGTAGCCAATACTTCTGCTAGTCCAGTCCAATCTGATGCAAGCAAGACTATGTGAGTTTTTGTGGTCTGTTGTGGAAAGGAGTGAGGCTGAGCTCAGTGAAGAGAAAAAAAAGCAATTCTTTGTTTTACTTAGAGAGTTCGGTGATGTTTTCGCTCAGTCCAGTTCTGATTTTGAGAGAACTAGCAAGCTTGAGCATGAAATACACACTGGTGACAGCACTCCAGTTAGGCAGGCTGTTCATAGGCTCTCTCCCCATTGTAGCAAGAGGTGCAGAAGCTTTTGCATATTATGCTCAATGAAGGAGTAATCCAACCCTCTAAAATCCCTTGGGCTTCACCAATTGTGCTTGCTCAGAAGAAAGACAATAGTTTCCGGTTTTGCGTAGATCATCGTAAGTTGAATGAGGTTACTCATAAAGATGCCTACCCATTACCTAGAATTGATGACACTCTCAACACGTTAGCAGGCTCTAAATGGTTTTCCACACTAGATATGCTCAGTGGCTATTGGCAAGTTCAGGTAGCAGAGAAGGACTGACTGAAAACAGCATTTTGTACAACAGAAGGCTTGTTTGAATTTAAAGTGATGCCTTTTGGACTGTGTAATGCTCCAACTACATTCCAAAGGCTCATGTATCTAGTCCTTGCTGGCTTGCAATGGTCTCACTGCCTGGTCTATCTAGATGATATCATTACTTTGGGAAAAACTTTTTCTGAGCATTTAGCAAACAAGCTTGAATCAGGTGTTTAGTCTCTCCATCAAGCTGGCTTGAAACTTCAGCCAAAAAAATGTCACTTACTGCAACACTAAGTACAATTTTTGGGTCACATAGTGTCACATGAAGGGATGTCAGCAGACCCCCAAAAGCTTGAGAAAGTTGCCACTTGGCCCACTCCTTGAACTATAAAGGAAGTACAGCAGTTCTCAGGCTTTGCTGGGTATTACAGAAGATTTATTCAGGACTTTGCTAAGACTGCTAGATCCCTGCACAAGCTCACCAAACACAAAGCTACGTTTAAATGGACTATTGAATGTCGGAGAGCTTTTGATAAGCTTAAGCACCACCTTACCACTTCCCAATACTGGTCTACCCTGACTATAGAAGCCATTTATCTTGGATACAGATGCAGTGATATGGGTATTGGTGCAGTGCTTTCCCAAAAAGACAATTAAAAATTAAGAGTGAGTCATTGCCTATGGAAACAGACTATTGAGCAAGCCTGAACGGCAGTGCTGCGTCACCAGACAGGAAATATTAGCTGTAATTGTATTCACTCAGCACATTCATCACTTCTCCTACGTGGTATGCTCATTTTTTGGACTGACCATTGGTCGCTAACTTGGCTTAAGAATATCAAGGAACCTGAGGGTCAGAAGGCTAAGTGGTTAGAGAGATTGCAGGAATTTGATTTTACAATAGTACATTGGAGGGGAAAGAAACATACAAATTCTAATTCACTGTCCAGACTCCCTTGCAGACAGTGTGGTCATGAGAATCATGGCCAGGAAGTCATTGTAGCCAATACTTCGCTATCTGAGACAGTAACTTTCCCCAAGAGCAGCTCAATGACTCAATCATTGGACCAGTACTGAGGACCAAAATCGATGAACAAAGGCCACCTGATTCTGAGACTAAGGCACTGAGTAGACGATCAAGATATCTATTCCAGATATGGGATCAGCTTATGATGTATAATGGGAGACTATACAGACTATACCAGAATGACATGGACAATGATGATAAGGTTATCCACCAACTTGTGATTCTATTAAGCAAAAGGAGTGAAGTACTCAAGGAGATGCATGAAGGGACCCTTGGAGGTCACCTCAGTGATGATAAAACACTAGCTCATGTCCATGAGAGATTGTATTGGCCGGGGTACCACAATGATGTTTGTGACTGGTGTAAGACCCATGCTGATTGTGCAGCTGCTAAAACATGTGCTCCCAAAAATCGGTCCCCCTTACAGAGTATAAAGGTGGGAAGCCCAATGCAGATGGTTGCTGTGGACATAGTAGGAACATTTCCAGAATCACATCTTGGATATTCATATATCTTAGTAATAGGTGATTATTTCACTCACAATCTGATGGACTTATTGAATGATTCAACTGAACCCTTCTTTCTATGCTGAGAACTGCTGCCAGTGTAAACCTGTTTGAATGAGAAGATCATTTATGACCCTTATATATGGCATACATTAGCAGTGTACACCCAACAACTGGATACACACCCTTTTATCTCATGTTTGGAGATAACACAAGGATGCCAATTGAGTTCGTGTATGGTAGCTGTCCAACTGAGGTGAACCAACTAAGCAATTCTAATGAATTTGTTGCTAAGCTGAAAGATAGGTTGCAAAAAGCCTACACTCGTGTTCGAGACACTATTGGACATCAGCTGGACAGACAAAAAGAACTGTATGATGAACGAATTCATGGGAAACCCTTGAAGACTTAGTGTGGCTACACTCAAAAGTTATCCCTCGTAGAGTAGGTTGGAAACTCCACCGTCTTTGGACTGGGCTTTTCAGAGTAGTCAAGAGACTCTCTGATTCAGTGTATCACCTTCAGAACTCTTCCTCATCAAGGCATCAACTGATTGTGCACTTTAACCAACTTAAGCTATGTCCAGAAGGAATTTGGTTGCCAAATATCTTTAAACAAAAGAGACAATTACCACAGACTCCACTACAGAATGTCAACCCACCAAGCACCAGTCTCACAAAGATATATGATTGTGATCCAGTGTTGAATCCTGAACATTGCTATCCCCGTCGCAATCGGAGACCCTCTGAACAATTAGGAATTTTTGTATCACATGAAATTTTAATCCGGGATGGATTTCTTGTTTATGGGGGACTATGTGACAGTACATTCAACTAAATTAATAAATGTAAATGTTAATTGGAATACTTTAGTGTATGATTGATATTATTATTGGTTTTCCTGAATAGAACAGTAATATATTAATGTTAATGTGTTAATGTAAATCTGGTATTTTAATCATTTGAGGTATGATTTATATTGTTGTTAGCTGTCTGAATAGAACATTAATGCTGTTATTAGTTAGCCTTAGTTGAACATTGTAATGTTATTTGTTTGTTTGATTAGTGTCATCTTGCTATATTATTCACTTGTCATCTGATTTTTATATAAATAGCCTTGATGATTTCTTGTGTCTTGCATATTCTGAAAGAGATAAATTGAACTTCTACCTATATTCTCAAAGTTGAGCTTTTCCACACTAATAGTGTCTGCATACAAAGTTTTAGCCTAAATAAAAATGGGATGTGGGTATATAGATATACTTATGATATCCTCTGGTAATACTAATTCAATATACATTACGATTTGTTGGTCAAGCTTCTATTTTCTGGTAAAAGTACCATTTTTGACTTTTTTATTAGAGAAAGTTGGTGGCCAGATATATATGTTCATGATGTTCCCCTGGTGACACTAATTTTAAATATATATGGGTTAGTGAGTCTAACTTGAAGCATTCAAGCATGAATTGCTGACACACAAAGAGACAAACTAATGAAGAGATTCCCTTTCTCCCATTTTCTTTTCTTCATTCTTTACTTTATTTCCTATCACCATCCCCACTGCCCCTTTCTTACCATCCCATACTTCATTCCATAATATTATTCCTCTTTTTGCCACTTTTTTTCCCTTCATATTCTCTAACTGCTCAAAGGTTTGAAAAGAAATTATTTCAAAATTTTTAGTTTAAATTGAGAACACACAGACTTGCAATACAGAATTGCTTTTATAAGGGATCTAGGTAGATCATTATTTGTAGATAATAACTCATGATTAGTTATTTATTGTGTTGATTTGCTATTCGTTGTTTCGATTTGTTAGATGCAGATAACAGTCCTATAGGTGTGTGACCCTGAAAATGCTAGAAATGATGCTTGAACAATTCTTGGACATAGGTTGGGTCACACTTAGCCACACTATCCTCCTACCAATCAATCCACCATAGAGTTATGACAATCAATTCAGGGTAGGCCTATCCTACACAGTGGATTGTTTTTGGCCACAAAAAAAATGGATCACCTGTTCATATCTCTTCCTATGGGCATGGCAGGTGAAAATTTTTTTAAATAATGCTATCTATTTATGGCACTTATTGACAGCCATATTCATGGACCTGGTTAAATACCTGGACCCATGGAAACAACTTCAATCTACTGTAGGAATGTGTTGGTTAACACTAGGCCACACTTTTTCATGTAGGCATATCACTATATCCCTGGCAAAGCCAGATACATGCTGCCAGTAGATATATAAAGGAGATGTCTCTGCATATCTGCCTGTCTGTATGTATGTTTGTAACATCATTCTGGCCAAACCTGTGGGTGGATTTTCCTGAAACTTGGCATCATAAAATGATACTTGGCCAGAAAACCCCTTGGAGCTACAAACACAAATTAGTATGTACAACTCAACTTGACTCTGGAAGTAACATAGGCAGGGTCCCACCTGGCCACACCTCTTCCTGTAGGTGTGTCAGTCTATAAATATTAAAAATTATACTTCAGGAATAGTGCTTAATTTAGGATGTTAGATCCCCCAACCCGTATATATTCGGAATTAATTTCATCTGGAGAATGTTTTTAGTACATCTCTATGGCTGCAACTCTTATTGTGTTCATTTCAGACTAAGAGACCAAAAATGATACATCTACTAGAAAAAATTTTGGAATGACCAACCTAATACTAGGTACGCATACCCAACTTGACTATAGGAGTAAAATGGGCTTATCTCTACCTGGCCACACCTCCTCCTATTGGTGTATAAGACAAAAAATACCAAAAATAATATATATGAAAAACCCATAGACTGAAGGAGTTAGACCTACCAACTCACATATATTCGGAATCACTGTTGCCTGTGTAACATTTCAATAAACAATTGCCAAGTAGTTAGACACAAGTCTAACTAAGAGTAGGTGTCCACAGGAAAAGGTAAGGATCACAATTGCTTGTGTGGAACAGTATTTCACAAATCATCCATCCAACCATCTAACAATTAAACATAAAAACAGTACCACTTCAAATTATGGATGATTTGAACTGACCTTCACTACATGTAATTAGCTGACCACTTGTTTGTTGTATTTTTTATATTAAAAATATTAATTACCAGCCTGCTCACCAAAAAAACTTAAAAAATTAATCTTCCATTCTGCATTGAATGTCACCAAAAACAATCTAACCTTCTTAGCTCAGTACCAGTGGCTACAGGGTTGTGACAGACCTTATCCCTCAATAAAAAAAATGAGATTTTCAATTCAAAAATAATTGTGATAATAACTGTCCAATGCTGATGGGGAAAGATTTTCTTGATGCCAAAAATGGGGAAAATATGCACAACTTGTAAAGCATTCCTAGAGTTCATAAATCTAAAAACACCATCGGGCATTGTGGAGATTTAGAGAGAAAATTACCAACTCAGTGAATCAGCCTTCTAAGGTAAAGGGAGTAGGATTTTGTGATGCATATTTAGTCATGATAATTTGACAGAATAGGAATATATACTTACCCTAATTGGAACTCATAATGAAATACAGAAATGTTTCCTGAAATTACAAATCCCCCACAAGCCATCACAAGTGGTGGGTGGGGCATGGACTGAGAAAACATTCTAACTGACACCACATTTAATTAAAGTATTTTTGTATGGAAATATATGCTTACCCTGATTGGAAGTTTCCTCACAATGAAATGCAGAAATGTTTCCTAGAAATTACAAATCCCCCACAACCCACCGCAGTAATGAGCATGCCATGGAGAGAGAAAACATTCCAACCTCTACCTCATTTTTGATGCTTTTTTTTATATGGAAATCTATTTTTCTACTTTTGAGGGGGAAAGAAGTATGCTATGGAAATCTAACCTGGAGGGCTTACTCAAGAAGTCAAGGAAAGAACTAAGCCCATTTTAGCTTCCTGACAGGTTTCCTTCATGGTGAGCCCTTATTTGGATGCAATTTATTTTGTTGCTGTTCTTGGGGTATGCAAATATTATGTACAAATTTTGTGTACAAATTTTTTTGTACAAATTTTGATCCAAATCTCACTACAATCATAAGTCCACTTTTTCCTGGTTCCAACATATGTCAGGCTAAATTTACCCAAAAAAAAGGTACTTGATCACACTTTTGGACATAGGCTGGTGTCAGAGCCACCTGGACTCCACCCAGGGATTCTGCCTCTGCCTCAATCTTGGCAACCTGTGAAAGAAGAAATGAATAACAAAGTTATTAAAGTTAAGGTAGCTAGTTGTGTGAATGAGGGTTATGAGTTTCCAGTGGAGGAAGTTGATTATGAGAACTTGGTTTGCAATGAAGACAAAGAAGTGATTACAAAAAACAAGGACTCACCTAATGAAAAATTTGATGGCCAGGCAGAGGCGCCAAGGCAGAGGCCCGAATGGCCAGATCCAGAGAACATATAAAAGACACAGCTGACTATTATTAGTTGAGTCTCCAAATTATAAGTGTGTGAATTGTGGCATTGTTCATATTGTATTGTGCAAAGATTTGAAGAATATTGTTGTTGCTGGTACAGAGAGTCTCTGACCATTATATGGTACTTATTCTATTTTAAGGGAGACTCAATGAGTGAACCTACCATTGGCTAATAGTAACAATGGTAGGTAGCCTTAGTTAGTACTATAAGAATGGGTGATTAACTAGGGATCAGAGCAGCTAGCCTAGTTGCTAGAATAAGGATTGAGACTGAAGCTAGGCCATAGCTCGCTCACAGCTGGGTCTATTTTGCCACTACTTATGTGGGCATATCATATTCTCCCTGCCAACAATGGGTATGGCTGATAGTATGTGTTAGAAATAGGTGTCCACAGGAAAGGATCAGGTTTGCAAATGCTTCCCTGTGGAATGGTGCCTCAAAAATCACCTAACCAACCATTCAACCATTTAACATAACTCCACCAGTTCAAATTTTGGATAATTTGAACCAGCATTGACTAAATCTAATTAATTTACCAATTATTTGTCCTTTTTTTATATTACAATATTATTTCCTAGCTTGCTCACCAAAAATCAATTTTTTTTTAAATTTTCAGTTCTGCATGGGAAACAATTTTTCTTGATGCCAAAAATATACAAAATAAACACAACTTGTAAACATTTTTTGGTCTAATGAATCTAAACACATGACCAAAAAATTGAAAAATTCTATTTTTTAGTTCTGGTGTGGATGTACACTAATGTTTGGGAATTGTGGAGCTTTAAAAAAAATCACAGCTCCATCTCTAATCCTCCACCTGACCACATTAATATAGTATAACATTGGTATAAGCAATTGAATGCAAGTAAATCAATTAGTCAACATAACAATGTTCCATCCATTGATTGATAATTGCAATGATGATTCAATAGACTGTGTGAAATGATAAAGCTCACTATTGGTGTGCACTAATTGCATTGCCACCGGATTTCAACAAAACATTTAACATTCTTGACTCAGTAAAGTGGCTATATGGCTGTACAGATACAATTTGTAAAGAATTCCTTGGATTTATGAATGTAAATACACCATTGGGCATTGTGGACCAAAAAAAAATTACCAACTCAATGAATCAGCCTTCTAAGGAGAGGTGGGTAGGATTTTGTGATTGGATATTCAGTTCGGATAATTTGACAGAATAGAAACATATGCACTTGCATTGATTGGAGGATTGCAATTTACATAGAAAGGAATGCAGAAATGCCTCTGTGAAATTACAAATCCCCCACCACACATCACAAGTAGTGGGTGGTAGGAATATATATTTACCCCATTTGGGACGGTTCTAAGTTTCCTTGCAAGGTAATGCAGAAATGTTCAGTGAATCCACAAATCCCCACCACCCGCCACAAGTAGTGCACCAATCATGGACAGAAACATTCCAATTTTCACCAAGGTATTTTAAGCTTTTTTTTTGGGTATGGTAATATTTTTTTCCGATTTTGAGGGAGAAAGAAGCATGCTACGGAAACCAAACTTTGAGAGCTTACTCAGGAAGTGAAGGAGAAGAGCTATGCTAATATTTAGCTTCCTGAGAGGTTTCCTTCATGTGAGCCTTTATTTTGATGCTTTTTTGATTCTTGGAGTATGCAAAATTGTGTACATAGTTTGTCTACAAAATCTTTGCATAAATTTTTGTGTACAAATTTTTGTCTGCAAATTTTAGTGTGCAAATTTGGACCCAAATCCTACTCCACTTAGTCAGCCCCTTTGTGGCATCCCTAGTTTCTAAGAATATGAATATGAGTAGACCAGCTTATACTGAATAAGCCTATTAATGGCTGTACTGATTTTGATAAACTTTTTCGGACATTTATCCCTCAGTGATGGCATAGATAATGAAGTAAATCGAGACACCAAAAGTGAACCATTTTGTAGGAAGGTGGGATAACAATAGCTATATTGATATCAGAAATTCACTGTGTTTTATAGCAGCCAGTGAATCAATGAACTGGAACTGTAGTTGAAGTAAGGATACCTAATATAGAAAATTAGCTGGTTCAATTTGTATTGCTACTATTCTTTTGATATAGGTTGTACATAAAAATTCTATATTATTTTACCCAGGCTAAGCTAGGTATCTCTTCTAATATTTTATAATTCCATTCCTTTCAAAATGAATGCTCTGGCACCTTTATATTTTTGCACTTCACTGAGAGTTGCTGTGCATCACAGAATTCTTTAGTTAATTCTTGTTAACCTGTATAAAAATGAATGTTCACTGAACTACCAAGAGGATGCAACTACCCTTAAGGCTTTTTAATACATCTGTTTCAAGGGGTAGCTCAAAAGCAATTTCCTTTAGGGCTTTCAATACAGATGTTCCCATTGGTCAGCATGAAATGGCCTTTTTTTTTTAATGTTTTTTTTACTATACCTTAAATAACTCTTATCAATATTTAAAAACCACATGAGTCAGTGCAGAGCTTCATTCATATTCTTTTGATACCCCTATTGACTATATACCTTCAAAATCGAAGGAATGCATAAGGAGCACACCTACACATGGATTAAGAGCTATTTATAAGTAAATAATTCATTTGTATGCAATACAGAATATAAAATAAACCCTCACACTTTCCAAAATGTTTCCATCTCTTGCCCCTAAGTAGAAATTGGTTCCAGTATGATGCCAGGTACATCCAACAAAACTTTCCATTTCAGAATACATCAATTGTGTCATGATTTCTCCAGTCTGGTTTATGCAAATAAAATAATTAATTAATATGTATATAAATATTTACAGAGAGAACACAAAAAGGAATAATTTTATCATGTTATATGAGAGAGTTTCATGGTAATGGTGGGTGATATGGGTAAATGTAAACATGATATGTTAATTAACAAATGAAAAAAGTTAGAAAAGACATGAAGTGAGAGATTGCACGATTAATACTGTGCTACAATGTGTTACAATCTCACCTCAGTTGAGTAGAGAATAGCACCCAAGTGAGCATTTTTTGGCATATCAAAATGCTATAATCATCAAGACTCCATGACATGCATGCTATGCCATGTCCACCCCATTTACAATCCTAAGCATCCAATGATATGAACTCTGTGTGTGGTGGGGGGGGGGGGGGGGGAAGAGAAATATGATATTTCAATGCTAATGAATGCACCGACTTGAAATACAGACATTTCCATTAAGAATAAATTAAAGTGGGATTAAAAAATATACGTATGATGCCACCTACTATTACTTTTAATAGTAGGTGTCCTCATATGTTTATTATCTAATGCAGAAGTGATCAGGTCTATGCCTAATCTAATGTGTCATTGGTTATGATCAGTCTAAGTCCTGCGAGCCTCTTTCCTAACTCATTCTTGATCACATACTATTTTCAGTTGATTGAGGCCAAATACAGCAAAATGCCTCACAGATAGTGAGAGTAATATAAAATGTTTTACATTAACAGCTTGTTATACTTGAGAAGAAAACTAAAACCAAAAATATAGAAAGTCTAAGCTCACAATTCTATTAATACTTTGATATAGTATGCAAAACATTTTTATATGGACAAGCATAGTAAAGACCATGATATGCAAACAAGTAGGAAAAGAATATACTTATTGTTGAATTGTGAGATGTCAAGTATAATACTATGTTTCCAATTCATACGATCAAGTTTTAAATATGTAGTGTGAGAAACCAAAGACACCTACTACCAAAGATTAAGCCATATTGATATGAGAGTTTGTGTTTGTGACATGATGACACTGCATGATAAAATTTAATGTCACATTGTGCTCAATTATTTATGTAAAATAACAAGATAGACAACTACAACAATATTTAGCAAAATGCTCAGTATATGACTATCACATTCTGCTAAGCACTGCAAACATTCAAACATAGTTAAACAGATGTTAATTTATAACCCCCAATAATTACATAGTCAAATGGATGCTTTCTATTGTTCTTAAATATGTGAACTTTCTAAATATGGTCAAATGAGTCTAGAAGATGCATTACCCTGCACCTGTCACATTTTCTCCTTCTCAGCTATTCATCAATACACAAACACATCTCTAATTAGCAAAGTGTGGTGAACGAGTATAAATTCTTAATAACTAGAAAAATTATATGAACCTTTAACGCTTGTGACAAATAGTAGGATCAATGTTGAAGAGAAAAATATCAACTATAGCACCTGTTGACAAGTATTCCACTAAACTAATTTTCTCATTTTTATTCAAATTTAATATAACTACAGTTATGAGGATGTGCAGATATTAATGAAAAATTTAAATGAATTACCAATGTCAAAGATGCTTACATTTGTGTCCCATATAATGACTTGTCCATTATCAGAAGCTGAGGCAAGCATGGCGCCATTATGGGAGAACTTAACCGAGCTCACCATCAAATCATATTGAGCCAAAATATGCAGAGTTTGACTCGATAACTGTGCGCTGCATTGAAATACATTGCATAATCATGAGATAGAAAACATAGCTTGGTCACAGACTAGGCAGGATGGAATCTCTACGTGATGTGTCTGTGTGATCACATAGTTTACTGTTTTATCCATGAACTTGTTTTCGAGGTGTACGTTGCTTTATGGTTGATCTTGTTGTAATGAAGCTTCCTCCAACAACCAGTGCTAAGGTCCCCAGTTTAACTCTTGGTCTTGGTTGATTCTTTTCCCTTTTTTTCCTTTTTATTAATTCAAAAAATTAAATTATGAATGAGTGGGGTTCTGGTTGAAAATTTCCAACATTGTCAATTTTTTTAAAAATTTAAAGACTTATTCTCGACTTTGGATGAATATATACACCTTAAAAACAATCTGTATGTCAAGTACAATAAGCCTAGCCACACAGTAATTACCTTTTTAACAATATTATTTCACTGTCATCCTCCCATCCCCCTCCCCTCACCCCCCCCCCCCCCCCCCAAGTACATGATAACACACACCTTTTCTCAATACTCTAGCCCCTTTGGTTCAAGGAGGTAGGATAGTTGACATCATTGTGATATTATCAAATGCTCTCTTAGTTTGTAATACTTCAGTACAAGTGATTACACAGATCAACAAGTCTTTGTCTGTGAACCCAGAAGCAATTCTGGCTGACATGTGAGAAGACTCAAAAGGAAATCTTAATATGTGAGGGACAATAGTAGGCTAAATTAACTGAGCACTTGCAACACAGTGTATTTGAATAAATGAAAGAAAATCAGTGGGGCCTCGAAATAAAAGACAAGTTGGTGTAGAATGTTTTGTCCACTGCTTAGAAGTGTACATGAGAATACATTTAGTAAATTATATTTTAATAAAATTATTGCAGCAATTTGTGCAATTAAAGTAAGGTGAACATACAATAACAAATATGGTCCAAACTAATACCTGTGACAAATATTTACTATAATATTATTAAAGTATTGTCTTATTATAGGCAAATTTGAACTTAATGTACCCACATAAACCATACCACAGGACCCAAAACAGTTATATGAGGTTATGGTTGGGGTATGATTTACAACCTTTGGGTATCACTCTCATTCAGTAAAACCAGTTAGTTTTAACCAATGATAAGAGAAAATCTATTTTAGGTCAACTACTCATGGATGTCCACACCCATGCCATTTGAAGTGTTACTAGACCTGCATGCCACATGTAATTATAAAACAGAGATGAGGAATATTCCTTGGTGATAAATCCATGCATGGTCTTAGGGCCAAGATAATCAGGCATAACTTGACCCAAAAAATGACCAAAAAAATAACATAATGCTTAGGCTTTCAGCATCACACAGACTGTACATGACATCTATAAATCATTATTTTGATGGATAATTTGCATGCTTATTCCGCATTACCTTTTTGTTCCCATTTTTCAGTTCTTTCTTCTTCTTCTTTTTATATCAGACTTACAAGATGAAGTCCTAGTATCCCAGAAAGGAAGTGTTGAACATTTTTTCTATCAAGGCCATGTTTTTCTTGGAAACCACTGCAAGTAGCTTCAGCAAATTTTGGATGACTAAGGGAATGGTCTAGAAGCATCATATTAATTGGGTTTCAATACCGGCACCCCTAATGAGTGGTACCAAAAGGACTATTATGCTTTTTTAGTGTGTAACAACCACATGCAGAGCTATGACCAATTGAGACCCAGCTCTAAACAACCCTCTAGAGCAAAGGTACAAACCTGTCATGTTCTATCAAAACATTTTTAGCTGTTCGGTCATTGACCAGCAAAACTCATTTCAGAGTGAAGGAGGACCAATTTCGTGACACTTATGAAGTTAAAAATTTTTCTTATTTTTAGTCAATAGCAAATAATTATGATAGTGACTACTACAACTTTTTATTCGTACTAGTCCGGAAGCCACAGTCTTGAATGTTTCTTTATGGTATATACAACATTTTTTGTGGATTTAATATCTCAAGACTATATTTTTTAAAAATCCACAGGTGACATTCTTTAAATGTTGAGCATTTTGAAATATTAGATTATTTTATAGAAGAACGTAACCCACCAACGATAAGGCGATCATAAAATTTTTTAAATTACATATTTTGGGATGTAGCAGTATTATATATACCAAATGACCAGAAAGATGATAGGGGCTACATGATGTTGTACTCTGCTACCATATATGTGTGTTGTGAATAAAGTTGCAGCATACTTATATAAAGTATCACCATCAATAGACCAGAAGCCAAATGCATTATTTGGGTGGAATCTCATCTTGGAATATATGCAATGTTGTTGTTATTCATGATCTATATGAACTTATGTATATGGAATCTGCTTAGTGACATCTTGTCACTGCTGATCAGTGTGATATTTTTTGATTTAAAATTGTGTACTCTAAAGGGAAAAAAATTACTTTTACTAAAATGTGACTAAGTGGTATAAAGTACTGGATTCATTGAATAAGAATATGATGCTATTTTGCAGTTTAATATAAGTACTAATGATGGGGTAGCTCAAAATGAAGGGAAAAATCATATTGCATAAACAGTTTTTATGTAATGTTCCTTTTCATAGCATGGACTCTGTTAATTTTGTGATTTTTAAGTAGAAGTATCACTGCAAGGTTGTTCCATATGATCCAATTATTATGTTGCACTCTATACACTTGATGCAAAATTTATTAACTACAAATATTATACAAAAACAATGTTAGACAATCTGGAAGAGCTCTACTGTATTGTGGACATGAAAAACATCCAGAATAACATTGCTGAGCAGTACTGTGAGAGCTATGTAACTCTAAGAATTCTTTAACATTTTGTGATGCTCTCACTGCTCTTGATTCCATAAATCTAGACAGAAAGTCAGCATGGTATGCAGCATCTGCAGCAGGCAGATCACACGTATGCTAACTTCATTAGCCCACTGGTTATTTCACCATTCACATGTGTCCAAAATATACTCCTTGAATGATTTCTTTCCAGCACCTCTATCTGTAGTTCTATATAAACAGATTGCCTCCAATGTGATGGATTTTTTTCACCATTTACCACATAACAACTTTTGAATGTCTGTTGCCTGTTTGGTGAAAGAATTTCATATCTTTTGAATCAACCTGTATCTAAAAATGTAGAGTCAATTGGTAAGTACACAGTTATTTTTGTGGGACCTAATTGGCAAACTATCTGTATCAAGGCTTGGAGCTGTACATGTATGCCATATTATGCTGCACTGAATGATTGATCTGATTTTTACATGTCTGTAGTTAATCAGATCATGTAGACCAGCCTTGCACTGAAACTTCCACTTAGACTAACATTCTTCATCCATGATGAGTAGACTGGAAGCAATTCACCCCAATCTAGCAATACTAGATAATTAAGCCATGCAAAGACATTTTCTTAGAGCAAGTTTTTTTTTATATGGTTTAGGGTTTGAACTAGTCTATGCGTGTCATTTTCAATTTTAGGAATAATAATATGCTCATTTTTATGATATTGCTAGTTATAATGATAATTGAAACTTGATATGATACTGCAAAACTAATGCAGTCCATCATGAAAAATAAAATGACACGAAATCTTTTAATTAATATGAAGTGATAACATTTTCAATTCGCCAAAATATTCTCTCCATTTTGAACAACTCCTTCATTAGTGCCCTATTAAACTGTAAATGACAACATATTCTTGTTATATGTATCTTTCTGGTTATATTGATATGCAATATGACATACTTTATACCATTAAGTGATATTTTAGTTTAAACTCCCTTTTTTCCTCCTAAGTGTACAACTTAAAATCTAAAATATAAAAATACTCAAGGAGGACATGATGTCACTCATCAAAGTCCATAAAGCATAGGTCTTCAGGTACAGACTATGCACAAAAAACAACATTGCATAGATTCTAATATGAGGTTTCACCTCCATATAGTGTTTGAATGCTGGACTATACTGGCTTTAAACTTTCAGGGAATCATAATTCCATCTCAAGTCGTGTCAACATTTATATTTGAAAAAAATATATTGAACTTATCCATTTTCTTTTAGATCC
>OZ017782.1:5922975-5944979 GCA_963969325.1 Lycopodina hypogea | reverse complement strand
TAACAAAACTTAATACGAATAGACATGGCTAATTTTAAATCAGCAATTAAAAATCACAGCAGTCCACTTTCTTGCAAGGTTTGAATAACTTCTGTAATTTTTTTAGATGTGTGGCCTTGAATCATGAAGTTTGAAGACACCTGGCTCTTTTAGAATATAACCATTTTGTCTTACTTCATTTCCAAAAAAAAAACAATAAATCTGCATCTGTACCACTACAAACCAAAGCCAATTTAACTAGTGCAGCTGCAGGTTTGTTTGGACAAAATTAATGATGTGAAATTAGTTTTTCAATGAAATAGAATCTCAGTTCTCTCTCAATTAGGTAATGAGGTGGTTACACAAGGATTCCTTGCAGTGAAATGATTGGAAAAATAAATGTTAAAGTTAATTCAGGACTAGGTTAATTTTTAGAAAAATATGCACTGCAAAAATAGTTCACAGTTCATGCATAGAAGGTTCATGCCTTTCCTCTTGAACTTGGTTCCCCCTTCTACTTTTTAAATTCAGTACTATCTGGATCCACTATTTCTTAATTCAGCTGCAGACAGGTGTACAAGGTTGTAAATTTTCTTTTATTCTGTAGTACATACCCTACAACTCCTTCCAACTATCTCAAGAGGAATTATCCTCCTGGTGTCTATATATGCTAACCCTAAACTAGGGCTACAAAATTTGCAGATTCAAAAAAAAGTAGGGCACTTCAGAGAGGGGGGGGTGGGGGAAGGGGTATCATATTTTACTAGTGAACTTTTTGTGTGTGAAGGAGCACCATCAGTAAAAGGTAATTGGAAAAAAAGAAATAACATCTCTATTTCTCATGCTCCCCCATTTCTATTAACCATAACAGGGAAATCTCTAACCCTCTACCTGACTGCAGTAAAACTATTAAATATTTTTATCAATATTTTAATGCCAGAAAATTAATGATTTGGAATTGAACAGATCCCATCTTTACTACACTGATAAAAATGTTTAATCAACATGATAGGTGTCCAGTCATTCATTGATAATTTTAATGATACTTCACTGTGTGAAATAAAAAGTGCACTCTACTTCACTTATTGAATGTTAACTGATATCACAAAAATACCCCGTCCAAACACTGGGATTCTCATTCCTCTCCTATACTACCAAAACATGAAAAATTTTATTTCCAGTTTTAGGAGTATATTTGTATTATGTTTGGGCATTGTGGAGTTTAAAATAAAAACATCAACTCAAGAAATCAGTCTTGAAAGGAAAGGTTGTAGGATTTATGATAGCATGCAGAGAGGACTATACTCAATCAGGATAATTTATCAAAATGGAAATATATGAAGAAAAAATACTCACGATGAATGGAATATTTTCCCCCTACACAATCACCCCACCACCTATCATAAGCTGTTGGTGGGCCATGGGGATAGAGTAAAAAATGCTAACTTCAGTTCCAGTTTTTCAGGACCACCTCACTGTACAAGCATGGCTATGCTGGACTGTTGGGGAAAGGCGCAGCTTTTTAACAGCTAATACTTTTCATCAAAAAAAGAAAACCAGATTCCCAGACATTTTCGGATATTCCAAAATCCTCCATGACTGAAATTTGATGATCAAAAAGAGGACACCTTCAGGTGAAGCCAGAGTATATGATAGGCCTACCTAAACCACATTGCTTTGCATTCCAGCTGAGTGATTAAAGAGTCATGCTAAGAGAGACAATCAAAACAGAGTACTTAAGCATTATAATCATTCCATACCTAAAAAGGTCACCCCCAACAGTGAAACAACTTGTCCATAATAAGAGGTTCATTTGATTAAATTGTACCATTTTGTGCTGAACTATTGTCTCTTGTAAGTTGTGAAGAAATGTTCACTATTGGTGAGTTGCAAATACACTAATTCTATAGGAAAAATAATTAGTACAAGGCATGGTTTCCTGTACTATGAAATTGTTTGCAATTTGGAGTGCCACTTATAAAAGGTTCCACATTACTAGTTGTCAGGGAACGAGCTGAGAAGTTTCAAGGACTGACAAGTCAAGAGAAAGAAGAATATATTGTTAATGTTATTACCTGGACTGTGATCTGTTTACTGTTTAACAGATATGTGGTTTGTGGTAATTAATAAATGGATTTGTGTTTTGTAGTGTTCAATTATGTATGTTTTGTGTGCTAAAAGGTGGTAAGAAGTTGATTGACTGAATAGAACATATGCACACACAAAGTACCAGGTTTTATTAATTGTCAACTGTGATTTTATGTAGTCTTCTTAAAAAGCTAAGATTTGTTGTTGCTATTGAGGGTGCTGTGCATTGAGTGTGTGTGAGGGAAAAAATCTTCTCTCCAGCTATTGCCATATTATTAGTATAGTTGTTGTAGTTGTTTAGGGTTACCCAAGTCTTGTTGGATTTAGTTGTGGGTTCTAGTTGTCGGTGAAACCCATCTTAGATGGGTTTGTGACACTAGTATTAAGCATGTGGCATGCAAGGTGTTAAATGTATTACCGCTGTTTGGACTAGACTCATTATATTCCATTTCTCTACTTTTTTTGATCCATTCTTCATCAGCCAGCAGTATCACACATCATAATGGTGAATTAGTTGCTGATCCAGAGGGGTTTAGATCTAGAAGAACTGAATATATTCCAGAATGCAATCGGTGTGAGATGTTGTTAACCGCTTCAAAAATTCACTTCTTACTTTTGAAGATACAATGTTAACTGATGGTAGTTTGTATCAAAACATTTCTAAATTTTTTCTGATCCTACCTATCATCCTTGTCACTCCTTGTGAAGCTGAACATCTACATCTGGGCTGATATGATATAAAATATGTATTCAGTCAACATTGGGTGAGGAATGATTTACAGGATTTGCTGATGAATAGCCACAGATAATAAAAGTTATATGATGACAATAATATCCATGAGGTTTGCACCAGACACTCTGGGCCAATGAAGATGAGTGAAATACTAAGTGATCATATCGAAATTGTAAATTAGAATAATATCATTATCATGATGTAATACAAATCTTACTCTTTTACAAACCAAACTATAAAAGAAATTATATAGTCAAGGGATTATTCTATCAGAACGATACAGGTGATGCTATGCTCCCATAAAACAACACCTGTCAAAAAAAATTCCTACCAAACCCTTTGAATGATTGCATGTCACACACAAGATACCATGAACACATGTGGTCCTTGAGCAGAGTGTACTGTTCAGTGTCCTCTTCCACATTATGTAGAAGGCATTTATTCACCTGCATTTGGGTAGCCTGGGTCAAAAGTTGCTGCAATCTCTTGGGGGGGGGGTGTCAGCGATGAGGGCAGGAAACCTATACAATTTGCATATGTAGTTAAAATGTTACCCAATTTCACAATATGCATTAAAAAATGTGACAATATTATCTTATTATAATTCTCAATTTGTTTGTTATTTTGGATTTTTTTGGGTTCGCTTTTTTTTTGGTCTGCTTTTTTTTTTTTTTTTTGGTTTGTTTGCTTCTTTTCTTTCCTTTTTTAATTTATTTATTTCTTCTTTTTTTGGTCGAGTAGCTCCTCCCTGAAGATTAGGCCTAAAGGGCTCAAATTTTTATGCTTTGATGGGGTCACCCTTGGATAATTATAATTCTCAATTTGTTTGTTTGTTGGCTAATTCCTCCCAAACGATTAAGCTTGAAAGGCTCAAAATTTTAGGCTTTAGTGGGAGTCACTGTGGGATGCTTGTAAGGAAAATGGATGAAGATCAGAGTAGAACCTTGCCCATTGGGGTACTTTTTTTTTCTTCAAAATTTCCTGGTGGGGGTCATAATTCTATGCCTGAGTAAACCATCCCACTTACTAAAGTCTACAATTACATACAACTGGCCTAAAAAGTGCACATAACCACTTCTCTCTCTCCTTTCTTCTTTTTGAGCCCTGTAGGTCCATGAGGTAGCAAAAACAAATCTAGAATAATATTAAAGGGTTTTTGTTGTTCCTGTGCATACGACATGTGCTATGCTAAAATATCCATAAGGAGAGGGGGGCTCAATTTTACTCATGAAAACCAGTCACAAAGCTACATTATGAATGCTACAAAACACAATTTTGTAACACTCAAACTAGCAAAATCATGCCCAAATCACTTTCATTTCTTTCTATTTTCATCTTTTTGAGCCCTGGAGGCCCAATCAGTAAACCAAGAAACCAATAAAAGTTTTTTTGATTGTAGTATGATATTTTGTTGTCTCCATCTGAATGATATGTAGTTTTCTACTTTCATTAATTGACTTATTCTGTTTCTAGTAGGCCATAATGAAATAAGTTGTATATTACTATTATTAGTACTAGTGGGCCTGTTGCAGCTTTGCTGCATGGTATTGGAGCAGCATAGTAGTAAAGTAATATAAAAAATAAAGCAAGGTTTACTGGTAGCAGCATAAATGAAATATGTGGGTACTGGCATTCATAATATTCGTAGACCAAAACACATCCATAACCACACCATGGGCCTATGGAAAGGTAATAAATAGCACCTATGGTCACATGAACATCACATGTTAAATTTCAACCTGATTGATTCAGCAGAGCAAAAGCATGTGGTCTCCATGTGACCAGAAGTGTGTTACTCTCCTATGGGTGAGGCTTTATGTGTGATTTTGGCATTACATTTAATCTTGTTCCACTTAATTGCTCCACTTAACCAATATGGTTGTTTCCATTCATATTTAATGGAAGTGGCTAGACACAGTCACTGGAGGTTATGAATACTTTTGTGATCACATATATACCACATACTATGTTACAAAATTATCGGTTCTTGTCAGTGAAAAACTTTGTGGGTGTGGTTGTGGCATTATCACATCCATGGAAAGGTAATAACACTATTCAAGGTTGCATGGAGACCACATACCAATTTTCAGCCCCATCACTTTTTGGCAGTAATTACAACTTCCAGCAGGTATGGTAAATGGCCAAACCACCCCTTCAGGAAGGTAATAATATTCTCCAGGTCACATGGAGACCAGATGCCAAGTGTCTGTCGTATTGTATCTGACAATTGAAAAATTTCCTGTGGATGTGGCTATGAAAAACTAACCCCCTTTCTGCCACTACATTTGTTTATAATACTCAGTGCTTGCTTAAAATCCACATACCAAATTTCAGCCTGATTGGTCCTTTAATTAGTTTTTAGCAGCCAATACAACTCCAGTGGGTGTGGTCATGTGGGGAAACCACATACATTGCCACATCCACATGTGGTTAATAATACTAGCTCAGGTACTTGGAAACCACACATCAAATTTCAGCCTGATTTGTCCACTAATTAGCTTTTGGTAGCCAAAACAACTTCATGTGTGTGAGGCTATGATATAACCACACCTATTACTACACCTACATGTGGTTAATAATGCTCACTAATATACTTGGAGAACATGCCAATTTTCAGACTGATTAGTCTAATGGTTTGGCAGTGAGAACAACTGACGCCTGCATGAATACACACACAATGAGCTCTTATTTATAAGTAGTTACTTCTGGGTGTGGCTATGAAAATATCTCACCACTTGTCCACCCACATGTGGTTAAGAATGCTCATGCAGTTACTTGGAATACACATACCTAATTTTAGCCTAATTGGTCGGACGGTTTGATAGTGAAGATAACTCATGCATACACACACATGAACACACATGCAGCTCCAATTTCAAATAAATTACTTGAATTTGGACATTGATGTTAAATTATTAATGTAGAAAGCATTTTTCAGATATTTTTATTTTTAGAGAAATACATAGTTACTTTCATATTCAGCAACTTCAATCTTGATATGACTAGGTATCAAACTTCTATCTGCAATGTAATAGGATGTACAAAAAAGTGTGTAGAGGTAAATATTCTCACTTTTGCGATATGCATATCAATCAGATTACTAAAAATGAAATTATTATACAAATGCTTCAGACTAGCATTAATCTGTGAAAATCCTGTTTTGAATGTTATATATTTGTTGTGATCTAGTGGATAAACAAGCTTGTGTAGGAAAGAATAATCTCACATATTATTCCCTAAACATGAGCAACCAATAAAATGCTAAAATACACTCCATATCAGCTATCTAATTACTATGATATATATATATATATACTAGCAGCATATACCCGGCATTGCCCGGCCAATATAGGCTAAAATCCAGTAGTTGAACATGTCTTGCCAGTAAGAAAGGTGATGATAGAGAAGATGTATTATTAAGAGAGAAGTGGCCAAAATACCATTTTTGGCTTTTTCTCATTACCATGGTAACCATTTTGAGAAATTTTTTGCTCATGTTTTAAGTTGGGTCAAAACCTATCATCATGCCAAGTTTCAGAGAAATCCATCCACCAGTTTGGCCAGAATGATGGACAGACAGACAGACAGACAGACAGACAGACAGACAGACAGACAGACAGACAGACAGACAGACAGACAGACAGACAGACAGACAGACAGACAGACAGACAGACAGACAGACAGATTCTCTTTTTTCCCAGACATGCCACCCGGCTTAAAACCATCTCAGGGTGGCTCTCCTCCATCCCTAAAAGTTTGGTCAAAATCTAACAGAGAGATTTTGAGAAACGGACGAACATAGTTACATAGGTAGTTACATAGGTAGTTACATAGGTCTTCTAATATATAGAAGACCTATGTAACTACCTATGTAACTACCTATGTAACTACCTATGTAACTACCTATGTAACTACCTATGTAACTACCTATGTAACTACCTATGTAACTACCTATGTAACTACCTATGTAACTATGTTCGTCAGTTTCTCAAAATCCCTCTGTTAGATTTTGACCAAACTTTTAGGGATGGAGGAGACCCACTCTGAGATGGTTTTAAGCCAGGTGGCATGTCTGGGAAAATAGAGAATTTGTTTGTCTGTCTGTCTATCTGTCTGTCTGTCTATCTGTCTGTCTGTCTGTCAGTCTGTATTTTTTTACCATCATTCCGGCCCAACAGGTAGGTAGATTTCTCTGAAACTCGGCATGATGATAGGTTTTGACCCAACTTAAAACATGGGCAAAAAATTTCGCCAAATGGTTACTATGGTAATGAGAAAAGCCCCCAAAAAATGTTTTTTTTGGCCAGAAAAACCATTGGAGCTGGAGATCTAAAACTTGATATGAGTATACAACTTCACTCTGGGAGTAACATGAGCTGTGTTCCACCTGGCCACACCTCTTCCTTTCTCTGTGTAAGGCTATTAATGCCAAAAGTGGTATTTCAGCAAAATCACTTGAACCTAGGGAGCTAAACCAATGAACCCATATATATTTAGAATCAATATAATCTGAGGAATGTTTTAAGTACATTTATATGACCACACCCACTTCTGTTTTCATGTCAGGCCCAAAAGAGGACAAAAATGGTACTTTGGCCAAACAAACCCTTGGAGCAACAGATTTGATATATGGTTTGTATACTCAACTTTGACTATAATGTTTGATGTTGAAATTGGCCGGGCAACGCCGGGTATATGCTGCTAATATCTATATATAAGTAAGAAAGTAAGAGTTATTATAATGTAAGATGAAGATATAAACAGGGAGAATGTACAACAGACAAACAACATTTTAAAAATTTCAGTGAAGTATACATGTCCTTTACCTTGAAGTTTGTCCATCAGTTGCTCTATGGAACCTCCTTCCACTCCTGTCCATCCAGCTTCTCTTCCCAATGTATCCTTATTGGTGCACATCATGTAGCTGGTAAATACTTGTACTTGGCCATGTGAGCTATTGAGGGGTAGATGCATGAACTCATGCTGGAGACAGTGTAGTGCCTCCAGCTTATGGTCACTGTCAAGTAGTTCAAGGTACTTTTCTTGTTGCAATAGGATATGCATTTCCTAAAAGGCATGATGGAAATTTCACTTCAAAATTTTTTTATACAAGTGACCATTTTCACCCAATTAATCAATCAATTTATTTAATCTTGAGAATGCATATGAGATTTAATAAGATCATCCAAGATGCAACTCTTTAGCATGTGATTTTGTTATTCATATAAAAGTTGTTATTTTTATAGATGATATGTATCATCTCAGGTGATGTGTTATTTCCCAGGTGACTGTACATGTGCTAATATTATGTATTAGAGCATGCTTCTATGGCATCCACCGAATCTTCAATTCGCAAATCAGATCAAAGAATGGATGACACCACACTCCCTTTTGCATTCACCAGATACAATTGATATTTCTAGTTGTATATGCACTATATGCTAGAGAAGAACATTACGAACTTCCAGGCAATTATATTTACCGCATTATTACATTAGTCCTGAGTTGCTAATAAAATTAACTACAAAATGTTCAATCCATCTCTGGCTTACAAAAAATTATCCAATATCTGCACACAACCTTCATTTGGAGTTATTAATGCTTTATTCTACCAATTTATTATTGATGTCTATGCAAACTTTCAAGAATGGTTGGAATTCAAAATGCTTGTAGATTTTGGGGGAAGAACCAAACTCCACCAATATCTTATGATATTGAGTTCAACAAAATAGCACTTACACTCACTATAAAGAGAATGCGTGTAGTGGACTCCAATTCTCACAAATATTGATTGCTACCATAATCCAACTGTACATTTTTTTACCTTTGGTAACTGAAGTGAGTCATCTGATATTACTGATAAGCTGAGGGAGGCAGAATTTATATATATATATATATATATATATATATATATATATATATATTGGTGGTGTGATGGCAGAGAGGATGGGTATGACTCTGGTCTCAGTTGGATGCATTCAGCTGGCACATGATGTCATTGAGGCTCGAGTCTAGTTTATGGATGTGAGCACACAGCACCACATGGACAATGCAAACTCAGTGGTGCTATACACCAGAGTAAGGGCACCTGTATGGAGTGTGGCAGTCATGCTCCCCAGCTGGATCCAGCGAGGCAGTGGAGGAGGCCAATTCTTCATATCACTTTGCATTTGAATGATTCAATATGTGGTCTGTAGCTTAGATAGGTACTCTAGTATCGCTCTGAGATAGACCAGGTGGTCATTATTGGACAAAGTAATACCTTTCACAGAGATCTAAGACTGCATTAGATGTCTTTAATGTTAAAGTGAAGTACAGTGTTGGTAATCTTTACCATGCTCAAGTCTAGCCTCCAGCACTCCAAGTAATCATGCCGGGCTTGAATAAACTAGCTAAGTGTCATTTCCACTCTCTCCCAGGTTATGTCCACAATTAGCAGGGACAGATCATTGACATAACTGTACTGCTTCAATGCCTTTTGCGGAATGTCGCTGATATAGGTGTTAAAAAGCATGGAAGAGAGGATCAAGCAATGTGGCATGCTATTGTGAAGTAGTCTGATACAGTTCACTTGCCCTTCACTGCTTCTCAATTTGAAGCTGCAGTTGGAAGAATTCCTATGGAGTTTAGACTTGTTTTAAAAGTGTTTTTTTTTTTTATCTCATAGTGGTTGAAAATTTAAAAAAGGAAGGAAGTTAGGTTCAGGGGGTTTAAACCATGCCCCCCCTCCCTTTTCTGGAGCTCTAGATTTCTTTTAAAAGTTTCTTTTAGAGCTTCACAGTGGTTGAAAATTTGAAAGGATAGATACAATTAGATATCAGGTTTGGAACCACCACCACCAAAGAAGTTGAAGCAGCAGTCTATGGTGAAGAAACAGAATATTGTACTTCTTTAGATAAAAGTTGGGCTAAGCATATGTGAGGTTACAGGGTAGGGTCTAGTAGCCATCTCAGGTTTACCTAGTAAATTATAGTTATGTGATAGTAACAGAACCCTTCACAGAGATTTTCAGCAATAAGAGAATAATCTCAATATTTTTTCTTTTTTTCGATTTCTTTTTGGAGGGAACATTTTTTACACTGCTTCAATTGAAGCATTACCTTTTCTTCTTTTTTTCACTAAGAATATAAAAAATAACACTAGTGGCACTTCTAAGCAAGACAGCCAACTCTATCCTAGATAATTAATTTTTTGTAGTTTAAGTTGTTCAATTCTATTTACGAGTACATCTGAATTTGACTGAAACATGGACCCAGGCTGATGTAGACATTTGTTACCAATATTTAGGAGCCTGCTCTTGTAAGTTGTGTAGCTAGGGCTAGTGCATGCTTCTACATGGTTATGTGAATCAAAATAGTCTCTTTCTTTTTTTAAAGGTATAATAACCTATTAAATATATCTGTTAAGATTTTAGCAAGACTGACAATGATGGCTGTGCACTACATAGAGGCAGAGAAACTATGCTCAGAGGAAGTTGTGGAAGTATTTCAGGAATAATAAACTTACATTCCTATTCTGCAGATTACTGCTATCTGAAGATGAATTCTAGTTGAGATGAATAGCACAATTGTATTTCAAGGGGTAAATGTGATAGACACATATTTAGCATTTCATTGCACAAATATAAATACATTTAAGGATTAATAAAAGAGACCGGCAGTTCTATCTAGTTTAGATGAATATTGAAAATATATTTTCACTGGTGAACTTAACAGATATATACATAACATTTCATTGTATATAGAGCAAAAACCTTACCAGATATATGTATATATATATTTATATATATATTTATATATATATTTATATATATATATATATATATATGATTAGTTGATGGATCATTGAAAATCTTATTGGTATATGATCTCCATTGAGGAAAACTACTTAGTAATGGAGATTGATATCTAGACTGTAATCTAGTTTGAGTGTTGTATTTGATAGATAGTGATAACGTGTGGTGACAGAGTGGTTTTGTGTGTACATATACGATACTGTGAATGAGAAAGTGTTTGACATTCAATATCAGAATTATGGCATGTACTGAAAAGAGCATATATCACTACATAGAAAATGCAAATTGTATAAATATAAATCATTCAGTAAAATGTCTACCAACTATTTCATCCATAGGTTTGATATCTTTGACATTTATATAGTGAATGCTTGAACATTTACAATATTAATTTTAAAAATCTGAATAAGGGGAATAATCAAAGAAGTATCTATATTCTACAATTGAGAGGAGATGGATCTAAAAGTTATCATCTGAATTGAAAAAAAAATTATATTATTTATGACATCATATGATTCAATTGAAGTTATGATCAATAATTATTTAGTATACATGTGTAACTTCACTAAAATATCTTTGCTCATAATATTATACTTATTGGTCATATACTTTATCCAGTCAAAAAAAATTACTTCTACATTTTAGTCTATTGCTTCATATGGTTGTTTTTATATGTATGCTATGCTATTAAGGTTTTAGTTATAACAGAATTTCAAAGTTTCAATTTATAACATTCTGAATTATTAATTTAATAGTCAAAACCAAAAAAAAAATCATTCAAATAATTATAACTGAAACAACAACTAATTAGATAATTGGAATTTGTGAGTAGTTTAAATGGTAACTAATTTGGCAGTGTAATCATAGATTGATGCAATCATTAATAAAATCATGTATGGCTCAGAAAGTGAGAACAGATTACGTAAAATTGTCACAATACAACTGTTTTAAATGATGATCACTAAAACACACCTTGCTATCTGAATATATATGGGAAAGACAAGCACAGCTGCTATAGAGATAAACATCATACTTGCAGGAATATCTTTAGCTTTCAGTAAAAAATATCGAGAAATACTTACAAAGGGCACTATGGATTCTGACAAAATCAGGTACACTCAAAAGGGAGTAACACATTTCCTCTCAAAATGACTGTAGTTAACTAAGTAAACCTGTAAATCCTTTTACCAGAACAACTAATATATCAATTAATTCCATTAGCATATCATTTAAGAATATGGAGTGGTTTGAGCTTGAGAATGTTTTCAATTAGATATATAATATTTATAACTAAAATAACTGTGAATCTTAGAAAATCCCTTTTAACAACAAATATTATTGGTCATTGTTCGACTGGACATAGTTCCCAACACTCATAGGAATAATGCACCATATTTCAGGTTATGCTACTCTATTGATCTAACACTATTCATAATTAAGTACAATATTCTCACAGTGCATAAATATTATGCCTACATTATAGTATAAGAGTTACAAATGCACAGCAAGGTACTATAATCTTGGATTGCAAATTTTAAAAATGCACTATTACACTAGACAATAAGTCATATTCATCCTCTCACTGCCACTCTTTTTTTATACTACTGTACAATATACTCACAGTGTGGACACACTTTACTCACATGTACATTTGAAGAGTCAACCAAGTGTGGAGCAAGATCTTCAAGTGCATCATGAGCCTCCAGATTATAATTTTGAAGGAAAGAAAGTTTCAATATCTACTAAAGCAGACCTTTGTATGTGATTACACCTTTTAGATAATATGTTTCAATTTCAATTGTATCCATCATGTTCCCAATGGTATTGGTAAGATTTCATTTTCCATGTATTATTTCGAGTACAGCTTCACTTAGTACATCCTTGAGGGGAGGAGGAAGAGGAGGAAAGAGTCCTGCAAGGCCTTCTCTCAAGATTAATTTTTTCCAGAAAAAAGGTCATATGGTATTTTTAAGTACAATACTAAATTCATATAATTTTATTATCAAGATGTGTGTAGTGGATTTTGGAATACTAAATTAAAAGTAGAAAGCTTCACAATAATTTACAAGGAAATACAGAGGTTATCAAGTAATTAGAGGGTACCAGTGGGACTATTGCAGCTTTGCTGCATGGTATTCTTGCATTGAAGTAGTGGTGTAGTATATGAAACTAAAGCAAAAAATGTTTGCAGGTAGATACATGAATAAAATGTTTGGGTGCTTGCATTAATTTGTTGGCCAAACTACACCCATAACCACACCCATGGGCCAATGGGAAAATAATAACACTCATGGTCACATGAGGAACACATGTCAAATTTCAGCACGATTGGTTTAGCAAAGAACAGCATGTAATTTCAAAGTGTCCAGAAGTCTGTTACACTCTTATGGGAGTGGCTTTTTATGTGCTTTGGGCATTAAATTAAATCTTGTTCGACTTGTTTGCTCCACTTGACAAATCTAGCTGTCTCCATTACTACTCATTGGGTGTGACTAGACACACACAGGAGGTTATTTATACTTTTGTGGTCATATGGAGACTACATAACATGTTATCATGATATGCTCAAATTGGTAAGGCTAATAGTTAGCCAAACCACCCTCTCAGAAAGGTAATAGAACCCTCCAGGTCACATGAACACTACATACCAAATGTTTGCCCGATTAGTTCTACAAGTAAAAAAGAAATCCTTTGAGTATGGTTATAACAAAATCACAACCATTGCCACACCTACATTTATTTATAACACTTGTTGGTTGTTTGGAATCAATATGTCAATTTTCAACAAGATGGATCTTTTGATTAGCTTCTGGCAGCTAAACAACTTCCTGTGATTGGGGCTATAACAAAACAACACCCATTTGGTTAATAATGCTTACCAAGTTAGAAGGAAACATCATACCAAATTTCAGCATAATTGGTTCATACATTAGCTTATGGCAATGCAAACAACTTATTGTGGGTGTGTTAGGATAAAACCACATTTATTGTTGCATCAATTTGGTTAATAATATTCACCCAAATAATTCGAAACTGCATGCCACATTTCACCCTCATTGGCCTCTTAATTAGATTTTCCAACCAAAACAACTTCCTATGGGTGTAACTATTAAAACAAAACAAATCTACACGTGGTCAATAATGCTTACATGGGTACTTGGAAACCACATACCTAATTTCAGGTTCATTGGTCCATTAATTAGCTTTTTACTCACCCAGGTACTTCAAAACCACATGGCAAATTTCAATTACTTGTTGGAGTGGCTATCACAAAAGAACACCCCTTGCCACATCTATTTGTAGTAAATAATGCTCACCCAGGTACTTAGAGACCACATACCAAATTTTAGCCAGATTGGTACAGTAGTTTGGCAGTGAAAACAACTCTTACACACAATCACATGCACACACATGCACACACACGCACATACACACAAGCATGAGCACACTCACTCATACACACACATGCACGCACTTATGCATATACACATGCATGCATACACACACCACGCCCATACACACACCTTGAACCTTTAACCCTGTAAAAAGGCATTCCTTATTATGATGCCTTTCTGCCATGAAGTGGTATGCTGGATTAAAGTTTAGTCTAAACAATTATTGTTGCTCCTTTGTAGTTAATCGTTTGGCACTTATGCCTTGTAATATCCTGCCTTCTCCTAAATGATCTGGGCATAAGCCATACACAAATGAAGTAATGGTAGTAGTAGAACTAGTTTCATGCCTGCTAATGGTTGATGCTGTCTCCCACCATATCTAGTCCTCCATTCTCTCCTTTGTGCATATATTTATACCTTCTTTACACTTTGCACTGCATGAATTTCTCTCTTAGTATCTCTATACCATGTTCCCTCACCAATCTTGAACATATTAAGATCTTTCTTTTCACTGTCCCTCCATCTTTGCTTACATCCATGCATGTGTCTTCAATAAGGTGACCTGCGAAACCACAGCCTCTTGGTAATATGATTTTCCAGAATTCTAATAACATGACCCTACAATATCAGTCTTCTTACTATAACAACATCCGTAAGAGCTTAATGCATGCCAGAATCCCTTCTGTGGACACTGCTGGTGTAACCAGTAGTGTGAAGACTCTTTTGGTTGCCAAATATTTACCCTGATAGGATAATGCACCTAGCATAGCAGCACGATAGACTTCCATTGAAAAAAAACAGTTGTACACAAGTCACCAAAAGCACAAGCCACCATATCCTATCCAACCATCGTGATCTCTCCATGTGACTCAAAGATACTCACCAGATATCTGCAGTTTGACACTCCCTATTCCCTGATCGGTATTGACTGCAGATCCTCCTCTCTACATGCTGCACCTGCCACAAGCAGCTTTGTCTTGGGAAGCTCATTGTCAACCACAAGTCTGGTAACACTTCAACTAACTGATCAGCAGCTCTCACAATTCTCTCTCTGGAATCTCTCACAACAGCAGCATCATCAACAAATTTTAACTAAGTCACTAACATATCTGATAGTCTTCTGGTATTCTCTCCTATCAGCTTGCCACCATAATTATACAACATGTTGGTTCCAAAAGGCTGGCATTGTCTTCTCCACTTGTCTATCACAAGGTTGAAATGGAGGTTTAATGGTATAAGGAAATGGTACAGTTCTGCTTTAAGCCATTGTTCATTTATATCACAGGTGTAGTGGTTAGTTATATATATATATATATATATATATATATATATATATATACAGGTTATCATCACAAACGTATTTCTGGCTGCAGTAACACTGAATATATTTTCCTAGTATCCCACATATTGAATGTATCGAGATTGCTATTAATTTAATTTTTTAACTAGATATCAATGCAAAGATAGAACTAAGCATATTTCAAACCAATGCATTTACATATTCTATACACCTTCAAAATTGGCACACAATGAAAATCTTCTCTTTTTTTATCAGTACAGGTATCTTAATGAATATACACATGTTCACCTCATTCCACTCTCCATTCACGACATGAACTCTAAGTTTTGCTGCTTTGGGGTGATCTAAGTGGCAACCAGATTCTTCCTGAAGCCTGGAGAGTGTGTCACTGCAAAAAAATAATAAAGATGAACCCATAAGAAAGTGTTAGTACTTTTTTGGTATACATTCTGGCATTAATTTCTTCATACATGGTATCACATACTTCTACTCCATCGCACAAACATTACACTCTATATTGTGTTCATGCTCTATGGGGTGAAAAAACCTTCCTGATTACATACTTTTAATTAATTAGTCATCTAGAGTATATGAAAATTACTAACAACTACCATTATATTCATCTATAAACAATAGCTCTGTGTGTGTGTATGTCTGCTCAATTTTTGGACCAATAAGGCTGGATTTGGAATGTGGTCTCTAAATGCATGGATGAGCATCATCGACCACTTGAGGATTGTAGTAATTTGTGTAGTTTTATTATAGCCATACCTCTATGTTGATATTGAAACTGCCAAGAATTAATCCACGGACACATCAGGTGTTAAAATTATGTGGTCCTTAAGCTACCAAATGAGCATTTTAGCCACCTGTGGGTGTGGTAATGTGTATAATTTGGCCATAGCCTAGGGTAACGAAAGTTGTTGGCTGGTTAATAAGTAATCAGAGGAAAAATCATGCTGATATTTGGTATGTAGTCTCCAAAGTACCAGGTGAACACTATTAACCACATGTAGGTGTGGCAATCCAACAACTATTCTGAGGGCCAATCAGGTTGAAATTTGTTATATGGTCTCATAGGGCGAGGAGAGTAATAATACCCTGATGTGGTAATGCCACATATTGATCCAGCACACACATGCAATGAAACAAGATTTAATAAAAAAATTTTAAAACTTACACATAGAGGTACCCACTTCAAATTATATAGACAGCACATTCTCTTGCACAGTAATTTGGACACCAGGAGAGTGCTATTACCAGTATTTTATGCAAAGTGTAGAGGGACGCATCATGGGATCTCCTCCCCCACCCCCTACCCCAGCAAAATGTATATGACACAAAGAAATCATGCTTCTATGAAATTCCTGTGGTGGAGAGGTTATGCATGCTCCCAGATCACCCCCCTATCCCCTCCAAGGATGTGTATCCATAAAACAAGAGCAGCCTGTGCTACAACCTGTGGCAAATAATCTACTTATAAATAGCTCCTACTCTGTGTGTGTGTGCGTGTTCACTATACATTCCTTCATTTTTGAACCTACAGAGTCAAGAATGGTATCAAAAGAATGGAAATCAAGCACTGCATCCACTCATGTTTGTTTGTTTTTTTAAATGTCTCCATGTGGCCACACTCCTTTCTGTATTAAAAAATAATAATTTTAAAAATGACACTTTCGTCAGACAAATTAATGGAGCTACAGGCCTAAAACTTGGCATGCTGACTCAACTTGACTCATCAAATAACATGGGGTGGGTTCCATCTAGCTACACCTTTTCACCTTTCTGTGTAAAGCTAAAAATGCCAAAAATGTACTTCTAATAGACAAAAGTGGCCAAAAAGGGGGCCATTCAGACTAATTAATGAGAGCAGTTATATTGACAAGCTACAAGGGAAGTAGCATACTCTTGGCCATTCAGAGCACACTCAGTTTAATACACAATAATAAAATAATTAATTACAAATTCCATGGTAAACAGCAACTTTCTGTGGAAAAGTGGTTGAGTTTTGGTGGCATTACCATAATAACCAATGAATCAAGATCAGGAGTAGAGCCTCACTTTGTAAGGTTAAATGGGGAATTATTATAAACAGAAAAGTAGGAGAGAGAAGGAAGATAAACAATTATGAAGTTGATTCAAGGAAAGATGCACTGGCCAGAAGACAAGAAATGTTATGCACATTATTTTTTAATTGATGAAATATTAACCTAATTGAGCACAAAAATTTATTTAGATAAATATTCTAACTTTGCAAGCAAAGCTGCAAAGGGACTTCTAGTTGCTATAATAGTTATTAAGGATATCTTTTAAATCAAGCAAATTATTTTTTAGAACACTTATGATGAGGTTAAAGTTTAGGCAAGATTTACTACATTCAGGTTTCTGTACAGAAAATGGACTTTCCATGCTGTGAAAACATTTAGTTGTAGCCACTTAGTTCTAGCAAAAAACCTTGGTGTTTCCAACCAGAAAACAATCTGTTATAAATCCATTCTTAAGCAAAAGTTATGGATACATGGAGAGCCCATCATCCCCACCCCACATTTCCAAGTGTTTTAGATCTGTGTGCCACAGGTAAAAATCCTGTAATATATCGTAAATACCCACCTGTGGATATGAATGTGTGCTTATATATGATCAAATTAATCCACAGGAAATCTTTAAAAAGATTGCTTGATTGAACCAATAGAATAAGTTTTAATTAATCAGGAATTCAAAACAGAAAACACACCCACAGGTGGGACATGGCACTCATAGTTAAATGTTGATCAAGAATGGTATTCCTTCGAGATATCAATCACAAAAATTGAGCACAGGTGTAGAAAGTGGGGAGGCCAGAGGAGGGGGGGGGGGGGAATATTGGAACAAGGGGTTAGAATTTTCCTCTGTGTTACAGTATCTTTATTGTTGGTCTGTCCGTGTGATCTTATTTCTAAACTTAATTGAAATTGCAGTATTTCATACTTGTTTAACAATTCTTTTCTATATAACACCATCTCAGTGGCTAATTCTAGAGCTTGGCTCATGATTCCAACCTCATTGGGTTTCCTTTGCCCCACATTTTCCTGTGACAGGAGAATTACTTGAGGAAATAACAAAAGCTATCTCCTCCCAGATGCTTCATTGGAACTACCAGTTTAATGGAACAGGGAGAAAATAATAAAAAGGAAGGAAAAAGAAAGGTTTGGGTACAGTTTTGTAGATCTCACTTACAGTGTATTTACAGCTAATTGCCACTCCTAAAGAGAGAGACAACAAGACTTTTTAAGTGAAATATATGATTTTTTGTGTATTTGTTTTGCACATCCACTCCTAGGCACTATGGTCCTGAACCATAAAAAATAAAGAGAAGGGGAAAAAAAGTTTGGGAATGGATTGCTGACCTCACAGTGAGTTTACACATTTGTGGTTTGTAGTACCCCTAATGCTGCATGATGGTTACTGGTGCATGAAATTAAGACCACCTAAGGAAAGTTTGGAAGAAAAAAAAGTACCATAAATATTATTGATTGATCATTTTAGGCGTATTTTACCTGACATTCATGCACTAAGAGATAAGAACAGGTGACCCAACTTTGTTAGGGATGGGGAGGGGGGAAACCATCCACAAAGAGCAGTTATTATTGATATGGTGGTTAGTAGGAAAGTGGTGTGGTCAAGTGTGATCCAGCTTATGTCCAACAGTTATCAAGTACAACATAACACACTTTTAGCCTCATAAACCAATAGTAACCAATCAAATGCAATTCAAGCTTCTTCATGGACAGATGTTTAATTGAAAAATCTGACTCAAGACAAGTGTTACCAGATGGATTCAGCCTGAAATCACTACTTTTTACTACTACTTTTTAAACAACCGAAAAAAAATTACAAATGCATTTATATGTCACATACAAAAATATATTACCGATTTATATTGAAACATATTACAGCTTTTCCTTCAAATCACAGCCTTAATATTTGCCTATGTGTCACTTACTATCTACATTAAGAAAAGGAAGACAGAACATTTTCAGCACACCTAGGCTGAACAGTTCGAATGGAAAATTCTCCACTTGATCCTTGTATGAATGCATATCAAGACAAAGATTCTCTGTGCTTCTGGTGTCCCAGGCCAGCTCCTTGATGATAGGGCAGTTAGATTCCAGCTCACAGTGAAATAAAACATCTTATTCAAAGGATTGTGGGCACATATATTCTGTAATCTCTTCAAGTATAACTTGCAAGAGCAGTGTCAATTGGAATGCAGCTTTCTTAGCAAGTAGCTTGATTTTTTCTGTAGGCTTATGAACCTTACGAATGCCTTCCTCTGAAATTTCAAGATATTCTCTTCTAGTCCCCTCTTCTTCTGCATGGGCAGCTGGCTGATCCAACTTTATATGGAATCCCTTGACTTATATGGAATCCCTTGGCTCATACATTTTGAGAGTTTTAGCAATTCCCCAATCAGACCTCTTCTCTCCCTATTTGTTTCCAAATGTCAAACTTTTAGCATCACTGCTTATTATTACTCAACATTCTCCTGAAGATCAGCCTAAGTGTTGTCAGATAAATTCAGCCAAAAATAACCACAAAATTGCTCAACAATGCTACATTTATCACTAAGGCTAGGGCTAGGGCTAGGGCTAGGGCTAACATTTTCATCAATCAAAAAAATCACCCCAAAAATAATTACAAAAAATGTTAACGCATTATATTTAGCATTCAAAGCACATTACCAACAATAGATCGATTCCTTTGAATCACAGATGCAATACAGATAGATATATGATAACCTTTCCTTTGAATCACAGTTGAAGATAATATTACAGCTATTCTTCCATATTACAGCTTCAATATTAGTCATATCCAATAGAATATTTGGTATTCAATGGATACTGTGGTCACATATAACCCTTCTCTGCATCGAATCAAGGAGACAGAATATTTCTTAAGAGAGAAGAACCTGTCCATCTTGTATTTAAAATAGAAAGACAGAACATATTTTGCTCAACCAGGCTGAACAGTTGCAATAAAAATTCCCCATTGGATCAATATATGAATCGATATAGATCCAGAGGTTATCTCTACCACTTGAGTCCTAGGCCTGATCTCGTACCACTTCCAATCCTCCCAGTAATGATCATAGAAAGAATATGATATAAAATTTTTTACTCAGTAGTTGGCAAAAACAGCAGTAATTGGAATGGATCTGTTTTGGTAAGTAACTTTATGCTTTTCTGCAGCTTTCCTTGGGGACTTGAAGACACATGCTCCTCCAGCCTGGCTCCTTTCCAACTTTATCTGGAATCATTGACTTATACTGAAAATTAACTACATTTTGAGGGTTGTGGGAATTTCCCAATCAGACATAGTTCATCCAAGTTTGTTTCCCAAAATCATTACTTTTGGGGGAAATCACTCATTTTGGTAGCATCAATTAAGTTTCCTTGAAATTGGCTGACTCAATAAATAAAAAATCAATTTGATGAATGACAGATCAACTTGAGGCATCATCTACAAATAACATTCTATTCAAGTCCCCAATCCAATAAAAACAAAGTAATTGGGTGTGCATATCTGAATGTTCTCTATTTTACCTACCATTTTGTAATGATTTTTTTTTTATTTTTATTTGAGCCATGTTCAAATTGGAAGGGGTAAAAAAATAGGGAAAAATAAGGGAAAAAATGAAGAAAAAGGGGCTGTAGAAGAGGAAAAGAAGGAAAGGAGGAATGAAAGAAAAATGGAAAAAAAAGTTACAAAAATCAATGAAGTCCAGGTATGAATCACTAACTTTCACCTTAAGAGATATGTGCTGAAAGATCCTATTTGAGAAAAACCTCCAACTTTTATTCCCCTAAAATGTTTTCTGGAAAATTTCCCTTCGAATTGAAAATTCTATGAAAAAATTTGGCAAGAAAAGGGAGTATTAAAATGTAAGTTGGGTTCTGTCACCAGCTTAATTTGGCTAAACCTTAGGCTGGTCTAATTTTAGCTTCAGTTAAACCATTAGCTACAATTAAGATGGCTGAAGGTTTAGATGAAGCAAAATATTTTACAGGGATAATTATTGTTACCATTTGCATTGCAGGAATAGCAGAAATCTTGCCAGATTTTGTGAATGTGCTTCAATTCAAATTGAGAAATTAAAGTTAAAGCAAAGATGGGACTTAGTTGAGACCTGTCAGAACTCCCCTGGTTCGCCACTTCTCTTAACAGGACTTTCATGCACTGACTATTCCAGCTACACTGGATCACACGCTGTTTTTCTTCAAACTCATATTTTGGACAAAGGATTTATGATAATTGCTAGATCTTATTCTTTCACATAATTAATGAGCTACTATGCTATAATCATTTCCTGGAAGTTGAATTTACATACCAAAAATGTATTGAATCTTTTGATTCTACAAACTTTCATTACTCTCTACATTAAAAAAGAACCTATAAAATTAATTTCATCAGTTTCATACACTTTCTATCAAATTCCTCCACCATGTAACAGTGAGAGGGAAAAGATGAAAAAAGCAACCTAATCACCACACCACCTCCCTCTTTTTCTCTCTATCTCTCTATATGTAGGCATCTACAATAACAATAGATACTTCATCAACCTTTTCTCTTTCATCCTCATCTCAATCCCATTTCTCTCCAAAAAAAAGACCAGCTATTCATAAGTTGCAAAAAGATTTTGATCAAAACACTCTACTTCTTGATGTGAGGGTCTCT